>CM077167.1:154136448-154220739 GCA_039583875.1 Platanthera guangdongensis
CAGTCTTCTGCAAGATATTCTCCTTCCGACGAACAAAAACCACCTACAGCCAATGTAAAGGTGCGAGAGACCATTAACAAGTGCCATCCAGCCCTGCCAGCTAGGTGAGATCCTGGTAGCGAGATCTGCTCGGGGCCAGGGTAGACACACGCGAGTGACATCCAGCCCTGCCGGCTAGGTGAGAGCCTGGCAGCGGGATCTGCTCGGGGTCCGGTTTACACAGACGAGTGACATCCAGCCCTGCGAACTAGGTGAGAGCTTGGCAGCGGGATCTGCTCAGCATCCGAGTTGACAAACACGAGTGACATACAACCCTGCCAGCTAGGTGAGAGCCTGATAGTAGGATCTGCTTGGGGTCCGGGTAGACACACTCGAATGACATCCAGCCCTGCCAGCTAGGTGAGAGCCTGACATTAGGATCTACTCGGGGTCCGGGTAGACAAACACAAGTGACATCCAGCCCTGCCAGCTAGGTGAGAGTCTGACAGCGGGATCTGCTCGGGGTCTGGGTACACACACGCGAGTGACATCCAACCCTGCCAGCTAGGCGAGAACCTGACGACGGGATCTGCTCGGGGTCCGGGTTGACACACACGAGTGACATCCAGCCCTGCCAGCTAGGTGAGAGCCTATTAGTGGGATCTGCTCGAGGTCCGGGTTGACATACATGAGTGACATCCAGCCCTGCCACATAGGTGAGAGCCATGGCCAGCTAGGTGGATCTGCTCGGGGTCTGGGTAGACACACACGAGTGACATCCAGCCCTGCCAGCTAGGTGAGAGCCTGACAGCGGGATCTGCTCGGGGTCTGGGTAGACACACATGAGTGACATCCAGCCCTGTCAGTTAGGTGAGAGCCTGGCAGTAGGATCTGATCGGGGTCTGCTAGGTGAGAACTCCACCTACTCATGAATCATTGCAGGGGACTTGGCACATGAAGAAGCTTTATTAGAAGGAAGATGTTACATATCACACCGGTAAAAGCGCTTCAAGTCATCACCACTCCAGGTGAGACTCAGGGTCTCGCTCTCCACATTCCGGAGGCGATACCCTCCTGATTTTAATGCTTCTTTCATAATGTATGGACCCTCCCAGTTGGCGTTGAGCTTTCCTACAGCTGCTGATCTTCCCGCAACATCAACTTTCTTCAATACCAAGTCCCCCTCGACAAATTGTTTGACTCTGACATGCTTGTCAAAATACTTCATCATTCTCCTTTTCAATTCATCCTGTCGGATGGCGGAGAGGTCACACAGGTCCTCCACCATGTCTAGGGAGAGCCGCAGCTCCTCCTCATTTCCAGCCAACCAGTCCTCCCTGCCTTCTCGGGCCTCTGCCACCCGAGGTGTATGGACCTCCAATTCTATGGGAAGTACTGCTTCACAGCCATGGGAGAGCTTGAAGGGGGTCTCTCTTGTAGCTGTGTTGGGGGTGGTCCTCAGGGCCCAGAGGACCGAGGGAAGCTTCTCCACCTAGCTCCCCTTCAGGTTTTCAACCTTCTTCTTTTTCAGGAGGTTCACAATGATCTTGTTCGCCGCCTCTACCTACCCATTGCTCCTGGGGAGCTGGAGCGAGGCGAATCTGAGGTCCATTCCGAGCTACTCGCAGAAGCTGATGAATTTTGTGCTGGCGAACTGAGGCCCATTATCTATGACGATGGCCTACGGCAACCCATGTCGACAGATGATCTCCCCCCAAACAAAGTTTCTGATGACCTGGGAGGTCACCTTGGGCAGCGCTTTCACCTCCAGCCACATAGAAAAATAATCTATCATCACTAACAGGATCCTCCTTTGCCCGCTGGCCTAGGAAAACGGCCCTACCAAATCCATCCCCCAGATGACGAAGGGTCATGGGGCAGTGATGCTCCTAAGATGTTAGGCTGATTGTATATGGAGGGGGCGAACAACTAGCATTTGTGGCACCTCCTTGTGAACTCCGCAACGTCATGGCCTAGGGTAGGCCAGAAGTACCCTTGTCTGACAATTCTCCCTTCCAGGGCTCGACTACAGGAGTGGCTTACACACTCCCCGGAGTGGACTTCTTCCAAGATCCTCTGCACTTCCCTCTCAGCCACGCAACGGGCCAGCATCCCTAAGAGATTCTTCCGATACAACTACCTGTCCCGGAGGAGATAGTATGCTGATTTATATCTAAACTTTTTCTTATCCATCCCCTCCGGATTCTCTCCCGTGGAAAGGAAGGCCGTGAACGGGTCCATCTAGGAGGGGCGTTGATCCACCTCCATCAGCTCTCCCTCTTCAATGGAAGGACGAAATAGATCAGAGATGGTACCGCCCACATGGGGACCGTGCTTCGCCAGCTGATCGACCTGCTCGTTCTCCTCCCTGGGCACGTGTAAGATGGAGAAGGTCTGGAACATACCGATGACCCACTTCACCTTTGCTAAGTATAGTCAGAGGGTAGGCTCCCTTGCCTCGAACTCCCCGTTGATCTGGGAAGCCACCACCATGGCGTCAGTGAGGACCTCCATGACAAGCACCCCCCCCAGTTCCCTTTCTAGGCGTAGCCCTGCGATCACCGCTTCGTACTCGGCCTGATTGTTTGTGATAAGAAAGTGCACCACCACCGTTTGCTCAATTCTCGTCCCTTGGGGGCTTTCCAAGATTACCCATACCCTCAAGGAATGTCTCCCTGAAGCGACGTCTACCTTCACCTTCCACGAATCCGGATGAGTGGGTTCTTCCTCGACCACCTCGACCACGTAGTCTGCTAGAAAGTCGGCCATTGCTTTGACCTTGATTGAGAGGCGGGGGACAAAGGAGATGTCGAACTCGCTCAGTTCCACTGACCAATTAGCCAACCTGCCCGAATGATCCACCCCCTCGAAGATGTTGTGGAGGGGATGGTCAGTCACCACTCGTATGGAGTGTGCCTGGAAGTAGGGCCGCAACCTTCGAGCCGAGATAACCAGAGCGAAGACCAGCTTTTCCAAGATAGGATATCAAAGCTCGTCCTTCCTCAGGACCCGACTCACATAATATATGGGGAGCTGCTTCTTCCCATATTCTCGAACCAGGATGGATCTCAAGGGCTTTGCTCCGACCCCGAGGTATAAAAATAGGTCCTCCCCCTCCTGCGGCCCTTGGAGCAGGGGAGCCTGAGCCAACTGCTTCTTCAGGGCCTGGAATGCCTCCTCGCACTCTTTTGTCCACTCAAACTTTTGGCCTCCCCTCAATGTCTTGAAGAAAGGTGAACACTTCTCCCCAGCCTGGGAGAGAAACCTGCTTAATCCTGCCAGCTTCCCTATAAACCGCTGAACCTCTTTGGTATTCTGAGGTGACCCCAGCTCCATGATGGCTTTGACCTTGTTGGGATTTGGCTCGACCCCCACAGGGGATGAGGAGGTGTCCCAGGAACTTCCCCATGCTGGACCTAAGACATATTTCAAGGGGTTCAGTCTCATCTTGTATTTGCGCAGTGTGGTGGAGGTTTCCTCCAGGTCCTGGAGGTGAGAATCCACGTCTCGACTCTTGATCATGAGATCATTTACATACACCTCCAGGTTCCTACCCTTCTGCTCCCGGAAGACCCGGTCCATCATCTTCTGGTACGTCACCCCTACGTTCTTCAGCCCAAAGGGCATCATCTTATAGCAATAGAACCCATCCCCCGTGAAGAATGAGACATGTTTGATATCCGGGGGATGCATCCTAATCTGGTGATGTAACGGCCTGACACGGTAAGTGGCACAGCGCCGCCGCCTACCAGCAGCCCGAGTTTAGAGCTCAGAGGCTATCGCACCCTATCATGGGCCGCATAGCGTGTCTCGCTCCATGGCGCTACGATAGTCAGCCTAAACATCAAGTCCTGCAGGCCCAATGCACCCCAACTAATCCCCGCGCCTGTTTCTCAACATCAGTAGGGTATTGCCACGGGGTTTTGAACCTGCAACCTTGATAAGACTCTCTTCCACCAGAGCTCATCTCCAGATCCTTGGAACCTGCCCAGTAGGGTCCAGAGGTAGAATTACTTGGGTGCCCTTGCCATGGGTGCGAATAGCTTGTTAGAATAGCAGAGTTGCGCTGTTGGCAGACCCAGTTGGGGTGCACATAGCTGTTCAAACCAGCGGAGGTTGGCTATTTGCAGGCCGTCTTCAGAAAACTATAAATAAGACCCAAGGGGTACCTCAGAAGGCATGCTTACTAGTGTTCAAATCTTCTTGCGCTTTCTGAGGTAGCCTTAGCGCGGCCTTTGGCTAAGGCGGGGAAGCAATCTAAGATCTTCCGGGTGTGTGGTGGGACCTCCACGCCGAGCTCTTGGGTCAGTTCCCATTTCTTTTTTGCTATTTTGCTTGCAGGAGAGAAGTAGTTGTGCGATCACCCCCTTCCCCAAGGGTGAACTCCACAAGAGACCGAGTTTTCAGTTTCAACAGGCATGTCACCCATGATTCTCCAAACAAGTTGTAACCAAAATCAGATAGTGGAGTTCGACCGACAAAGATTCGGTCGCGTTGTTTTTTACCAGATTGATGGGTTTTTCCAAGTCAAAACAATGTGTTCATAATCACTCTCTCATTGACTATGTGTGCGCTCGACCAATCCGTAGGCTATGATGGTCCTAGTTAATCCGATTTGCTCGGGGCGTCGAGTTTGACCGCAAAAGTTTGGCACCGACTGTAAGAAATAGTTCTCAGCATCCTCTGAAGATTTAAAAGGCAGTACCCTCTGCATAGTGGTACTTGAGACTAGCTCCCATGACAAGAAGGAGCACCCGAACCACCAACGGATCACTTCCGGGAGGGCGCGTTGAGCCAGATCCCTCCCACTCGCTCATCAATGTGACTCTTGGCGGAGTAGCCACTCCCCGGCCAAAGCCACTTTGGAAGGGTGCATTGAGCAAATTGAGGCGCATTAGGTCAACATTCTAACCCTCCTCCAGAATATCAGAGTTCCTATAGCTCCTTCTTCAGCCTCCCGCTCTGGTTAATCCCCCACCTTCGGCTCAGGAGCACGTTCTGCCACAGCAAGCCCCTTGGGGGAAAATGAATATAAAGAGTTTTCTAATGCCGCCAGTTCCACGCACCCCGCTCATTAGGGCGCTGGAGGCGTGCAACCACCATCTCATCTAGAAGTAGTTCATACGCCACCGGGTGAAATACTCACTCGTGAGGATATACGTGAGGTGATTGCCCAAGAATACAGACATCTTGGATGACGTGACATCTTCACGAGCTGCCCTCTTCACCAGGGCTCTGCGCTCGCCCCCCATGTTTTAGCTTAGGGCTGAGCATATTATTCGAAACTCGAAAGTTGTTCAACATCGTTTGAAAATTGAACCAATCAGAATTGGTTAAAATTGATTCGACTTAATTTGAGTCGATTCAATTTGACTTGAATCTGATTTCGAGTCGATTTTGAGCCAGCCCTGAATCGCTCGAAATATGATTCGAATCAACACGAATTAATTTAAAAAATTATGTATTTATTAATATATTCTTATTTTAAGATTAAAAATGATAAAATTTAAACCTAAATAAAAAGAATGAAGACTTTAAATGTTTCATTTGTTAAATTTATAGGTTGTCCAATTTAATTTTGAGCAAACTATGGAAAAACAAAAATTTGCTCAATTTCGAGCCGATTTGATCCGATTTCGAGCCAACTCCGTTCGATTTAGAGCCGACTCGATTCGATTTCGAGCTGACTCAGAATCGAGTCATTTCGAGTCGAGCTGTCTCAACTCGAAATCAATTTCGATTTCGAGTCGATTTCGAGCCGAGTTCGAGTCAAAAATTTTGATTTCGAGCCAAGCCAAAATCGCTCGAACTCAACTCAATATCAGCCCTATTTTAGCTCATCCAGTCTTGCACGGCTTCAAGCTTCCTAACATCGAGACGTTTGACGGAACAGAGAATCTGGTCGAACACATCAACCATTTCTTCACTATAATGAGGATTTTTAATGTAACACCCCCATCCGTCGTATGACATATAATAGAAGGTGCAGCTGGAACCCGATGCCATATACCTCGGACAGTCAGAAGGGTTACATAAGAATATCGAAACCATTCAACTAAGACTACTCGCCCTACACAGAGCATTCTAGCGGAAGCTTTTAAATAGTTGGAAAGAACCCATAATTGAATAAACAACCAACATGAATGTCCACAAACTACCACAGGAATGAAACAATGAATACACTAAAAGTACTTGGCTTTATGACATTACAAGAGTTCACTTAATAAAATAATGTCTAACATACATCGGCTCGCAGGCCGGCCATACATGATAAAAATAAAATACAACTTTTCGCTTTGGCCTTCGAGGGCCAGCTCAGCAACATGGGCTTCAGCCCGCTATTTGGGACTCGGCTCCGCAGCACCTACAAGCAACATTCCACCGCATTGTGGCAAACAAAGTAACGGTCAGCCAAAGCTGACCAAATTATAACGACCCCGCCCCTTACTCGGGACGGCGGTGCTCCTTCCCTGCATTTGATTAGCCCAGCTAAATAATAACGTACAAACATACTACGCCACAGGTGTAGGCTCTCAAGGCCCAAACACCCCATGCACTCAGGGCACATTATCGGTGAATCTGGTCAATTTCGTGGCTTCACCACTATCTCCGGGATGACAACATCATGAGCATTTTTGAGTCTTTCTGACCACTGTCTAAGACTCCCGACTATGCCAATGGCCAGTCCCTCTTTGGGTCTCTCACACCGAACCACATAGCCCAGGTCTGATTCCACTTGCCCGTTGCTCACATCACGTAGTCACCTTAAGACGTACGCACGAGCCAAGCTTCTCTCGGATCCCACAAGAATCTAAACAACACATAACCCAATTATGTACAAGGTCGGCACCCAGGCCGCCAAGTTAGCAGAATTACGTTTCCGCTCAGTTTTCCGGGTGGGCCTTGGAGTTAATCCCCAAGGATTCCTGCTGCAATCTACCACATAGAAACCCGAAAACACAAAGCACAGAGTCTTCTCCGGCAAGTCATACAAAATGTAATATCACCGATCCAGACCAACACGTCCGGGTAGGCTTCACATGTAATACCCCCCCTACCCGGATCCCAAAACACGGCACGAAGGGGGAGTCTTATGCCCGGAACAGCCGCCTTGCGGTAGCATTAGCACACGGGCTAACCTGTACCACAAGACGCCTATTTCGCCGGCTACAACAATATCAATATAACATGCCAACCCAACCAAATAAATAAACAACCAGAAGTCAAATCCACACTAAGTTATAATGTCCAAAAACATCAATAAGGAGAAGCTAAAATATGCTTCTACCATATATCAGAGTACAACTAAACATTGCCCAAACGGGCTACATCAGAGTATCAAATACTAACATCAGTAACTGACGGTATCGACGGCACCGTCATCTCAGGCCCTGTCATCCTGGCCTGGCTGTCCTGCTGCGTAGTCTGCGGCTGCTCCACCTGCGGCGTGACCTCCTAAAAAGGGAGACGTAGCAACCGTTAGTCGAAACGACTAAGTGGTTTCACATCCGCTCCCCCGGCGACTCCTCGGCACCGGGCGGAGAAAAGGAACAAGAGTATAGTATATAACAAGTATGCAAGTAAGGAAGTACAAGCAGGTGGCAGTAGTGTAAGAGTAACAGTATCATAATCAGCATTTATGTAAGAGCTACACTAAACTAGCAAGTATAAGTAACAGCAGGAAAGTAACTTAACTTATAAGAATGCCCATACAAACTTATAAGTTAAGGATCGGGTTACATAAAAGTAACTCATCGTATAAGAGTGCCCATACAAACTTATACGATGAAGATCTTGTTGTGCAATATTATGAAATGCTATGAATGCTATGCAATGACTCACCCATGCACACCCATGCAATTGCTATGTCGACACAGACTATAGTTCCCACTTTTCGAGCAGGTAGCTAACCTCTCAGGCATCAGCCGCCGTGGCCAGGAGGTGACAGTAGAACGGGCACTTCTACTACTAGGCGGGTATCACACTACTTCACCTAGGCCTCCGTACGCCTCAACGCTAAGAACACAACAGCGGAGCCCCTGCGTACTATGGCCCAGCGGGGTCTTGGGTAGATGTGTACCAAGAACACAGCCCGAACTGGCCTTGCGTGACCCGGAAGGGACCTCGGAAGAAGCACGAGGACACAGCCCAACCGTTCACATGGCCGGAGGGGCCTCGGGACGTGAACACCGAGGACACAGCCCAAACCGACCAAGTCTAACTGCCAACTCCCGTCGGTGTGACGACTGGCGAGCCCGTAGACCTGCCACACTATCCTTAACCCAGGATTACGACACCGCGTGTCGGCTCACACCACATGCAAATTCCACATCAACATATCATGGAAGGGGCCTCGGAGTGAGCACGAGTACACAGCCCCACCATCCATCCACACCTTACCTCAACACGACCAAAACAAGTGGCGGTCAACACCGCACTTGCACCTTTACTATAAAATGCCAATAGGAGACGACACACTATTGTTGGACTCCTAAATTCAATCCGATATAAAACATATGCATGGCCATGGGTTACCCATCTATATATATCATCCCAAGTGATTTCAACATGATATAAACAAGATTTGCTCTTACGACAACTTACCGAAGTATTATCAAATCAATCCAATTAAACATAAGGAAATCAACAGGCCTCAAGCTATCTTGCGATAATAAATTGATTTCTAAAACAGTAAATATTATCATCCATAACACTTTGGTGATTAACATAAAATTATTTCACCAAAATCTCGAATTAATTGCGACATTGGACCCACCAATTTCAAATCCACAATGTATGTAGAGACACAGAATTTCAGCGCAGGATTAGCACTGGACAGCAACTTCGACCGGAGTTTCCTGAAGTTACAGGAATCCGGTGGAGGCGTGTAACCCCTCGTTGGAAAGATCTTTTCATGATCTACAACTTTCATATTCAGGTCACAACCCAGATCTGACAATAACTTACTCGAAATCGGCTTCAAATTTCGCTGCGCACAGAACACGATTTCTGTGTACAGGAATTGCCGGACAGCAAACTCGATTAGGTTTTCCCGGGGCCACAGACATCACCTGAAGTCGTGCAACCACTCGTTGGAAAGATATTTCCAAGGGCTACAACTTTCGTGTTTAGCCAAAAGCCCAGATATGCCCATATACTACATGAAAATGGCCTAGAAGATCGCTGCGCGCAGAATACAGATTCTGCGCGCATCTTAAAGAAAAATGAACGGCATCGGTCCGTCTTCCTCCTCAAGCGATCCTTCCTAAATTTTCCAAAAATGTCCTCCTCCCTTATTCAACCTCAAGGGCCAAAACTCCTCACGAAACCATTCACCCATCGTCGTATTGAAGAAAAGGGGAAGGGTTGAAGAGATCTAAAATCTAGGATTCAAATCCTAGCATGGCCAAACCTAGAAATCTTCTCCTCTCCATCAAGCTCTCTTGAGCCGATGTCTCTCCTAAATATCTAAGATCTAGCACCAAGGGAGAGGGTAGAAAACTCACATTGGCTCCAGCGGTATCACCATTTCCGGCCATGGATCGCGTAGTTCTCCTTGGCGGCATCTTCTCTTTCACGGCGATGGCGGATCTCCTACGGTAGAACTTGCTCCTGCAGTTTTCCTCTCACCAGGAGTTCTCACAGGAATTAGGGGAAGAAATGGGAATGAAAACGGCTAGGGTTTTCTCTGCCCCTTATGTACAAAATGTGACACGGGTAGGGACACGACCGTGTCCGTACCCGTGTCCTGCTTCCGTGAAACGGCCGTGGCGGTTTCCATGTCGGTTCAATGTTTGACACAGGTAGGGACACGCCCGTGTCCCGACCCGTGTCCACATGACACGGCCGTGTGCCTTGACGTGTTATTGGCCGTGTACTTCTTGAGTTACATCTCGACACTTCTCGTCGAGCTCAACTCGACGCACACGGGTAGGGACACGCCCGTGTCACTACCCGTGTCACTTAGTGTCGACCCCACTCGACGATCTCGACGCCTCTCGACGATCTCGACACTCCTCGTCGAGATCATCTCGACGCACACGGGTAGGGACACGGCCGTGTCACTACCCGTGTCACTTGGTGTCGACACAGCTCGCCAGTCTCGACACGGCTTGTCGAGTGGAACTCGAGGCACACGGGTAGTGACACGCCCGTGTCACTACCCGTGTCACCACCCGTGTCACTCCGCACTGATTTCTCCACCTCTCCACAAGTGTAGCCCAATTCCCTGCACTTCTCAGGACTTGAGTCAACCCTCCTGACTCAAAAACACACACACTAGGGGCCTAGAGCGATTCGGGACGTTACATCACACACAATGCCTATGTCCGTACTTCGATTCCGGACTCTATATGCAACACAAGGGGGACTATTCCCGTCAACCCCAAGGAACACCGCACACTCACCGCACACTCGCGGTAGCGGGTTTCCTTATGCAAAAGAAGGAGAGTTTCACATGCTCAAGTAGAGAATCGTTACCCTTGTAGTACGCTTTTGCGCCATTGAAAAACTTTACGGATAGAAGGCTTCGCAATGAAATTTCCTCTGCAGATCTGCTCTCGGTTCTCAATTCGGTGCTCCGATGCTCCACCGGCGGCCGGAAACCTCCCCTTTCTTCCTCCTTGCTCTCTCCTCTCTCAAACTTCTTAGAAAGAGAATGTTAAAGAGCAAATGAGGAATATGACCTCCATTCCCGACATTAATCGAGCAGGAACGTATCTGAGCCGTCAGATCTTAATTAAAGAAAATGAACGGCTTAGATCCGCCCAAAAATCCTCAAACCAGGGCCGAACACGGCCTCGCACACATCTGTGTCCCAGGCTGTGTGCCTCGATCCAGACACGATCGTCGAGCATAGAAAAGGACACGGTCGATACACGCCTGTGTCTCAACCTGACACGCCCGTGTCGGTACTGAAACGCCCGTGACCTAGGGCCGTGTCACAGAAAACCGCCATGCCAAATGACACGACTCTTGGGAACACGGGTGGTGACACGGGTATGCACATGCCCGTGCCAGTTAACACGCCCGTGTCACGCTGTCGTGTTTCCTGCCATGTCCTTCTCTGGCCAACACAAAGAACCACACGTCCTTGGACACTCCCGTGTCCCAGGCCATGTATCCCTATACAGACACCAAAATTTCTCTTGGACACGACCAGTTCGATTACGATTTTCGGGGTGTTACAAATCTCCCCCACTTAAAGAATTTTGTCCCGAAATTATGTAAAGGTACAAAGAAATTTAAATGTTACCTAAGTGGAATAACTCGGGATATTCTTCCATCATAGTTTGATCTCGCTCCCAAGAAAGCTCCTCACATCCGCAGTTATCCCAACGGACTTTAACCATTTGGATTTCCTTGTTGCGGAGTCGTTTAACCTCAAAGTCTTCAATGCGTACTGGCTTGACCTTTGTCGTCAACCTGTATTCAACCAGCACTTGATCGACCGCAACGACCTATGAAGGCTCTTGCACCGCCTTCCGCAACACCGAAACGTGGAACACATCATGCAGCCCACTCAACTCCACTAACAGCTTCAATCGATACGTTGCTTCGCCAACACGCTCCAGGATTTCAAACAGTCCAAGGTATCTCGGACTCAACTTCTTCAAGCGTCGAACCCGCGAGACACCCTTGAACGACTTGATTTTCAAATACACCCAGTCGCCAACACCGAACTCCACGTTCCTATGCTTGGCATTATAGTATTTTACCTTCCTATCTTGAGCGATCTTCAACCATTACTGAACTGTACGTATCATTGAAGTGGCATCTTCCACCGCTTGACATTTGTATAACTTTGTCTCGCCTGTCTCCAACTAAGACAACGGCGTGCGACACCTTCTCCCATACATGACCTCAAAAGGCACCATTCCAATACTCACCTGATAACTGTGGTTATATGCAAACTCCACCATGTACAGGTGATCTTCCCACTGCTTTCCGAAATCCAAGACGCACATACGAAGCATGTCCTCCATCGTCTGGTTGACCCTCTCGGTCTGACCATCTGTCTGCGGATGAAAGACAGTGCTGAAACTCAGCTTAGTTCCCAACATACTATGCACCAGCCTCCAGTCCTTCGACTTGAAGTGTCCATCTCGGTCACTAACAATACGGTGGGGCACACCACGCAATCATACAATATTATCCACATAGAGTTTGGCTAACTTTTCCACCGGATCTTCCTTCCTGTTCCGGATGAAATGCGATACCTTTGTCAATCTATCCACGACCACCCAGATGGCGTCGTTTCCCCTCTGCGACTTTGGCACACCATGCACAAAATCCATAGAAATGTCGCCGAACTTCCACTACGGGATAGGAAGGGACTTAAAGAAACCTCTGGGTTTCTGGTACTCTGCCTTCACCAAGGAACACGTCTGGCACTTGGCCACATAAAGTGCTACATTCTTCTTTAGTCCTGGCCACCAGAATAACTTCTTCATGTCTTTATACATCTTCGTGCTCCCCAAGTGGATTGAGTACTTAGTATGATGAGCCTCGTACAACAACTCCTCCCAAAGATTATCAGCACTAGGAACGCATAGGCTACCGCCCTTCCACAGTAGTGCATCCTCAACAGCAAATTGGGAATTTGACACATCCAAAGATTCATCTAAGATCTTCTTCATGCTGCTATCCTGAACCAAAGCCCGCCAAACTCTATTAGCTAGGTCATACTGCACCTCTGTCCAATACAATTTCGCCTCGGCACTAGCCTGCTTGTCGACACAAGATAGCTCTAGCACCTCCAAATCACAGACCAAATTCTCATCATGCACTGATAACCAGCTGGCTCGCGCAGGAACCCTGCGACTCAACGCATCCGCCATTGCATTTACTTTCCCAGACACATAATGTATCTCGAAGGTGTAGTCCCCTAGAAACTCCATCCACCTCTGCTGCCTCATGTTCAGGTCCTTCTGATCTAACAGGTACTTCAGGCTCTTATGATCAGTGTAGATATCGACCTTCACACCGTACAAGTAGTGCCTCCACAGCTTTAGATCAAATATCACATCCGCTAACTCTAAGTCGTGAACTGGATAATTCCACCCGTGAACCTTCAACTGTCATGAACCATAGGCTATCACACTCCCATGCTGTAGCAGAACACATTCCAAACCACTGCCCGAAGCATTGCTATAAATCTCGAACCCTTTGGTCCCACTCGGCGAACATAAAATAGGCGCCGTGGTCAACCGCCTCTTCAATTCTTCAAAAGCCTGCTCGCACTCCAGCGACCACACATACTTTTGATCCATCCTTGTCAACATCGTGAGTGGTAGCGCTATCCGCGAGACGTTCTATATGAACTGCCTGTAGTAGCCAGCAAGCCCCAGAAAGCTCCAGACTTCCCCCACTGTAGTCAATGCAGGTCACTCCCGTATCACCACTATCTTCGCCGGATCCACCGCTATCCCTTCCCCACTAACAACATGACCAAGGAACGCTACCGAGGATAACCAGAACTCACACTTGGAGAACTTAGCATACAACTGATTCCTTCTCAATGTCTCCAACACCATATACAGATGCTTGTAGTGATCCTCCTCATACTGCGAGTACACCAGGATATCGTCGATAAATACTATCACGAAACGATCCAGGTACTCTCTGAACGTCCTGTTCATCAGATCCATAAACACGGATAGCACATTGGTCAACTCAAACGATATGACCGTGAACTCGTAATGCCCAAATCGCGTGCTGAACGCTGTCTTTGGGATGTCGCTTTCCCTTATTCTCAATTGGTAGTAACCAGATTTCAGATCTAACTTTGAATATACTGTAGACCCAACCAACTGATCAAATAGGTCATCAATCCTTGGAATCAGATACTTATTCTTTTCCGTAAGCTTATTCAACTCCCGATAGTCAATACAGAGTCGCAAGCTCTCATCTTTCTTCTTAACAAAGAGCACCGGTGTGCTCCAAGGCGACGAACTTGGACGCACATACCCTTGCTCCAACAACTCTTGCAGTTGCACCCTCAACTCCGCCATCTCTCTTGGCTCTATACGATATGAAGAGCGTGACACCGGTTTGGCACCCGACACCAGCTCAATAGTAAAATCAATCTCCCGCTGAGGAGGGGCTCTTGGGAGGTCATCTGGAAACATATCAGGATACTCGGACACAACTGGAATACTGCCCGAACTTGGCTTAGGCGTTGAAGCCTGCACTAATGTGACAAACAGCTCTGCCCCTGTTAGAAAGTAGAGACAAGAAAGAGAGTATACAAACAATGTGGGACTAAACATTTACAGGCTGAGCGGCTAGAATAATGGAGACCGATCAGGCCGCGCGGTTAGACAGATGGGATAACCGCTCGGCAACTCCAGCAGGATAGAACAAGCCGTAGAGTGAGACCGCCAGACCGCCCGGTCTACAAACCGCTGGATCAGACCGCTAAGCCGCTCGGTCTACAAACCGATGGATCAGACCGCTAAGCCGCCCGGTCTAATACTCCAACACTCCCCCTCAAGCTGGAGCATAGATATCAATCATGCCCAGCTTGTCACAAATGCGGAAGAAGGAAGTAGAAATCGGCTTGGTGAAGATATCTGCCAACTCCTTGTCAGAGGTGACAAAAGGAGTACAAATCTGTTTCTTCAAAATCTCCTCCCGAATGAAGTGACAGTCAACCTCTATATGCTTCATTCTCTCATGGAAGACCGGATTTCTGGATATGTGTATAGCGGCCTTGTTGTCACAGAACATAGGGAGAGGACAATCATATACCTCGCCCAGGTCAAGCATGAGAGCCCGCAACCACTTTAACTCACACGTAGTTGACGCCATACTCCGGTATTCTGCTTCGGCACTGGATCTGGAAACAACAGACTGTTTCTTGCTTTTCCAACTCACGAGATTACCTCCAACAAAGGTACAGAAACCTGACGTGGATTTACGATCGCCTTTGTCATCCGCATAACTTGAGTCTGAGTAGGCCTCAACTCTCAGATGGCCATTCTTCTGGAAGAGTAACCCTCTGCCCGGTGCTGCTTTGATATACTCTAAAATCTTCAGGGCGGACTGAAGATGACACTCCCTGGGAGCTTGCATAAACTGACTGACCTTTCCTACAGCGTAGGCGATGTCGGGTCTAGTCACCGTGAGATAGATGAGTTTGCCTACCAAATGTCTGTACCGTGTGACATCAGATAGAGGAGGCGATTCATCCGTCCACGTTTTGTCTTCTCCAACAGCCATGGGAAGATGAGCTGGTTTGGCACCTGTCAAGCCTGCTTCTCGAAGAAGATCAAGGGCATACTTCCGTTGAGAGAGGACCAAGGAGTCAGGTTTCTGCGAGATTTCTATCCCCAAAAAGTATTTTGGGGGGCCCATATCCTTCGTGACCAAGTGCTGACGGAGGTGCTTCTTCGTCAAGTCCACCCCATCTCGGTCATCACCAGTAAGGAGAATATCATCCACATATACGGCCAAAACCACCAGTCCCGAGGCCGTTTTGCGAATGAATAAGGAGTGATCGGCCGAACTCCTTTGAAAACCGATGGTTGCCACAATACCACTAAACTTTTCGAACCATGCCCTAGGGCTCTGCTTGAGGCCATAAATGGCCTTCTTCAAATGACAGACACGTGTCTCCCCCTGAGCAACATACCCAGGAGGTTGCTCCATATAGACGTCCTCCTGAAGATCGCCATAAAGAAAGGCATTCTTCACATCCAGCTGAGAAATAGCCCAAGCCCGGTTAACAGCCACAGAAAAGAGAACCCGGATGGTGCTGAGGCGAGCAACTGGAGAGAAGGTATCGAAGTAATCAACGCCATAAGTCTGAGTAAAGCCCTTGGCCACCAGCCGGCTTTGTAGCGATCCACAGTGCCGTCGGGGCGAAACTTCACAACAAAGACCCAGCGACAGCCAACCACATCAGTGCCCACGGGAGGAGGAACCAGGGTCCAGGTACCCCGTTCAGTAAGAGTAGCCATCTCCTCATCCATGGCAGACTTCCAATGAGGGAGAGAGAGAGCCTCCTGGTAGGTACGGGGAGTAGAAGTGGCAGAGATAGCCAAGGCAAAACACCTGCGAGAAGGAGAAAGCTGATCATAAGAAACAACAGCCGTGAGCGGGTGTTGAGTACACGCCCGCACCCCTTTGCGAAGGGCAATGGGAACATCCAGATCATCGGGAGCGGCGGCGACGGGAGCGTCAGCGACCGGAGCGTCCGTGGCGGAGAAGGCTGGCCCGGGACTAGAGAGAGACGACAGCGGAGAGGAGGGTGGAGGGGTAGGTGGGGAGACGGACTGGAAGGAGTGGGTGGAGGAGGAGACGAAGGTGGGAAAACGGGGAGAGGTGTGGAATGAACGGAGATATCAGAAGGAAGAGAAGGAAGAGAAGAGGAAGGAGAGAAATAGGAAGCATTTTCAAAAAGGTCACGTCTGCGGAGACAAACTGCTTGCGAAGAAGGGGGTCAAAGCAGCAATAGCCTTTTTGAGTGGTAGAGTACCCCAAAAAGACACACTTAGTGGAACGGGGGGAAAGCTTGTCGCGGGTAGCGGAGGGAGCGTGAACAAAGGCCGTACAGCCAAAGACACGGAGAGGAAGAGGAAAAGGTTCCTGGTGGGGGTAGAGGAGGGAGAAGGGAGTCCGGCCGTGGAGGACCGTGGAGGGAATGCGATTGATGAGATAGCAAGCGAGGAGCACAGCGTAGCCCCAATAGGAGCGAGGGACGTGCATCTGCGTCATGAGAGTACGCGCAACATCAAGCAGGTGACGGTTTTTACGCTCCGCCACCCCATTCTGTTGGGAGGTGTAAACACAAGTCGTTTGATGAATGAGGCCGTGTTGGTGAAAGAACGCGGAGAACTCATGAGACAGATATTCCTTGGCATTATCAGAACGTAAGACTTTAATCGAAATAGCAAACTGAGTCTTAATCATAAAGTAAAAAGATTGCCAAACAGAGAATAGTTCAGAGCGATCCTTTAAGAGATACACCCAGGTACAGCGAGTAAAATCATCGATAAAAGTTACAAAATAGGAACTGCCCCGACCAACAGTGAGGGTAGGAGCAGGACCCCATACATCAGAATGAACAATATCAAAAATGCGAGAGGAGCCACGGCCTTGCTTCGGTGGGAAGGAGGAGCGATGATGTTTGCCAAGCTGACACGCATCACAGTTGAGCGGAGAACTGGTGGGAGGTAAGTGGGGCAGAAGCTGACGAATAAGCCGGGGAGGAGGATGTCCAAGACGAAGATGCCACTGAAGGAGATCAGCAGAGGAGGAGTAGGCAGAAAGAGCAGAAACATCGTCGAGGAAGTAGAGGCCGCCGCTCTCAGTCCCAGTAGCAATCGTCCGCTGGGTCCTCGGGTCCTGAAAAGAACAAGTAGTGGGAGTGAATAAAACGGAGCACTGAAGTTGCCGGCATAAAGTGGTAACTGATAACAAATTGCACGGGAACTTCGGGACATAGAGGGTATCCTCCAAGCAAAGCGATGGAGTGAGGTGAACCATGCCCGTCCCATGAACCGGAGACGGGGAACCATCCGCCACACGAACTGGGGGTAAGCGGTCATGGGTCTCCAGACGGGAGAAGCAATGAGGGTTGCCCGTCATATGATTGGTGGCACCGGAGTCAATCAGCCATTTACCTTGGGTAACGACGTGGGCACTACCTGACGTCGTGGCCACAGAGGCAGACGGCCTAGAAGAGGCGAAGGCCGAAGGAGCATCACCGGAAGGGCGAAGATGAGGATGTTTCTGCCAGCAGCGATCAACAGTATGGCCAGTACGACCACAGTGAGAGCAGAAGAACCGGGAGGAACCCCGTCCGCCGGAGGAGCCACGGCCACTCGGGCCCCCCCGCTGAGCCTGGTGTGCAAAGGAGTCCTGCGAAGGGGGGGAGGCCAGCAGAGGCCGCTGGAGGAGAGAAGTAACGGCGGCAATGCGGGCCGCAGTGGCATCCAAAGTAGGAGATTCCGCCTCACCCAAGATCTGCTGGCGGATCATATCATAAGAGTCCGGAAGACGAAGAAGGTAACAAACAACCAGGAGTTCCTGGAAGTGTTTGTGCTGGTCGGCCAAGTCCGCAGAGAAGGGGCGATTCTGGAGGATTTCAGCCCCAAGAGCCTGGACCTGCTGATAAGCCGCAGCGGGGGACATGGAAGGGCGGGCGAAGAGGTCCGCATAGAGAGTATAAATGCGGGACGTCTGGCCCCCCTTAGAATAGAGAGCAGCGAGGTGAAGCCATGCGGCCTTGACCGTCTCATCATGGCGAATGACGGGAAGGCACTCATCAGAAAGGCTGTTGGCCAGCCAGGTGCGAACAAGAGCATCACTCGCATCCCAGTCATCAAACTCAGGAGAGGTGCGAGGAGGAGGGTCATCGGTGAGGTGATGACGCTTGCGTTGAGAACGAAGGAGAAAGGTGAAAGAAACGCTCCAATCGGGATAGTTGGAGCCCACAAGCTTGGAAAGGGTGCCAAGGTTACCCGAAGGAGGAGGAGGAGAAGGAGCTGCAGGAGTAGTGGTGAGACCGGAGGTAGTCATAGAACCCGGAAGCAGAAGAAGCCGCACGAACAGAGGCGGTTAGAAAAACAGAGGAAGCCGCGCGAACAGGAGCGGCTAGAAAGAGGCACTGCGGGGAAGAGGTCGCGCGGACTGAAAAGGCCGAGCGAACAGAAGAGAGGAGAAGAGCAGGTGACCGCGACCAAGATGCGGGTAAGAAAGAGACAACCCGCACGGTCAGGCAGATCACAGCAGCGGCAAGAAGGCGGGCAAAGGCACTGCGGGGAAGAAGTCGCACGAACTGAGAAGCCTGAGCGAACAGAAAGGAGGAGAAGAGCTGGCGACCGCGACCAAGATGCGGGTGAGAAAGGAACAACCCGCACGGTCAGGCAGATCACAGCAGCAAACCGCGTGGAGAGAGACAACACACACGCGGACAGGGACAGACCGCAGCGACTAGGAAGTCGGAGAGGCAAGAAAGAACAAGAGGCGCGGCGACAACTAAATAGGTCGGCGCGACAAAGAGAAGAAGGAGAGGAGAACCAAGAAGGAGCAAGCCGCGCGAACAGGTCTGCGGACAAGAAACAAGCCGCGCGGATAGAAACAAGCCGCGCGGATAGAAGAGAGGGCAAGCCGCGAATCAAGTCGCAGAACGCCGAAAAGAAGCCGCGAACAACAGAGGGCGCACAGAATCAGGAGGAAATGACCGTGTCCTCTGATACCATGTTAGAAAGTAGAGACAAGAAGCGAAAAGACTAGAACAAGAGAATAAACTTTTGAATAATTGAAATTTTATTATCCAAAAAAAGATATCATTTACAAAGGTATGGCCTCCCTTATATAGAATGGAGGAGATAAGAAAGAGAGTATACAAACAATGTGGGACTAAACATTTACAGGCTGAGCGGCTAGAATAATGGAGACCGATCAGGCCGCGCGGTTAGACAGATGGGATAACCGCTCGGCAACTCCAGCAGGATAGAACAAGCCGTAGAGTGAGACCGCCAGACCGCCCGGTCTACAAACCGCTGGATCAGACCGCTAAGCCGCTCGGTCTACAAACCGATGGATCAGACCGCTAAGCCGCCCGGTCTAATACTCCAACAGCCCCAGACCGAACTGTCTTGATCACCTGAAGGGCCGACATCAAAATCTTACCCGACCCCTTCATGCCCGCAAACATAGTCTCCCGATCATTATTCAATCCCAATTTAACCTCCTTTCAGTTGCAATCTATGCATGCTCGCTGCTCCGAGAGCCAGTCCATACCAAAGATTACGTCGAACTCTGCTAACGGCAGTACTGACGCTGGCACGACAAACTCCTGATCCCCAATCTGTATCCTTACCTCGCAGACTCTATTCGCGTGCATTGAGCACCCATTAGGCAACAACACATCCAACTTGTCTTTTGCCATCGAGGAAGGGACCCCGATGCTCGATACAAATCTTTCGGACAAGAAGGAATGCGAAGCTCCCGTATCAAACAGGGCTCTCGCCGGATAATCGAAAATCAACACAAATCCTAGCACCAACATATATAAGCTAACATATAAAAAGGGTAACAACTACATAAAGTTAAACTGCTATAATTTAACTCATACCTGTCACCACGTCAGCTTGTTTTATGGCCTCTTGCAGACCAAGGTTATAAACTCTAGGCTGGGTTGGAGCATGGTGGGACGCGGTTGACTCCACCGCCTTCCCTTTCTCTTCATTGGTTGCTCCAGGCTTCCTCTCAGACTTTGCACGTCCGCTCCAACACTCACGAGCAAAATGCCCCATCTTTCCGCAGTTATAGCACGCTCCTGGGACTCGACTTGTGGTTTCCCCCACCACACCAGACGAAGGGGCTGAGCTCGAAGTCTTCAGCTTCTTGTTCCATCTGCAAAAATCCAACTTTGCATTTGGCACTTTGAACTCCGACTTCTTTTCCCCGGGGTCATTCTTCTCTTGCACTTTCTTCACGACCTTTTCCAACGACCGGGCCAGATTGACCAAGGCTAGGAAGCCCTGTGCCTTAGGCCCAGCAAGGAGTAACTGCAGGTCGCCACGTAGACCCTCATAAAATCGGTTGGTCTTCCTCTACTCTTCAGTAAACATAGCACCAGCATAACGACCCAACCTCGTAAACTCATGGAGATACTCATCCATGCTTCTGCCTCCCTGAGTCAAACCAAAGTACTGATTCTCCATCTCAAGCTTTTGTGCAGAGGGTAGATATCTGGCTAAGAACAACCTTGAGAATTCTTCCACAGGCACATCTGCAAGTTGTCTTCCCACTAAGGGGTGAACCTCCAACTCGTCCCACCACAGTCTCGCCTCACTAGCCAAAAGGAAGGTCTCTATGGTGGTCTTCAACCACTCAGCAGTTTCTATGGCTGTCAAGACCCTCTTTATCGTAGAGAGCCAATCCTCAGCTTGAGTTGGTGTTCCAATCCCGTCGAACCTCGGAGGATTAAAGCTCATTACATGTTTGAGCTGCTTCTCCATAGCTTTCCTTGGTGCTACCTGATCAACTATCGCGCGCTCTACCACTCCCGGCTCTGCCTCCCTAATCGGTTCTTGCTCATTTACAAGTGGTGTATGGTGCATTTTCCCTGCAGGTTGGGCATTTATCATAGCAAAGACTGCTTCAGCAAACAATCTAATGGTTTCCACTGAAGGAGGTATTGTAGGCACATCCCTCGGTGCACTACTTTCCGCCGATTGAGGGCATTCCGATTGCCCAGCACCGCTCCTAGCTTCCTATAATAGCAAAGACCTTTGATTAGACGACAAACAGATTGCTAAAAACAATCATTGGAACACTCAGATTCCTCAGAACAAGTGTATTTTTCATTCCTAAGTGGACATTCACGGGTTTTTTTTGATGTTATGACGATGACGCACACATGTGCTCACCACCCCTTTAAAAGAATTCGTCCACGAATTCATTTAAGTTGACCAGAACCTAAAGTCTGATACCAAATTGTAACACCCCCATCCGTCGTATGACATATAACAAAAGGTCCAGCTGGAACCCGACGCCATATACCTCGGACAGTCAGAAGGGTTACATAAGAATATCGAAACCATTCAACTAAGACTACTCGCCCTACACAGAGCATTCTAGCGAAAGATTTTAAATAGTTGGAAAGAACCCATAATTGAATAAACAACTAACATGAATGTCCACAAACTACCACATGAATGAAACAATGAATACACTGAAAGTACTTGGCCTTATGTCCTTACAAGAGTTCACTTAACAAAATAGTGTCTTACATACATGAAAAAAAATAAAATACAACTATTCGCTTTGGCCTTCGAGGGCTAGCTCAGCAACATGGGCTTCAGGCTGCTATTTGGTACTTGGCTCCCCAGCACCTGCAAGCAACATTCCACCGCACGGTGGTAAACAAAGTAACGGTCAGGCAAAGCCGACAAAATTATAACGACCCCGCCCCTTACTCGTGACGGCGGTGCTCCTTCCCTGCATTTGATTAGCCCAGCTAAATAATAACGTACAAACATACTACGCCACAGGTGTAGGCTCTCACGACCCAAACACCCCGTGCAGTCAGGGCACATTATCGGTGAATCCGGTCAATTCCGTGGCTTCACCACTATCCCCGGGATGGCAACATCGTGAGCATTTTTGAGTCTTTTTGACCACTGTCTAATACTCCCGACTATGCCAACGACCAGTCCCTCTTTGGGTCTCTCGCACCAAACCACATAGCCCAGGTCCGATTCCACTTGCCCGTTGCTCACACCACGTAGTCACCTTAAGACGTACGCACGAGCCAAGCTTCTCTCGGATCCCGCAACAATCCAAACAACACATAACCCAGTTATGTACAAGGCCGGCTCCCAGGCTGCCAAGTTAGCAGAATTACGTTTCCACTCAGTTTTCCGGGTGCGCCTTGGAGTTAATCCCCAAGGATCCATGCTGCAATCTACTGCGTAGAAACCCGAAAACACAAAGTACAGAGTCTTCTCTGGTAAACCATACAAAATGCAACATCACCGATCCAGACCAACACGTCTAGGTAGGCTTCACACACAATGCCTATGTCCGTACTTCGATTCCGGACTCTATATGCAACACAATGTGGACTATTCTCGTCAACCCTAAGGAACACCACACACTCACCGCACACTCGCGAGAGCGGGTTTCCTTATGCAAAAGAAGGAGAGATTCACATGCTCAAGTAGAGAATCATTACCCTTGTAGTATGCTTTTGTGCCATGTAAAAACTATACGGATAGAAGGCTTCGCAATGGAATTTCCTCCGCGGATTCGCTCTCGGTTCTCGATTCGGTGCTCCGATGCTCCGCCAGTGGCCGGAAACCTCCCGTTTATTCCTCCTTGATCTCAAACTTCTTAGAAAGAGAATGTTAAAGAGAAAATGAGGAATACAACCTCCATTCCCCACCTTAACAGAGCAGGAACACATCTGGGCCGTAAGATCTTAATTAAAGAAAACGAACGGCTCAGATCCGCCCAAAAATTCTCAAACCTGGGCCGAACACGGCCTCGCACACAGCCATGTCCCAGGCTGTCTGCCTAGATCCAGACATGATCATCGAGCACAGAAAAGGACACAGGTCGTATCGTGTCTCAACCTGACACGCCCGTGACCCAGGGCCGTGTCACAGAAAACCGCCACGCCAACCAACACGACTCTTGGGAACACGGGTGGTGATACGGGTATGCACACGCTTGTGTCAGTTGACACACCCGTGTCACGCTGCCGTGTTTCCTGCCGTGTCCTTCTCTGGACACAGCCGACCAAGACAGAGAACTACATGGCCTTGGACACGCTCGTGTCCCAGGCCGTGCACCCCTATACAGACACCAAAAATTCTCTTGGACACGACCAGTTCGATTATGATTTTCGGGGCATTACACTTAACTCCCCAGACCATTTGCTCTGCCAAGTGTTTCTAGCCACTCTAAAGGGTCAGACCTACACCTGGTTTAATTCTCTTTAAGAGGGAACCATCTTCAACTTTGTAGAGTTAGCACGCCAATTTTCAGAACAATTTGTGGCCAATCGTAGAATTGTTTGGGATCCTCGCACCTTTCAGATATCTGACTGAATGATGGAGAATCCCTTAAAGATTTATTTCACTGGTACACCTCAGAAGCACGACAAATTTCAGGGGTCGACCTTGAGCTTCTTAGAGGTGTCTTCCTCGGAGGACTCTACCCAAGCGGATTCTATTTGACACTCATTAGGAAAACCATGCCCAGTTATCTAGATCTCGTACACTGGGCCAAGGTCCAGATAGCAGCCAACGAGGCTATCGAAGCACACTGCCAACAGTTTGAAGGAGGACATAAAAGGAAAAGGGGTCAAGAGCAGGCCCCTGTAAGATAAGAGGAGTGGCGCTAGAAAGAGCATCAAAATGACAACCATCGTCGTGACCTACCAAGGGATGGGGCATTCCAGCGACCAGGAGTGTTGCCGCCAAACCCAAGAAGTGACTAATTAAAATACTGTGAGTTTCACTGTACGATTGGTCACACTACCGAAGAACGTGCCACAGGGATCCTAATGCAAGGAAAATGGTCGGCAATATCAAAACCATCGCCAGGCCCACATTCCTCTCTAACCAGGTGTTCTCAGTCAAAAAAACAGAAGGAGATTGCAAGAATATGGAGCTCAACCAAGATTTCACCATCTCCTTTGATTATAAAGACCTTGAATTGTTGCAAACTCCCCATCAGAACCTGCTTGTCATATACAAATGAGTTTGAGATCCCTGCTTCAACGTCAAAACAATTCTCATAAAAACGGGAGCTCAATCCATGCCTTATTCTTATCCACCATGTACAACATGAAACTCACCAAACAACATCTCAGTCCCGCTACGAGACCTGTTTATGGCATCAGCAACCAACCAGTTCATGTACAAGGAACAATCACCCTACCAGTAATGATGAGTGAGTTCCCGAGGCAGGCTACTCATGATATCCAATTTGTCGTCATCGAATAAAGTTCACCTAACAACGCTATCTTCGGAAGGACGGTCCAGTGTGTTTTTGGATCCATTCCATCAATGAAGTTCCCGACCCTAGGAGGTATAGGGGTCGTTCGTGGGAACCAGGAAGCAGTTCACACCTTCTACTTAAAGCAGGCTCAGACGGAAGTAGCAACCACCTTTGATGTCGATGACATCGATCGCCAAAATAAGGCTGCTATTGAATAAGAAAGCTCTCATTAGGAGAGGAAGTCCCTCCACCGATCAAGAACCCAGCACCACCCTTATCCTTATTTCTCTTTATTTATTTTTTCCTTATATTTCAATTTTTTATCTCTTACATTTTATGATGCAAAAGTCATGCGCCAAGCGCAAATTATCTTTAATTTGATTATATTGCATTGTGTTTTCCTTATTCTCGTGTCAAGATCACTTCGGTCAGGATAGGAAACTCTCAGGATTGAATCCTCACATTCTCTAGCAAGATATTCACGACCAAGCCCGCTCACTTCCAGATTGAATTTTTACATTCTTTAGAAGCCAACTCTTCGGCCAGGCTAGGTCACTCCCTGAATCAAATCCTTACATTTTTGGTGAGCAATTCCCGACCAGGCTGGGTCACTTCCAGATTAAATCTTTACATTCTTCGAAAGTCAACCCATCATCCAGGGTACGCCGTGCAACCGGATTGAATCATTAAATTCGCCGGATATCTGATCGAATCATTACATTATTCATCGTTACCGCATGTCAACATCCCATCATCGCCAAGGCATGTCCCCCTTGCGGTCACACAATCGTATCGAATCCTTACATTCTCTGACACCCTTATCGAATCCTTACATTCTTTGGCAGTCGGCTCATAACCAGTCTAGGCTACGCAATCAGATCAAATAATTACATTCTTCGGCGATCAGATCGAATCATTACATTCTCTGTCGTTACTGCATACCAACGCCCCGTCACTGCCAGGGAATGCCCCTTCGCGAACATGTAGTCGGGTCGAACTCTTACATTCTCTGACACCTGGATCGAATACTTACATTCTCTAGTAGTCCTCTCATGGCCAAGATTGGCCCCGCAGTCGGATCAAATCCTTACATTCCATGACACCCGGATCGAATCCTTACATTCTCCAATAATCGACTCATTGCCAGCTATGCCACGTAACCAGATCGAATCATTACATTCTCCAGCAATCATATCGAATCACTACATTATCCTTCGTTACTATAGGCCAACACTCCGCCATCGCCAGGGTATGTCCCCCCTCGCAGTCACGCTATCGTATCGAATCCTTACATTCTCCGACACACGGATCAAATACTTACATTCTTTGGTAGTACTCTTATAGCCAGGCTTGTCCCACAGTCAGATCGAATCCTTACATTCTCCGACACCCAGCTCAAATCCTTACATTCTCCAACACCCGGATCGAATCCTTAAATTATTTAGTAGTCCTCTCATGGTCAGGTTCGACCCCACAGTCGGATTGAATCCTTACATTCTCTGACAACTGAATCAAATCTTTATATTCTCCGATAGTCCTATCATGGCTAGACTCGGCCCCGCAGTCTGAACGAATCCTTATATTCTCCGACTTCTGGATCAAATCCTTACATTCTCCGATACTCCTCTGATGGCCAGGCTCGACACCGCAATCAGATAAAATACCTACATTCTCCGACCCCCTGATTGAATCCTTACATTCTCTAGGATCCATATTAAGTCATTACACTCTCCGACATCATAACAAGTCTATATCCTGCCAGTTACATTCGTATAATTCAAAAGAGTAAAGAAAGGGAAATAACAGCGTCACAGTAACCTTAAGTTCAAAACCACCGTCAACAATAACTACAAAGAATGGTAAAGAACACATACAAATCTGACGAACAAAAAAAAGTGTAACATTCATATAAGATATGACTAGAAGATGAAGATGCACACAAACATACAAGGGCAAAGCTACCACTCTTTATCTACATCAAGCTCAGGGCTAACTCCCTTTGTCATTAGAAATGTCACCAAACATCCTCACGGATCTCCTCAATAAGTAAGTCATGATCGCACATATAGTTCAAGGAAATCCTATATTCCTTAAGTTCAGTCACCTTTATCTCAAGTACCCGCTCTTTTGAATAAAGACACACTATCTCAGCCTTAGAAGCCTCCAACTCGCCCTCAAACTGGAACTCTCCTCTTGAGCCATCTTCAGCATATGCACGGTCTTCTCCACCAAGGAATTCTATATCTGCAATAATGTTCGAGTTTCCTCCATCTCTGACTTCAACTCCGACCTGATCTACCAAAATCGAGATACCTCTCGGTCTAGCTCCTCTCTAGAGGCAGCAAGTGAAGTCTCTAATGCCCGGAGCTTCTCCTGAAGGGCCAAACATTCGTCTTTCAATCTCATATAATGATCTTTCCACGTGAATTCTATATGCGCCTGAGCTTCAATCTGTAGATAACGAACGGGGGGTTAGAGTCGTGCAAAGTAACCAGTTTGAATGAAGAAAGATGAATGGTTAGCTTACCACATCACCCATTGACTTCAAAGAAGAAGACACTCGGGGAGTAGCATCCTCTGTGCAGGGAACTCGGGGGGGGGGGGGGGGTGCAGACCCCTCTGTCACCTCAAGATCTGAATATTTGAAATAGGCTCGTTACAATGGGCCTTCTCAATCAGGTCATCTCTTTGACTTGGCGAAGTTTGTGACTCTGCAGCAGTATCACAACTACTCATAGCAATCTTCCTCTTGTGAACCAGTGGCACGACTACAACACACTCAACACTAACTAAAAGACCACACTAGGACAAGCACTTCTTCAATGAATAAAGAGATACTGAACAAGCGGTTTGCCAACTCTCGAGAATCTCTGAACCCCAATATCAGCATGAAGTCCTGTTCTCGCCCTCTCTGACATTGACAACGATTGAACAAGGAATTTCAAAGCTCAGGAAAGCCCCAAGAGTTTCAGACATAGCCAAACAAAGTGTTCCCATGACGCCGGTCAAAACGGTTCTCAAATTCAAGCCAACTCTTATTGCTGCGAATCTCGACACGATCACCGACATCAACATGAACATCACACCAATCTATGAATACCTCCAAGGAGAAGCCTGGGCCATGCTCCCAGAAGAAGGCCACCAACCCCATAACACGGGTCATCTCTGCTGGAGTGAATTGAGATATCGGGACGTCGCAGAACTTCAATATATCAATTATGTCCTCACACGAGTGGAGGCGAAAGCCAGACATGAGGGTCCCCTCGCAAACCGTAAACCAACCCTTTAGCGGATTCAGGACTCTATCCTTAGAAAGCAGTATTCTCATTTAAAGATCGGCAGGTAACCGAAATCGCTTACGCTAAACCGCGACCTATTCAACAGTAAGCGACGAGTGCAACCACAAGGGCCTCATAGGTCACTTCAAAATCTGAAAGTAAAAAAAGCAAAAAATTGGCTAAGGATGTTCAATTGAACACCGTTGTGTGTAAGTGTGTAATCGATGCGCAAACCAAAATTGTGCAAGGTCCCGCCTACCCAAAAGAGTGTACGAGCACCCACGCAGGCAAAAGGGTGCATCGCATGAACCTAGTAGTGCGCGCGATGCGCACCCAGCAACACGCACATGCACCAAACGCATGCGCTGCAATGCACACGCGTAGAGGTGCGTGTGCACATGCACTAAGGCGAGCATACGTGCACCAAGGCACGACATGTGCACCAAGGTACGTGCACGTGCACCAAGGCGCGCGTACCCACGAACCAAGTTGCGCGTTCGCTTGTACCTAGGAACGCACAAGCACACACCCATGGTGCACGCCCACACGCTGCGTACACCCAAGGTGCGCGCCCACACACTTAAGGTGCACGCTCATGTACCGAGTGGCGCTTTCTCCACGGAAGAGTGGGCATGGAGGCAGGCCCATTGATAAGCTAGTTTGTCTCCATGTCACTGGTTTTTGCACGCAGTCTTGATGCATTCAACATCCCTAGCCCATGCACCTTCTCCATTTTCCTCGTTCCTTGTGACTCCCCTTTGCTCACAAAGCTCCTCCGTTTGCCTTCTTTGGCACCTCTCCGATCGACATCACCATTGTCACTGCTGAATGAATCCTTCGTAGGAGGAAACAAAATCCCCGTTCTTCTCACAAAAATGGTTTCTAACACCGAGGATTTAAGGGGGAAAACGATGGGGACAAGCCTATTTATAAATTATTGGGGGTGCGGTAGACCACTCCCCATGATCCTGTCATCCTAAATGGAGATCATAGGTGAACCGCCACGCGCACGCTCGCGCTCACAGGATCCCATTCCTATGATGACCGGGCCAGGTCCCCTCTCACTCTCACCGCCAGCTAGCCGACTCAAGTCGGCCCAGCTTCCGGTCGGCTGAGGGGTCATACCTCATGGACATGCACCCGCGGCCACTAGGCGCGGTGGTCCCGCCGACAAAGCCAGCATGTGGGAGAGTACCGTCCCGCGGCCTCTGTAGGAGGTTCCAGGTGTGGCCGGCCGCGCCCCGCCCCCCAACCGGGTGTGCTCGATAGGAATCCCCCCGCTCGGGCTGGCTCCGCTCGGTCGCGCATTGTGGCCGGGACCTGGTGCCGGTGCTGCGCCCGGCGGCCGAAGCCGAGTTTGCACCCGTTTACCACCACTAGGGTTGGGCCCGGTGTGACACCCGAGTGCGGCCGATTGGCCGCACCTACAGCCGATGCCGCATTGGCAGCCCGCCACCTTCATCGGGGCCGACCACCCGTGAGGTGGTGGCCGACCGCCTCTCTTGCCCTCTTTAGGCACCTTCCCCGCTGTCCGATCGTTCAACCACAATTTTCACTGTCTACTTAGCGGATAACTACCTGCGTAACCACCACCAGTAGTGGGGGACATGTTGTCACAACCCGCATTTTCTCAGCATTTAATAATACATCAGAGTAAAAGAATATACGCGCCGTGATGTCACGCAGTGCAGCGGACAACTCCAGACGCTTAAGCGAAAACCTACTCCTAACATTTTTTCATGAAATTTATTATGATGAAGATATAATTTGAGTTTATGTTTTAATGGCCATGTCCCTCGACTTAGTGGATGAACTAGTCCACGAGTGTAAATATACATATACGTAGTGGAAAATACTTTCTTTATTTCATTTATTATCCTATATGAGTATGAAGATCCAATATGACTATTCATAATATGCACACCTCTAGATTTGATATAAGTACTAAAAGAGCTTTTACGTTCATTAAAGTAGAGTGACATTTGATTTGAAGAGATGATATGAGTACGAGATAAAAGTATTTATCTTTTTATACGTTGGAAATGACTAACATGCAATTCTAACATAAATCCATCCTAGAGAGCAAGTAGGTACAAAAAATAACAAGAAATTAGCATAGCAGCTGCAAATAGTCCAACATCTATAATAATTCATTGTGGGCGTCAACAACCTGACACGAACCCACTGAAGAAAATGTATGTCTGAACTAAAACAAGAAGAACAAAACTATCTCACGGAGGTGAAGGAAGAACCACTGCTACTACTGCAGAACACCTGAGACCACCGACTCTAGCTGCTTAGACCGTTACTGCTCCGGGTTTGAGACATTCAAAGGAAAAGAATACCTTAGCAAAAACAAATACAAGCGACAACAAAGATCATAATCAAATAGTTAGACTCATCAAGAGGGTTACCAACCTAAATAGATTAGTTGTCAAACGACAACACCTAAATTAAAAACACAGTAAGCAAATGAAGAATTCAAGATGTTAATTATGTAAAGTTGCACCAAGTGCTACAAAGAGCTATGCTTCCTTAACATCTGCAAAAGTATGCTTATAAAAAAAATGTGTGTGTGTGTGTGTGTGTGTGTGTGTGTGTGTGTATGTATATATAAAGACTGATCATTTAAACACGTGAATCATTAACACCGGTAAAAGAAAAATGGTACTAAGGCGGGGGCCACTTGTCCAACATAAACCATCAGACCAAACAATCTCAAAAAAGCACTGTGGTGATGGCCACATTATCCAACACAACCCAATAGTCCATAAGAAGAGAAAAGAAGAAACACCCACTAGGTGTAATGATTACCAAGCTGGTACTGAGGTGGTATACTCAACATATAAGAGGGTCACTCGTCGAAAAAACTTCTAAGTCCACACGGATTGGCTGATAATATTTGACGAATTGACTCGACGATGAAGGCCAGATTCGACGAATTCAGCGTAAGTACTCGACGAAAAAACTCTTAAGTCCACGAAAGTTTGTCGAAAGGCACTCGACGAATTCACGGTCCACTCAACGAAAAAGACTTGGTTCCACGAATATACTCGACAAATTGGACTTGGTTCCACCGATATACATGATGAATTGGACTTAGTTCCACATATATACTCGACGAATTGGACTTGGTTCCCTGAATATACTCGACGAATTGGACTTGGTGAATTTAACAAAAACCCAAGGTTACTCGACGATTTCGTCGAGAATACTCGACGAAAAATACTTGGCCTCACATGAACACCCAATGCATTCGTTGGACAATCGACGAATTGACTTCACTCGACTAATTCGTCGACAATACTTGACAAATTGGACTTCACTCGACAAATTCTGCTTAACTCGACGCCTAACTGGAATCACTAGACAAATTCGTCGAGAATACCGCACGAAAAAGACTTGGTTCCACAGATTTACCTGGTCTCGATAAATTTTCTTGGTTTCGCGAAATGACTCGATGAATATACCTACACGGATTTTCTACACTACCCAAATTTGACTGAAACAATAAGGCATAAGGTCCTACAACAATTTTAAGTTTCATGAAGAGACAAAGAAGAGGTAAACATGAATAATAACAACAAAGCAAGCGGGTGAACAAGAGGGGCAAGAGAGCAAACCACAACTTGTCTCAAAATCTCCCGAAAAACGGCCTCTTAAGCGCTCCGCTTCAAGGATCAGCTGCAAGAACACCTCACCCAAGATCTCTAAAACCTTTCTGGGTAAAACAATGGTCAAGGTTAGGGCTGAGCATATTATTCGAAACTCGAAGTCGCTCGAAAATCGTTCGAAAATTGAGCCGAATCGGAATCGGTTAAAATTGATTCAACTCAATTTGACTCGAATCTGATTTCGAGTCGATTTCGAGCCAGCCCTGAATCGCTCGAAATATGATTCGAATCAACTCAAATTAATTAAAAAACTTATGTATTTATTAATATATTCTTATTGTAAGATTAAAAATAACAAAATTTAAACATAAATAAAAAAATTTAGGCTTTAAGTGTTTAATTTGTTAAATTTATAGGTTTCCCAATTTAATTTTGAGCAAATTAGGAATAAAACGAAAAATTGCTCAATTTTGAGTCGATTTGATTCGGTTTTGAGCCAATCCGATTCGATTTCGAGCCGACTCGATTCGATTTCCAGCCGTCTTGGAATCGAGTCATTTCAAGTCGAGCTGACTCGACACGAAATCAATTTTGATTTCGAGTCGATTTCGAGCCGAGTTCGAGTCGATTTCGTGCCGAGTACGAGTCAAAAATTTCGATTTTGAGCCAAGCCAAAATCGCTCGAACTCGACTCGATATTAGCCCTAGTCAAGGTCAAATACCTAATGCCAAAAATCCATGAAACGGGAAAAATCTTACCGTGCACGCGGAGATCTCGGTGAAAGCTTTCCGGATCTATGCTCTGTCGAGGGTTTCGTGCACCAGAGCTCCAAAGGGAGGCGGCCGGAAGACTACACGATGTCCGAGTTGCTCTCTTCTTTCCGCTCTTCGGGTCGACAACAAGGGGAAAATGATGAATAGACACAAGCACACACAAAAACTATATATATATATATATATATATATATATATATATATATATATATATATATATATATATATATATATTATATATATATATATATATTATTTTTGTAATAACTAGAAAAACTCAAATGACGATAATGACCAAATTATCTCGATTTTCGATGAAATTCACACCAAAACTAAATGACGGTGCTACGAATCCAACGACAAAGTTGAAATCAAGATCCGACGAACCATCCTCAGGTTAAAATTCCCAGAAATTAAAACAACGACCATCCTTATAAAATCCACCGAGATCCCAACTAAGCCCGGATCACAACGAAACTTCACAAACACGCCTAAAATTTATTACTTGAAATTTTCAAGTCAAAACTCTAATTCCGACGAGCCTAAAAACTGGCTGACTCGCCCCAATGAAAAAAATCTCGCACTAACGATGACGTACCATTAACAACGTGTCAACATAACGTCATTACATCATTAATACGACACTAAGGATATCAAAATAATTATCTGAAATTCATGGCGTTACACATGTTTTTATTGGGGCCCTGCATTTTGCAAAAATAATATGTGAATAATATGCACTCAAAACTATGTTTAAAATACTATTATTGGTTGTTACGGTGTGCAGATAGCCATATAACCACCGTAACCACCTGCTGGAGGCTAAACCCCAGGCATCTTGATTTCTAATCCTTTCTCTTTTTTGCTTTCTTCCTTCTCAGGTTAGAGCTCTGCCGGATTCCTCCTACGATACACGTTCGAGCCACCGCCGCTCCACCAAAAATCTGCCTTAGTCCACATGTGAGCGGCGAGAAGGAAATTCCTACTACAGCATGTGCCCGCTAGCCCTCAATGCCCTAGCTAATAACCACACGTGGAGCAGCCTGTTGCTCGTCGTGAGCGTAAGTAACTATCTCTCATCTTCAAAGTGTAATGATGAGCAGCCTGTCACCCTCGATTCTCCAAACAAATTATAGTCAAAAGCAGATAGTGGGGTTCGACTGACAAAGATCCGGTCGCGTGATTTTTTACCCGATTGAGGGATTTTTCCACGTCAAAACATCATGTGCATAATCTCGCTCTCGTTGACTGTATGCGCCCACGACTATTCCGTAGGCTAAGACGGTCCAAGTTAATTCGATCCGACTGGGGCGTCGAATTTGGCCGCAACAACAACAATAATAATAATAATAATGTGTTTATGCAAATTATTTATCACATAGTTAAGTAAATATTATATTAATACTAAATAAACATTTTATAAAAAGTCAGTGGTGTGAAATAAAAATGGTTGCGGCTCACTCGATGCTCCTGGTAGATCGGTCTAGATTGCATCGTCTTAGCCCTAGATTAGTTGAGCACGCAAACAGTCAATAAGAATGTGGCTTTTGCGGAGGCAATTTTTTTACGTAGAAACTCCCGAAAATGGGTGAAAAACCACGTGGACGGATCGGTGCAAACCAAACTTCCATTAGTATTGGGTGTTGTTACAGAGCTTTTAAAGAATACGAGGGCGTCAAAGCGCCGCTCGTTACAATTGTTGACAGAGAGAGAGAGAGAGAGAGCTTGGTTCAGAGGGTGACAGGACACCACTCACCGAACTAAGTCCTTTATCTGCTACAACGAGAAAGTGCTGCACTTTGAGGGCATTAGAGACTTTGATTGATGCTTGAAGGCTTGAGTTGTGCGTTCTGCACGTCTTACTCTTCATGGCTTGTCTCTAGTTACGTTTAGAGGATTCTGGAGAGGTTGAATATTTGTTGATCGGAGGGCTCATTGTAGCTTTGAGGGTGCTGGGAATAATGCGCTCGCGGAATGCCTGCTGCAGTGCGCACGAAATGTACCTCGCTTGTGGAGGAACGAGTGTCGAGTATGCTTGAGAGGTTCTCCACATTTTTTGCAGAAACTTTGTGGTCTACCTGTGTTGTTCAGGAGAAAAGTGCCAGCTCAGGAGTAATCTTGAGAGCGGGGTGCGCGGAGGCGCGTTGGAGAGCGGAGCGCGCATGGGTGCGCTTGGGAGCGGCGCGCACTTGGATGCGCTTGGAAGCGGCGTGCGCGGGGGCGTGCTTCAGAGCGGCGTGTGCTGGGGCGGCTTCGGAGAGGCTCGTGCGGGGGCGCACTTCGGAGTGGCGCACCCAATGGCGTGCTTTGGAGCGGCGCACATGGAGGCAGGCTTAGTTGCGGCGCACGGGGTCACGCACATTGGAAGAGCGCGCGTGGGGGCGCACTTGGTTAAATCCCCGAGAGGTGCACTTGGTTAAATCCCCAAGGGGCGTTTGAAGTTGTTCAAAGATCTTTGAAGGTGGGCGGAGGGCCGACCCCGGCCCTCGCGGCCAGGGGCGGTGAGCCGGCCCCCTCCCTTGCGGTCTCAGGTGGGAGCTGACCGCGATCCTCCCGGCCATGTGCGGAACCACGGCCACGAAGACTTGTGCATGCGTGGTGCGCGAGCCTTGAACACATGGCCGCGAGGACTTTCCGCGCGCATGCAGCATGGACGCGCTCGTGTGTGCACGAACTCGCACACACACTCGCCGCGAGCGGTTTTGCATACGCGCAAGGTGAAGGTAGCCTCACACGCGGGGCTTGAGCGGCCCTATAAGGTGGGCCCTACCTCGTGTGTGGTGGCGTGCGCACATGATGGTGCAACTATTCAATGAAACCCGACAACAGCTTGCTAAAATTCTGGCAACCACTAAGATTTGCACATGCTAAGATAGAAGTTCTCGCATTTTATGAAGCAACTATTCAATCCTTTGCAATTGATACTATTTGTTGTTATGTAACCTACAAGGGCAATTGATTCTTTTCATCACACATCAAAGTAAGAGATACATGTCATTAAATCATGCAGAAGCCATCAAATATTACTCTTTGGAAAAGAAATCTCACTACTAATGTTGCTTCTTTACATATGAAGTAATGAGTAGCATAAGACGGCCATTTTTTCATGTGATTCATGATTCAAACCTCGTGCAAGATACTTCATACATTTTTCGACATCTTCATACAACAACACCTTTGTCCCAAAGTACCAGTACTCCACTTTTTTTCATGTGATTCATGATTCAAACCTCGTGCAAGATACTTCATACATTTTTCGACATCTTCATACAACAACACCTTTGTCCCAAAGTACCAGTACTCCACTTTCCAAAACCTTAATGTAAGGAGATAAATTAGGGCATCAGAATACTTTCATTATAAGATATTACATAATGATGAAACGTTAAGGTTTTATTTGTTTCGGCTGGAGGAGACGACCCGGCTTATCAACATGGAGGGGCAAAGCCGCCGATTGAAACAGAGGTATTTCCGCCATTTTCCATGGAACGGCGGGTCCAAACGCGGCAAACGCCGCCGCGTGACATTTAGTTACCCGCCATGCGGTGGCGTTTACCGCAAACGGCGGATCCAAACTCCACACCAAACGAAGCCTTTAGTCTCATATAGAAATCAAGTTAGCCACTGGTGTACATGCCACGCGGAGACAAATCGTTCATGTACGAAGAAGTTTTAGACTTTCTGGATTCAGCATCAATTAATGTCTCCTGACACTCTACTAGGAAGATTAACAAAAAAACAACAAATATTATATGAGAGAAGCATGTAAAGTAAAATCAAACACCTGACAAATAACTTGTCTTTTGACATCATCTAGCCCCATATGTTTGGAGCTAGTGACCTTGTCAGCCTATCAAACAAAGGGAGGAGTTCAGAGTGGGGGAAGATTCACCTTATGTTGATAATTTTGTGAAACCTCTACAGTAACCCCACCCATAGAATTGTTGTTACATTGCAAAGGATGATCACCATGTAACTTTGAGTTTTCAGTCTTCTTTAAATGGAGATAAACAATATAAGCTTGCCAACAATTGTTAATTACAAACATTATTCATTAAATAGAATCATGAAACAAACTTACACTTAAGAAAACACCAGAAGTAGAATAATTTATAACTTGGAGTACCTCGAATATCTACTTCACAAATATCTATGTTGAACCCTAAGTAGTGCCTTACTCGTACCTTGCTCAGTCATTTTGGTTGTAAATAGGGAATTTTTTTCAATAATTTTGGAAACGTGGTGAGACCTTCTTGCTATAGCACATGGGGTCCATTTGTCATTTTCTCTCTCTTCTTTGCTCTAGCCTTCAGAGTCGATTAGCTGGATCGCAGGACCAGTAACCGCATGCTGCACATAGATCCAATCATTTGAAGTTAGGATTTTCCTGACTTCAACACTTAGGATCTTCTTCGCTATTGTGAAGTGATCTTGCTACGGCTCCTCCATATATTTGTTGACTACTCCAACGTATGCATAATGTCAGGACTTCAACTAAGATCTTCCAAGAATCACCAAAACTAACCTAACCAACACTTGGCTTGAGGTCATTAAACAGTTCCTTCTCACCACACATGTGGTTTCTTGCTCATATGTCTAAGAACAAGACTTCATTCCAACCATCTTCAGTTCTTCTATAGGTTAAGAACATCATTTGATCGCCACTAGTACTGTTTTCTTCTAGATAGTGGTTGGTCCCCTCTATCCTCTTTGGACATCTGCAGACATAACTCTTGTGCTCAAACTGGTTACAATTGTAACATTGGACTTAGGTCATTCGACTACGGCCTCTTCCTCGGCTAGTTTCCATACTTTACACCTCTTAAATAGGTTAAGCACGTCTCACATAGCCATGATCCAAGAAGGGTGTTCATTTTATTCTTCAAATTTCTTTGGTTTAACTTAAGAGAGGAAGCTCAGAAACATTGCTTCATTCTGAAGTTTGCTCCTTGTAATGACCCATTGGCTTGCATTACCAATGATCAAATTCCTTGGATGGACTCTTAGGTGTCTGGTAGCAGCCGATAACCTCTCTACAGTCCCCCGCTCTTCAACTTCAGCTTGATGAACTCCTTCAGTTGCTTCCTACATTTCTTTATTTACTGATCTTCTTCTCTGATAATTATACTAGGTGTGTTGATCCCACTAGCCTCGGGCTTATCTTAAATTGACTGCTCCATTAGCTTTAGTTTAGTGCATGCAATACTAGAATAACTAACAACCCTTATATATCATGCTCGTCTCATTAAATACAACATAATTTGACTCTTTTATAACTTGAGTTTTCTTGTTGAATACTCTATATGCCTTGCTATAGGAGCTGCATCCTACAAAAATACCCTCACTACTCCTTTTTGTAAACTTTGTAAGATAGGATTTTCCATTATTTAGTATAAAGCATTTTCTTCTAAAGATTCTAAAGTAGTATAATGTTGGTTTTCTGCCCTTCACCAGTTCATAGGGAGTCTTCTTATGATTCGTGGTGATTGAGGCCTTATTCAGTACATGACATGCTATGTTGGAAGCCTCAACCTAGAAATATTCAGGCAATGAGGAGTCAATTAACATGGTTCTACTGGTCTCTATATGGGCTCTATTCTTTCTCTTAGCCACTCCATTTTGTTGTGGAGTTCTGGGAGAGGTAAATTCTTGTGAGATACCTTGTTCTTGCCAGAAATTTGTCATAATAACATATTGGAATTTTGTTCTTTGGTCACTTCTAATTTTTACCATAGAGCAGTCCATCTAATTCTTGATTCTCTTAACAAATGTTATAAAGGTGTCACGGGTATCTAACTTCTTTTTAAGGAAGAATAACAATAAATATCTAATCATTAATGATCACAAGAGCATAGAACTTCTCTCCTAGACTATGAATTGACATATGACTAAAGAAATCCATGTGCAATAAGTACAAGAACCTAATTGAATTTTTGTAAACTATACCCTTAAAGGTGTCCCTAGTTTGCTTACCTATCTTGCATGCATGACATGAAGCATCTTTAATGCACTTTAGATTAGGTCCACCTCAAACTAGGTTTTCACAGAACAATTTGCTAAGTGACAAGTACTTTAAGTGTGTTAATTTCTTGTGATATTGAACACAAAGTGATTCTTTTCATTAGCTATAAGATAAGCAAGCATTATATACTCTAAACAAATAAAATTTAGACAATAAACATTTTCACTCCTAGTGACTATGAGAATTATCTCCAGGTCAATTGACCTTTTGATTAGACACTTATCCTTGTGAAATTCAATGACAAAGACTAAGCCACAAACTTTACTTATGCTCATGAGGTTGTATTGTAACCCCTCTACATAAGCTACCTTTGCAATGAAAACTATGACATTTGTGATCTTACCATAGCCTTTTGCGACTACTCTATCTGATCCACCAAGGATGAATTTGGGTCCATTTTCACTAGAGTGTAGTCTTTCAGATGGATTCTTGTTCCAGTCATGTACCTGGAATATCCACTATCGAAGTATCATATTGGCATTTGATTGTCCTTAGGACATACCTATAAAAAGAAATTAACTTACCTTAGGAACCCAATATGGATTGGGTCCTTGGTACTTGTTATCCTTACCAGCTGAATGTTGTCCAAAAATTTTATTAACAAATTGAATATTCTTTGTTTGAGGTACTGTTGGGTTATACCAACAGTCCAAAATAATATGGCGCACCTCTCCATAACACCACTACTCATACCGATTACACCTCCGCTTTTGAATCAATTTTGTGTAGGATGGGTATGCTTATGTTTAGAAGAGTATGTTGGATCTTGTGTGGCCAACCTTAGAAGGGGGGGGGGGGGGTCAATAAGGTTTGCAACGTAGTTTTAATTTCAAAAATATTTCGCTCCAAGAAATAAAGTTCTGGAAGCTACCGTGGGGAATTAGGTATTTAACGCGTGGCGGTACATCCGTGGACTCGTTTTCCTGCACAAGTTCATTTGCAAGCCACACAACACAAACACTTACTTGACACAACTAGAACAATTACATAATCAGATAAAGAAGAAATAGGAATTACATTGCATAAATTAAAATGACAATTGTTCTAAATGATTACAAGAACGTGATCTCCGTGACGCTGGAGATCGAAGGCGATGGAATGTAAAAACTCTTTTGTTTCTATACCGATCCTCTCCACAGACCGGTTGGCTCTCTCCTTTTCCCTCCCGGAAAAGTATTCGAGCCGGCTCTTCACCTCCTCACAAGGAAGGGTATTAAAGCCCCGCTAGATCCTCCCGATCTTGACGTCCTTATCCCCAAAAGACTTCCCACGAAATCCTTCCACGGATTCCGACGACCCTTACCGGTCGATTTTCCTCTCCTCAAGATTTAGAAAAGACAAAAAGATTACAAAAGTAAGAGATATAAATATTCAAAAGATGAAGTTCTCCCTCTTGAAGACTACTCTATAGAGCGATCCGTGACCGGTGCTTAAGATCTTCGTTTGTTAGAAACTGTTCGACTCTTCGTATTCATTGTAGATCTTGGATCTTCGGAGTCTTTCGATCACGAGCGGGAGGGAGAGGACTATCTTCGTCTTTGACGGAGACTTGTGGAACGGAGCACAAGAAGGCGGCCAAACCTTAGAATTCACGAACTCCTGTCCCTTCTTTTTCTATAGAGCTAAGGCACCGAAAACAAGGCGTACTTTTATACGTCTTCATGAAAATAGGCTACCGCTAGCGGTAAGTTCACGCACTTGTTGTGCCAGCTGTTGTCCAAATATGGAATACTATTCGAAAACAAATATTTGTCGTTTCATCCTTGGTAGCGCCGCGCGGTTAACGCTAACGCCGTACGATAATAATGGGCGCGACGATTCAGAACCATCACATCGATATTCGTCGTGAGGATATCACGGCGTGGTAACGGACTATCGCCTGGCGGTATGTCTTTTTTAGAGAAATCCTGCACGGCTTTCGTCGAGTGCCTTTCGTCGAGCGGCTAGCGTGGTGCGGTAACTGGTAGCGCCTGGTGGTAACAGCCAGTCAACGCCACTGTCTCGATGCACTCAATGCTTTTCTTCTTAATGCTCTCGACGTGGTGTTGAGCGCGCTAGAGCGTGGGGCGGTAACAACTAGCACTGTCTGATAGCTTCCTGATCCCCATGTCGAATAAATTCATTGGGCTAGCGCGGGCAGTAGTACTAGCGCTTTTTGATAGCTTCCTGAGTGCTATGTCCATTTTATTCCAGCTATCGTCCAACGATAATTTCTAGTGCCGGGCGATATCATCTATAGGATGCTTCTTCTCTTCACTTGAACCTGTCAACCTACACACTCTATCAATAGAAGACATGATCAAATACAATCTGGGAGTTGATATTCTCAAACACAGGGCATGTGAAACATCAGTTCCAACAAACTCCACCTTTTGATAATATCAACTTCCGTTCATGAGAAATAACATTGAGATAGAGTGCATATAAAGAATACGAGTTATAGGCTATCATTAGGTTGTAACAGGTTCTCTATATGGTTTCCCTACATGCACTCCCCCTATCTACATGTTCGTCATGCTCCCCTATCTATGTGCACTACCCCTCCATGTGACCTCTCCCAATCCCTTACTCAAGTTAGTACTCATGAACACTTTATTCTACCCCTTTGATAATATCAAAAGGGTGGGAAAGGTCAACCAGACATGCATGATGAAAAATAGTAGAAAAGATGAGCTTTGTGAGATGTAGCAAGTAGTGCACACACAAAGGTAAAGAGAAACATGACATGCATAGAGGTGACTCAACAAAAAAACTTGTTAGAGAGTTTCAAGCACATGAGTCACACACTGGAGCAAAGTACACAGTTAGAGAAAATCAATTTTCAGATTAATCATGAATTGGACAACACAGACTAAACTAACCACACAACGAGTACGTCTACAATGCTATAAGAGTAAGGAAGTAATCAAGTGAGACAAACATTAAAAACGCCATGAGTGTATATCGTGTGCTAGTACATATTGTGCGAAAGAGAAGGATAGTGTAGTTGCAGTCCAAATCTTATGCGCAGAAGTTTTAGACAAGGCAATGACATGTGTACATGTAGCATCAAAAGCGAGATAACACCAAGGAAAAAAATAGCATATTGTACATGTAAATCTCGATCGGCTAGGAACCTAACACAAAAGAAATAAGATGAATAATCACCTCACATGTCATTCTATGTCATACATGGGCAAGAACTAGGGGCACTAATCTAAACATATAGTCGATGCACAAGATCGAAGTGACTCTTTAACCAAGGTGCTCATCCTCACAATGCTCATGAAGACTTATCAGGAGGAGTGAGTAGTGCTTGGGGGGACCGTGATAAGACATTTGTTAGCAAGCATATTTTTATTTTGTTAGCGTAGAGCTATCACTTTTGTTATCATTTTTTATTCACTGAGCCCCGAGTCAATCAAAATCTATCCACCTAGATAGATACACTTTAACTTGTATACATACGACTTTTGTACTAGAGTTTTGGCCCAAAGTTTCACACCAAGCATAATCACAAATGTATCGTGACATTAATTATTCAACGTATTTCTAGCGTGTTAGAATATTGTGTCACGAGTTATAGCATGTACACATAGCATGTTTTTCATCTTGAGTGCATCGGCTTGGGATGTGTGTATCATGTGAAGTCATTCCCCTATCTAAATCCTCACACATACCTAGAGGCATAGATAACAGACATGACTCTGTCTTGTAGCACTCAATAGCTAAGCACCTACAGATTCAGCCCACAATGACCAGATGACAATGCTTACATAGATTACAAGTCTGAACTCAAACATTGTACGTACGTGTTATGCACTAAGTTACAGTCATGTGAGCCCTTAGAGAGATGAGTGGTACACATGATTTTTATAATAATTTTCTTATAATAATTAAACAACACACACTAAGCAAATAAAATAAGAGAAATGTGTTTTTGTTGTTTTTGAAGTTTTTTTAGTTTTATAACACTACCAAACACTAAACACACAAAGAAAAATATAAAATTTTGTTCTTTTAAATCATTTTATAATTTTATATCTATATATAACAAAAATTGCTTGTGTTCTTCTAAAAACACGAGAGCTCAAAGTGATATATGATGCAAACACAAGATAGCAAGATAGAATATTGTGCATAAATATAACGTACATGATGAGTGAAATAATGTTCATGAAGAATATATGTGAATCCTAAGTATGCCCAATAATCCAAACCTAAGCTATATGTCTACACCCTAGCCCCGTACTAAGTGATAGATGGGCATGAGGAGCTGCACAAATGTCGTAACGTGGGGTGTTAATCCCATGTGCACATAAAAGAACCCGCTCAACCTAACATTCTTTCCCCACAGCGCCACACAAGGACCTACTGGATCCCTCCCTGGTTAAGGACAAGACGTGGTTTACAAGTTAACATTTCTAAAGCACACACACAAATGCCCCACCTATTGTGAGACATACTTACTGGGTGAATGATCACAGACATTCTAGGACAGCGTGATAAAATGATTATACAAGGTAAATTATAGACACTTGGCAATGATATGACCTTTATTCAAATTTATTCAGTTAGATTGATTTATCATTAATCTAAATAAGAGAGTCATATAGCGGAAATATATCTAAAGTGTCCATGACATGTTGGCTTTAAAAAATACAAAACCAAAAGCAAAAACAAAACAAAACATAACAAAAACAAAATAAAATGAGAACATTATTCATATCGTGAAGTAGATTATCGAGTACTTTTCGTTTAACTAATTTCTACTTCATGCAATTGGTTGTATGTGGGTACCAGAGTCCAAGGTTCTGTGTGCCTACAAAGTACCTAAAAATATGCTTCACTGCTTTCAAGTGAGACTCTTTCGAGTCGGCTTGGTACCTAGCACACATTCCTACCGCAAACGTGATATCTGGCCTAGAGGCACTCAAATATAATAATGATCCTATCATACCTATAAACACAGTCTGATCAACATAAATGTCACTTTCATCTTTTCCTAATTTAAGAGAAGCACTCATAGGAGTTTTGACTTGCTTCAGATTCTCATATCCAAAATACACAAGCATATCTTTAACATATTTTGATTGACTTATAAAAATCCCATCTTGGCGCTGAGAAATCTAGAATCCTAGGAAATAGGTAAGTTCTCCCACTAGGCTCATTTTGAATTCAGATTTCATTAGCATGACATTTTCTTCACAAATCTTTTCATTCGTTTCTCCAAAAATGATATCATCCACATAAATTTTTAGGATAAGATGTCAGATTTGTTTGCTAGAAAGATCGTCTAGCAATAGCGTGAAAAGTCATCTATGATAACAAAGGTGTATCGTTTTCCACCTATACTACATGTACTAAGTGGTCCGAACAGATCCATGTGAATAAGTTTGAGTGGTCTATATGTGGAAACTACAGATTTGCTCTTGAAGGAAGTTTTAACAAACTTGCCTTTTTGACAAGGAGCACATAAGACATTTAAACTACCGCTCAAGGTGGGAAGACCCCGCACAAGTTTCTTTCTTGATAGTTTTATAATAAGCTTTTTACCATTATGTCTTAGTCTCCTATGCCAAAGATCTAATTCCTCATTCTTAGTAACAAGGCATTTCAAATTAGATGAATAAATATCATCAAAACAAACAGTGTACACGTTATGATTTCGATGAGCTACAAGCAATATAATAGAGGTTTTGGCATCAACAATTTTACATGTGTTTGTAGATGACTCAAATATGACATCTAGACCTTTATCACACAATTGGCTAATGGAAATAAGATTATGCTTAAGTCCATCTCCAAACAGAACATTAGAGATAGAAAATGCCTTGTTACCTATAGTGTCGATTCCCAAAATCCGTCCCTTGTTGTTGTCCCCAAAGGTCACCATGCCACCCATCTTCTTTTCCAGGCTAAGGAACTTGTCTTTATCTCCTGTCATGTGCTTGGAGCAACCAGAGTCCAAGTACCACACATTCTTTGTGTCCTTAGCCTACCAACAGAGATAAAAAGAAGATGAGGGTAAAGTTCTAGTTACCCAAGTTGTCCCACCCATAAGATAGGTAGAGGACTTTGGTAGCCAGACTTGCAAATTATTTGTGGCACCTTTCCTCAAACACGTTCCAGATGTGTGACCGAACTTAAGACAGTTCACACACATAATGTAAGCAGTGGATGTTGCCTTTATCGGGTTGCTCGGACTCTTGCTTGAGGTTGGGGATAGCCCTCCAGATCTCTTAACATTATCTTTAGATTTCTTAAAAATTGACTTCGGCTAAGAGTGATGGTGATTTCCACTCGGTGGTGATGTTGTACTCACATATCCTAGACCAAACTTCGCTGATCCATGACACTGTGCACCCAACAACATATTTAAGCACTTTTGGATGATGCCAAACTTTTAGATTGCACAGTTTAGATCATGGATTCTTGCCTTTAGGGCAGTGTTTTCTGTCATAAGCATCACACACCGATTGGCAAATCTTTTCTTGCCTTCCTCTACCTTGGCAAGTGACAAGTGAAGTCTCTTCTCCAAGACATTTTTTTCATTTGTGAGACTATTCGTTCTCACTGACGACTTGGAGAGACTTGCCTTTTGTTCTTCGATCATTGTCATCAAGTGAGAGCACTCAAGAAATTCGATCTTCTCTTTGCCAGTTCTAATTACCTCACTTTTCAATTTTTCTAAGTTCTTTTTGATTTTCTTATTCTCGGCTCTCAAGGACTTTTTATCAAAAATAACGCTTTCTAATTTATCAACTAAATTTTCATAAATGTTGAGAAGTTCAGTATAAGTAGGTGGAGTTACCTCAGTGTCATTTTAACTGGACTCATCATCAGAATATTCTTGATTCTTTCCCATTAGGCATAGCTTAGCCTCGACTTCACTGCCGAAGTCTGTGGTTCTTAATTCTTCAGATCCATCATCATCCCATGTGAGTGCCTTTAGCACCTTCTTCTTCCCTTTGTACCAACTTTCCTTTTCTTTTTCCTCCTTCTGGAGTCTTGGGCATTCTCTCTTTAGGTTCCCTGGCTTGTGGTAGTGATAGCATTCCAACTGAGACTTCTCATCATCGCTTCCTATCTCCTTTGATGGCTTATTCCACCTTCAGCCTTTTCCAACTCCTCTCCTCAGGAATTTCTTGAATTGTCCCTGCTTCTTGGGATTCCTCATGAATTTCTTGAATTCCCGGACATAGAGACTCTCCTCCTCTTCCTCCTTAGAATCCTCAGCGGCTTTTCCCTCCTTTGTGGCCTCTAGTTCCAGTCCCTTCTTCTTCAATTCAAGTTCATGTGTCTTCAGATTTCTGATGAGGCTCTCTATCTCCAGGGTGCTGATCTTTTGAGACTCAGCAATAGCTGTCACCTTCTGGTTGAAGCGAGGAGGAAAAGATCGCAGGATCTTCCTCACTAAGTCCCATTTGGAAAGTTCTTTTCGAGAGATCTTGACGTGTTGATGATCTTGGTAAAGTGCATGTACATGCTTTCCATATCCTCGTTGATCTCCATCCAGAACTGTTCATATTCTGATTCGAGTCGGAACAACTTCGACTCCTTTACCTGCAGAGTACCTTCATGAGTGAGCTCAAGAAGACGTCATATATCATAAGTAGTCTCGCAGTTACATATCTTGTTAAATTCAGTCTTGTCCAAGGCACAAAATAACGAGTTCATAGCCTTGGCATTATTTGTACATCTAAGCTTATCTGCGTCATCCCACTTATCACACGGTTTTTCTACGGCAGTATCGCCAACCGTGACTGTGGGTATAGTGTACTTTGTCTCAACCATGGCCCATACGTCCATGCTTTGAGTCATCAGAAATATTTTCATCCGAGTCTTCCAGTGACTATAGTCACTCCCCATGAATAGTGGAGGTCTACTCACACCTTATCCCTCACTGAATGCGTGTAAAGAGTTGGCCATCTTACTTCAGGTTTTGTAAGCCTTTGTGAGGTAACCTGGCTCTGATACCACTTCTTGGATCTTGTGGGCAACCTTAGAGGGGGCGGGGGGTGAATACGTTTTGCAGCATAGTTTGAAATTCAAAAAATATTTGGCTCCAGGAAATCGAGTTCTGGAAGCTACCACGGGTCATTAGGTATCTAAAGCGTGACAGTACGTCTGTGGACTCATTTTTATGTGTAAGTTCGTTCGCAAGCCACACAACATAAACACATACTTGACACAACCAGAACAATCACATAATAAGATAAAGAAGAAATTGGAATTCCATTGCATGAATTAAAATGATAATTATTCTAAATGTTTAAAAGAACGTGATCTCCGTGACGCCGGAGATCGAAGGTGATGGAATATAAAAACTCTTTTGGTTTCTATACCGATCCGCTCCATGGACTGGTTGGATCTCTCCTTTTCCCTCTAGGAAAAGTCTTCGAGCCGGCTTTTCACCTCCTCACAAGGAAGGGTCTTAGAGCCCTGCTAGATCCTCCCAATCTAGACGTCCTTATCGCTAGGATGATTTCCCACGGAATCCTTCCCCGGATTCCGAAGACCATTACTGGTCGATTTTCCACTCCTCAAGATTTAGAAAAGATAAAAAGATTACAAAACTAAGAGATAAATATTCAAAAGAGGAAGTTCTCCCTCTTGAAGACTACTCCATAGAGCGATCCACGGCCAGTGCTTAAGATCTCCATTTGTTGGCAACCGATCGACTCTTCATATTCGTTGTAGAACTTGAATCTTCGGAGTCTTTTGATCACGAGCGAGAGGGAGATGACTATCTTCTTCTTTGACGGAGACTTGTGGAACGGTGCACAAGAATGCGACCGAACTCTAGAATTCACGACCTCTCGTCCCTTCTTTTTCTACAGATCTAAGGCATAGAAAACAAGACAGTCTTTTATACATCTTCATGAAAATAGGCTACCGCCGGCGTAAGACTAGAGCCCAGCGGTAAGTTCGCATGCTTGTTGTGTCAGTTGTCATCCAAATATGGAATACTATTCAAAAACAAATATTTACCATTTCATCCTTGGTAGCGCCGCGCGGTTACCGCTAACGCCACGCGGTAATAATGGGCACGATGATTCAGAACCATTGCATCGATATTCGTCGAGAGGCTATCGCGGTGCGGTAATGGCTATCGCCTAGAGGTATGTCATTTTTTGAGAAATCCTGCACGACTTTCGTCGAGTGCCTTTCATCGAGCTACTAGTGCGGCACGGTAACTAGTAGCGCCTAGAGGTAGCAGCCACTCAGCTCACCCGTCTCTACACACTCAACGCTTTTCTTATCAACGCTCTCGATGTAGTGTTGAGCGTGCTAGCACGGCGTGGTAACAACTAGCGCTGTCTGATAGCTTCCCGAGCCCCATGTCGAATAAATTCATTGGGCTTGCGTGGGCGGTAGTACTAGCGCCTTCTGATAGCTTCCCGAGCGCTATGTCCATTTAATTCCATCTATCGCCCAACGGTCACTTCTCACGCCCGGTGGTATCTTCTATAGGAGGCTTCTTCTCTTCACTTGAACTTGTCAACCTGCACACTCTATCAATAGAAGACATGATCAAGTACAATCTGGGAGTTGATATTATCAAACACGGGGCATGTGAAACATCGGTTCCAACAGAGTAGGCTTGAACATTCTTCTCATTTCTCTATCTAATCATGTGGTTGTGTGCATGATAAAGAATGAGTTAGACAACTACAAGATTTTTCTTAGAGAGAGGCCTTTGAGAAATGGCCTTTTCTTTGACTTTAATTATTGGTGTTGCTGAGCCAAACACAAATGATCCATGATGTTTCATTTGGATCTCTTCATGGGGTGCCTTCGATGCACTCAAACCAATATATTTTCTCCATCTTCAATGAGGTGCATTGTTATCCCTACTAGAGGAGCATCCATTCTTTCAATTCCCATATACATTGTCTTGGTCATAGTTGTTTGATGACAACCAAACCTTTTAGAAGGTGGTTTGATGCATTGAGGCTTTCCCTTTATTATTATCTTTCTTATAGCCTATTTGTGCTACATTAGGAGCAGAGAATGTATCCATTAAAGGAATGACAATCTTTGGCTTTGAAAATATTGCCACAATTTTTCTTTCTTTGAGGAGCTTTTCTTCTAGATCCTTGATAATCTTTTCTTTTTGTATCAAGGATATTGCTTGAGCATCAAGATTTTTCTTGTGCTTAAGGAAATTAGAGTTTTTGAGAATAACTTCTTTGATATTTTCTTCAACTTAAGATTTTAATGCCTTAAGGAGTTCAATCTCCTTAGCCTGGGACTTGGTTAGAGCTTTGCCCTTCTTTAATGCTTCCAAGAGAGCAACATATACTTATCTACTAATTAATTATATTGATCATCTAATTTTGAATCATCCTTATTATCTGATGAGTTGCTTCTAACTCAGCATCAAATTCAGAATTTGATTCATAATTAAATAAATGAGCATTAATGTATACCTTATTAGGATAAGAGTCATCTTATTCTTCCTCATCAGTCAAGGCCATAGGACCATAATAGTCTTCTTCTTCAACATCACTATTTGATAGTGATAGAAGTGCCTTAATTCTTCCTCTTCTTCTGGCTTTGATGAGTCTGAGTCACTGTCACTCAAGCTTGGTTGCTTCTTGGCCATAAAGCTCTTTTTAAGATTCTTGCCTTTATGAGATATTTTCTCTTTAGATCTCTTTCCCTCCTTTCTCTTTATTATATACTTAGTAATGACATACACAGACTTATTGCAACATTAACAAATAATATCAATATTAAATTATTTATTTTGTTTTGATTCATACATATCCCTATTGGGATTGCTCTTTGATTTACCAGAGCAATGGTAGTGCTTCTTTGAGCTAGAGGAGTGTGGTGTCCTGATTTTTCATTGCCTTCACTTGCCCATCATCTTCTTCAATTATTTTGTGAATAAGGTGAGTTTACCATCAAAGAATTAATCTTCAAAAGTGTTTGCCTCAGAGTCTTCTGACTTAGCTAGTTTTCTTAGAGGAGAAGGAGTCTTCTATCTGCACTTCCTGGAGCTTACTGCCTTAAAATCCATTGTCTTCTCCCTGCTATTGGATTTGTTGTTTCCCTCCTCAGCGTTTTTGGTGTTTAAATGCAGCTCATGGGACAACAATTTCCCAAATAGATTCTGGGGCTGGATGTTGCCAATATTTCCAGATTCTCTTATAGTACAAATTTTGATATATCACCCCATGTCGAGGGATCTCAAAAACTTATAATTCAGATCATTATTTGAGAATTTTCTTCCATAATCCTTCAAACCATTCAAAAATAAAAAGAACTTCTCATGTCAATCAGTAATGGAGTACTTCCTCCCTTACCTGAATACTTCATACTCCTGATTCAACAGGGATTCCCTATCATCCCTTACCTCCTCAGTGCCTTCCATAAAAATGGTCGATGTGTCCCCACATTTCCTTAGCAGTTTGGTAGTGAATGAAATTTTGAAATATAGAATCATCAATGACACTCCCAATAATGTTCCTGGCCATTTTATCTATAATGGCCAAAACAACCTCATCTTTGGTCATTTCTGAGAACTTCTTTTGAACTCTAAGATTGGCATCAATGGTTGAGATCTTCTTAGGTATGAAGGGTATCTCTTTAATAGTTGTGAATATTCTAGGGTCAGAGGCTTCCATAAATAGCCTGGCCCTCTGCTTCTAAATTTTAAAGTTCTCTTTTCTACATATAGGTAATTTCATAGAACTTAACTCTTTATACTTTTCTCCATAAGTCACGGTGGATAGACTATGTATTCCCTTGAGGATCTTGTTCAGCTATTAAACTTCTTTGAACAACCTATCTATAATACAAGTTGAAAGATTTGAGGTAATGTAATGAACTAGAAGGGGGTGAATAAGTGTTTATGCATTTTAAACCTTTAAAGTTTGTTAGCTAATCTAGCACAGAAAAGTAAATCAATACAAAAAAACACACAAGGATTTATAGTGGTTATTCAATTATGGGTGCATCCACTTCCCCCTCCATATATCTAACAGTGTGCTAGGCTAGGACAACTTCTCCAATGTCTCAGATCCAAATGACCTTACATCTCAAATTCCAAGACTCATACAGTTCGGGAACACCAAGAAGTTCCCTACCTCACATTCACTTCCGGGATCCTATAGCTCATAGTGACATCACTCGTACAACTCAGTTTCACAAATGAATCCTACCTCAATTCCCCAATAAGTGCCTTACCTCAGGCCTTCAATAAGAGCCCCACACTTAGACTCAACAATTGAATCCTACCTCAAGTCCTCAATAGGAACACTACCTTAGATCTCGAGGAGATCCTATGGCGGAAGTTTGTCTAAGATATTTTTACAATAATAAATTGACTCAATATGGATTTGACTTGAACAACTTGAGTCTTCTTGGCTTGAAGTGAAAATACCCTTCTGAACAACATCAGTTCTTCAATGAGTTTTCTTTGGAAGTATGAACTATGTTGAATCTTGAGATTGTAAGGCTTCTTTTCTCTTGAGTGAATTGATTCAGTTAGATCTTAAGCACTTAAAGATTTTTCTCCTTCTCAGGGTAGCGTTCTTCTCAAGGAATTTTATTGGCACTTCTCATAACAAAAAGTGTTATTCTATTGATTTGGAATGGCAAAGTTAGAGTTTATAACACAACACTTCTCCTTATATATGTCTGGCATCTATAATGGTCGATAATAATAGAAAAATCATGTTAGAGAACTTTCTAGAGAAGACTAATTTGATGTTTGCATTTGGCGAAGACGATAATCTGAACTTTATCAATTCTGAAGTATCATTACGCTATTTTATCTTGACACGATGCTAAATCTTCATGATGCTATTTGATCTTTGTGCGAACAGAAAAAAGAGAGTCCGGAAATTAGACAAACTGAAATTTTAATAACCCCAAAAAAGTGTGTATTACATGACATAACCTCCCTTTTATAGAATGGAGGAGATGGGAGAGGTTACAAATAAACAATGTGAGACTAAAAAATAACATGTACAAGCGGTTTAACATAAATACAAGCCGACCAATCAGCTCGGTTTGATGAATGGGCAAAACGCCCGGAAACCACTGGAGGGAGACACCAAGCCGCCACTATAGCCCGCCAGGTCGCCCAGTCTCCAAGTCACCAGGGACAGATTGACAGACTGCCGGAGCACCAACATCAACAGATCTGCAACCAAACCACTGGAGAGAAACCGACATACCGCCCAGACTGCAATCTGCCAGAGTCAGACCTCAAGACCGCCCGGTCTCTATTCTGCAACAATCTTCTCCGACTTAGTGAATTATTTTGTCTAGATGTAAGCTTAACATGACAATATATTTGCCTTCACGACACTATTTAACTTAGAATATTTGTTTTTGACTTTTGTGAAGCTGTGGCGTCATGTGATGAACACTAACACAATGTTACTTGCCTTAGAGCTTTTATCAATGATAGAGGGTTGATACTGCATGTCCTCACAATGTCATTATGAATGAACTCGACGTCAATGTATCTTAACACGACGATTCTATACTTCGACCAATTTTGAGAATTAGTTAAGTAATCTTTTGGTCTTTAGTATTCTCTTGTCTCATTCAAATTGATTTATATGAATTTAAACTATGCTTACACATGTCACGTCAGATAGATAATAAATACAATATATATTTATCATTGATTTGAGAACTTTTTCAAATCTAGAACATTGTGGGCAATGTTCCCAATAGTTATCAAGATGAAGAACTCTGAGAAGGATAGTAACTATATAACTCATCTGTAAACGATTGCAAATGAGATGAAGCATGTAAGAACCCCCCTCCCGGAACACCAAACACGGTCGAGGGGAGCCTTTTGTCCAGAACAACTGCCTTACAGTAACATCCGCACACGGGCTAACTTGTACCACAAGATGCCTATCTTGTCAGTTATTATAGTATATTGCATGCCAACCCATAAGTAAAAAAAGTCTATGATCCACAAATAAGCATAAAATGTCCATAATATAAATATGAATGAAAACATGAATCAACTGTGTTCCTGAATGAAATTAGAGTACAAAAATGCTTGAAGGCTACAACAAGCACTCTAACTCATATCTATCACAGAAGGTAACGATGGTATCATAGTGTCAGGCCCTATTTTTCTTGCCTCGGTGTCCTTTCGCATGAGGTGCTGCTACCGCTCCTCCTGCAGGGTGTGCTCCGAAAAATAGTGGTGTAACACAGTTTGTCATAAAGACTAAGTGGTTTCACATACTCTCCTTTAGTGATTCTTAGGCACCAGGCGAAAGAAGGGGGAAATGGAGTACAATATAACAATAGCATATATCAAAATAAGTGGCAAGTGCAGTGAGCTGAAACTAGCAAATATTGTACCAATAACTATATAGGTAAACTGGTAATCAATAAGTGTATTGTAGCATAACTAAAATAGCAGTGTAGTAAGCAACAAGTAAATAAAGGACTGAATTAAACTTTAACACATAAAAATGCTTATACAGATTTATGAGTTAGGGATCTGATAAACTAGAAGGTAACCCATCATATAAAAGTGCACATACTAATTTACATGATGACAGACATATGTGGTGTGATGCAATGCAATGCAATAAATATATGATGACTCACCCATGCTACTCACCCACTCTAACTTGTTATGTTGATGTAGACCTTAGTTACCGCTTTTCAAGGGTAACCTCTCAGGCGCCTCCCGTCATGGACAGACGAAGACAGTGGAATGAGTTTCTTTGCTTCTAGGTTAGTATACACACTACCTGACCTAGACCTCACGTATGCATCAACTCTAAGAACCAAACAGCAGAGCCCTTGCATACTATGGCACATAAGGGGTCTTCGGGAAGCAAGCACCAAAGAGCCCAGCCCAACCGACCTAAATGGAACGAAAGAGGTCTTTGGGAAGTAAACAACAAGGAACCCAGCCCAACCGGCCCAAAGTATATCTGCCAGCTTCCGTCGATGTGATGACCGATAAGCCTGTAGACCCGCCACAAATAATCCCATCACCCAGGATCATAATGTAACCATATTTACACACCACCATATGTTTCCCATGAATAGATATATGCTATTAAGCACCCAAGTACTCTAAGCCATGTCCTTTAAGATAGTAGTGATTTCATTTAATATATATACAAATGTTGATCAGCACTCAAGGACTTCCAACCGAGTCCTTACCATAACGCCCTAGGATATAGTTATATCCTTAAGCTCTTGTTAAGTCATCACTGCTACTCATAATGAGTTGTCGTAACTTTAGTACAGTGAAATATGTGTGTCACATGAATAATCCTTATGGTCCTATAAGACTACTTGTGAGATCAGTGATATATTTGAGCTAATTAATAAGGTCCACCCAACTATATTCCTTAGCCATTTCCATCCTCATGCTAGAGTCTCAACATGCCTTAAACAACATCGAATGTTACAATACTCATCAATCATACATTATCAATAACAATTAATTAATTAAATATGAGGACAGTTTCAAGTCTAAATCCACTTATATTAATATCAAAAGTCATAAGCATGGTTCCCAAAATCCCGACTCAATTGGATATCAAATAGTTCATATTCAGCGTAATAATTTTAACAAAATATTTAATCTAGGAATTACATCAAAACCAAAACCTCTAAAATTTCAACCATAATTCATAATTATCATTTTGAACATTCTCATCAAATTTCATCTCATTTTGGTAAAATAATAATTATTTACAACACAATAAATCATATGATACGATTGAAATATCACAACAAATACATATCCAAAAATTATGAAACTTAACAGGGGTGAGCACTATGTCATCACGTATATGTTTACCAAATTTTATAACAATCTGATAAGTTATTTGAGAGGAATTCATGAAACATCAAAACTGGAATGTTTGCGACATAGTTTGCTAAAACTGGATTTTTGGGAGTTACAGTCCACCAAAAATATAGTCTCGCCTCAATTTGAAAATGTTCTTCCAAGGGCTACAACTTTTATGTTGAGCCCAAGATCCAAATCTAAACATAACATACATAAAGTCAAGTTTGATCCCGACTGTGTAAAACTGGACAAAATATGTTTACCTCATGATGGAAAAGATGAGCACCTTAGTCTCACATTGCTTAGCGTCTCACATGTGAGTGGGTATATAATATAATTCACTCCCTCATATTTGTTCAAAGAACATAAGGAGGAATTATGAATGACACGCGCGCGCACTGCATCGGATCCAGATTTTGAATTTGAGATTTGAGAAATAATTGAATTGAATTTTATATTTCGAAAAAAATAATTTTAACATTTTGTACATCTCCAAATTCCATAAAACTTGACATGCATCAATTTCACTCGATGTCTGTGTCGAGTTGCACTCCACACGCATCGACTTCTAGACATGAGTTGAGTTACACTCGACGCGCGTCAACTTCTATACATGCATCGAGTATCATTCGACTCATGTCGACTTATAGACATGCGTCGACTTCTTTGTGCCAATATTATCATGCGTCGAGTAGCACTTGACGCTTGCGTTGACTTATTTGTGCCAATATCAAAAGGGTCTCGACATGTGATGGCTTGCAATCGACGTGAGTCAACAACCAATCATCTTCCTCTTCCAGCCTGAGGTTGTGACTTTCTCGACCTGGAGCCTTATAAATCTCTCTTCCATTACTCCCTCCATAGACCACCAATCTTCACGAGATCAACTCTTACAACTCCGTATTGGAAAGAGGAGTTCATTGAAGTTATTTTTGCTGCGAGCGACGCCCTAGAACAAAAGTTCTAGCATGGCATCTTCTTACGAAACTCAATGAATCTCGCTAAAATCAAACTTTCTTAAGCCCAATGTCTCTCCTAATCCAGTCTAAAGATTTAGCACTAAGGGAGATGTGACAAAGCTCACCTGATTTGCATCCATGGATTGAGTTTGTCTCCTTGGCGGCATGATATTGACGGTTGGCTTTTGTAACAACCTCATCTGTCACATATCATATAACAGAAGGTTCGGCCGGGGCCCGACGTCATATACTACGGACAGACCAAGGAGTTAATAAACTGAAACAATAATTCAATACTTCGCATCCTAACATAGAGTGAATTCTAGCAGAAGTAATTTAAAGGTTATAAATAGAACCCATCAACTACATGAATGTCCACTACCACAACTAGGAATGTAAATCAAATACACAAATAAGATTTTGGCCTTAAGGTCTTACAATGTTCCACTTTAAATAAAATGTGTTACATACTTTGCCATGCAGGCCAGCCACACATGAATGATAAAATAACACAAGTATTCGTTTTGGCCTTTAAGGGCCAACACAACACCTCTGGGCTCTAGCCCGCTACTTCCTACTTGACTAAGCAGCACCTGCAAGCAACATTCTATCGCACAGTGGCAAACAAAAAGCAACGGTTAGCATTAGCTGACCAAATTATAACGACCCCACCCTTCACCCGGGATGGCAGTGCTCCTTCCCCGCAGGCATTGGTATAACCACGACATGGCAATAGGAACATTTAACTTAAGCAGCATACGCCACAGACGTTGGCGCAAATGCCCAATGCCCTGTGCTCTCAGGCACACTATTGGTGCACAAGACCTCAAGGGTCACACCACCGTTCACAGACAGTCATCAATGTTTAAGCTTTTAGACTCATAGGGCCGACGCCAGAGACCACACCCCAAGCCTCCGACAAAGTCATAACGATCTGCAGATCCACTGTATGACTCACTCCAAGACAGATGACTAGGGTTGGGTACAGTTCAGCCTTTTCCCGTGCTCAAATCGTCAGGAGCGTCATCCACAACATGTGTAACACCCCAAATTTGACAGCAGAACTTTTGGTCGCTATTGCCTAGCGATAGTGGTGTTGGGTACATTGGTTAAATGTACCTGATTTGAAGAAGCCTCACCCAACTCAATGATATACATCAAAATGTATTTGATGTATGTTGAGTTTACTTGTGCAGGTTAAGTAATTACTAGACTGAAGCAAAAAGTTTCTAAGTCCATGTGTCGACACCCAGAGGGAAAGTGTCGACACTCAAGAAGACTTGTGTCGACACCCAGACAAGCAGTGTCGACACTTGGAGTCATTGTGTCGATACCTGGGATGCAGAGTCGACACCAGACAGAAAGTGTCGACACAAGGAGCTGTGTCGACACTCAATGAAGAAAGTACAGTAAAGCTGTGTCAACACTTAACAGCAGTGTCGACACCTTGAAGAACTGTGTCTACACCAGAAAGTGTCGACACTTGGAGCTGTGTCGACACTCAGCAAAAGTCTGCAGAGACTAAGTATAAGTGTCGACACTCAGAACAATGTGTCGACACTCAACAGAAGAGTCAGCACTTAAAGAAAGTGTCGACATAAGACAGTATGTGTCGACACTCAGCTAAAGACTCAACACTTGAAGAAAGTGTCGACACATGGAGCTGTGTCGACACTTAGCAATGAACAGAAAGATCTACAAAATATTCTAAGTACAAGTGTCGACACTAAGGGAATGTGTCGACACTCAGCTGAAGTCTCAACAGAAGAATCAAGTGTCGACACAGGGAGCTGTGTCGACACTCAGCAAGTATCAACATAGAAGACTATGTGTCGACACCAAGAAGCAGTGTCGACACTTAATAGATTCATTACAAGAAGTTGTGTCGACACAAAGGAGATGTGTCGACACTTAGAAGAATTCAGCAAAAGATAGAAGATCAAGTACTTGTGTCGACACTCAATTTCAGTGTCGACACATGCAGAATAAACTGTGTCGAGACATAGAATCTACAACACAAGGAGTTGTGTCGACACCTTGTAGACTTGTGTCGACACTTACATAACTTGTGTCGACACTTGGTCTATAAGTGTCGACACTTAAAGACAGAAAGTCTCGACACTTTCAGACAGTTAGAGAACTTTCAAGAACTGACTGGATGACTTGACAGCTGCCGTTCCCGCCGGTCTACAGCACCTGTCAGAGATGTCAGAATTCAGTTATGGACCGGACCAGCCGGTTACCATGAAGAAGGCCTATAAATAGGCTCATATAGTTTACAGAAACTGTTGTTCAGATTGTTGTTCAAGTATATTGATCAAGTATCAAAACAAGAAGATCTAGCTGTCCAAGTGCAGATCTAAGAAGTTGGAGAGAGAGGGCTCCATCCAAGAAATCAGCCGTTGGAACTAGGCTGAGAAGAAGGATTCAGTTTTGTTCTGGATCTTAAGAAGCAGAGGTCAAGGATCAACTGCAGAAGGAGACAATCTTATTCAGTTCTACTTTCAAGAAGCTTTGAAGAAAGCTAAGTCAGATTGAATCCAGCTGAGTTCTTCCAAGAACTCATCAAGAAACTCTCAACTCCCCTCTCTTATTTCTGAGTTGTTGAGTTAATATTTGTAAATCATTTTTATCTTGTAGGATCCTTTGGATCTGAGTGAATTGTAAGCCTGTAATTATAAAGGCTGATGGTAGGGCTTGAGAACCTGAGTGTAGGAGATTGTAATCTCTGAGTGTAGGCCTTGTTGGCTGAGTGTAGGCCTTGTTGGCTGAGTGTAGGCCTTTGTGGCTGAGTGTAGGCTTTGGGATAAAACTGAGTTGTAGGGCCTTGGGCCTGAGGTGTAGGAACCAGTTTGGGTTCTGAGATAGTGGAGGAGTTTGGCCGAATCTAGTACACTGCTAGATAGGCGAAGGGGGAAAGTGGATGTACCCAATGCTTGGGGAACACTATAAAACTCTGTGTCTGCTGTGGTTGTGCTGTGATTGTGAATGCTTGTGTGATTGCTGTGCAAAAGTAGTATAGATTCTATGATATAACTGATTGCTTCCATTAAAGTTTCAAAAAGAATTAGGTCACCTATTCACCCCCCCCTCTAGGTGTTTAGGTACTATATCTTTCAAGTGGTATTAGAGGGAGGTTCCTCAAAAAGGACTAACAGTCTGAGGAGATCCTGATTGACAGATTCAGTCTAAGTCAAAATACAGATTCAAGAAAATCAAGAACCATGGGTTCCTCTGAAAATCGCAAGGAATTGGGTTTCATGAAATTACCCATATGCAGGAAAGTGATCTTTGGGATCTGGAAGGAAAGGGTAAGGCTGTTTATGGAAGCCTCAGACCCTAGGATATACATCACAGTAAAGGAAGGGCCTTATGTGCCCATGAAGATATCTGTTCTAGATGCAAATCAGAGAACACCAAAGGATTTCTCTGAAATGACTAAGGATGAGATTGTCCTAGCCACCATGGACAAGAGGGCACAAAACATTATAGTGAGTGCCATAGATGATGCAACTTTTCAAAATCTTATACACTGTAAGACAGCCAAAGAGATGTGGGACACTCTTATTGTGTATATGGAGGGTTCTGAAGAAGTAAGACAAGATAGGAAATCCTTGCTAAATCAGGAGTATGAAAGTTTTAGACAAGGAAAGGGTGATAGCATAACTGAGTGCTATAAGAAGTTCTACAGAATAGTGAATGAACTCATGTCTTATGAAAGAGAGTTCAGCAATTATGAACTAAATGACAAGTTCCTAAGGTCCCTAACTAAAGATTGGGACACAAAGATTTGTGCCATTAGAGAAATGGCTAAGTTGGGAGAAATTCCTCCACCTACACTGTTTGACAAGTTATTGTCTTATGAAATGCAATTGACAGTGAGGAAAGAGGAGGAGAAATCAACAAGAAATGAATACAAGGAAAGAACAGTAGCTTTCAAGACTGAAGCTTCCAGAAAGTGCAGGAATAAGTCACCAACTCCACCTCAAAAGGTAGTTGAATCAGAGTCAGAAGAGTCAGCCAGCATAAAATCTGAAAGCAGTGAAAGTGATGAAGACTTTGCTGCCTTCACTAGACATTTTCAGAAATTCTTGAAGAAGAAACAGTGGAGGTCAAGGCCTTCTACTTCAAAAGAAAAAGGTGATTTTTATCAGGATAAAAAGGCTTCAAAGAAGGACAGGAAGAGGACAAAATCTAACAAGGCAACTGGTTCTAAGATAGTGTGCCATTGCTGCAATAGATAGGGCCATGTTATTGCAGATTGTCCTGAAAAGAGAAAAGAGTCTAGTGACAGGAAAAAGACTTATTTCAAAGGCAAGAAAGAAAAGTCTTTTGTAGCCAAGAAAGAGAAGACTCTATCAGATATCTCTTCTTCAGAAACTGAGTCTGATGCTGAGGCATACATAGGGCTGTTTGCTGAAGAAGAAGAAGAAGAATTCATGCAGATAATGGAGTCTATTTATGAACAAGAAGACAGTCAATGCCAAGGGCTAATGGCTTTGACAGAGCATGACAAAATCCTGGAGCAGCCAGGACCCAGTAAGGTACAAAGTTCAACTCTAAGTTCAGTTTCTTGTTCTAGTACAGAATCAGATTCATCTTCATCAAGTGATGGAAGTGTATCTGAGTCTGAGGATGATATTCATCAGCTTATAGATGAATATAAAGTGCTGTTGCAAGCTTACAAGAAAAGCAAGTCCCTAGCCAAAAGTCAGGCAAAGGAAATTGCTGATCTAAAAGCTGCTGTAACAGATTCTGAGAAGCTATTTGATCAAAAGCTAAATGAGATAGCCAGGCTGAAACACATAAACAGTGATTCAGATGGGGACTATCACTTTAAGAATGATCAAATCAAGAGTCTGGAGATCAATCTTCAGAAAGAGAGAGAGCTTGTTGCTAGGTTTTCTAAACCTAAGTCAGTGTTACCCATAATTGATGAATTTGTTCATCACAAGGGTAAAGCTGGACTGAGTTTTATTAAACCTGCAAGGACTGAGCAGTCCAAGTCCAAGTCCAAGGGCAAAGCCCCAACATTCAACAAGTCAGCTGTAGATAAGACAGCAAAGACTGTACCTAAGCAAAGGTACAATAAGTTTGAATGTTGGTGCTGTGGCAAGGTTGGCCACTTTGTAGTGGACTGTTGGCACAATGCTAGTGCCAAAGTGAGTAACAAATTACCTGTTGGAAAGCCAGTAGGTAGTTTTGTCAAGTTGCAAACTAACAAGTACCAAGGACCCAAGAATTCTTTGGGTTCTAAGGTTCATTAATCTGTTTTGCAGTTGAGTTCAAGTGGCCATACCCCAACATGGTACTTGGACAGTGGATGTTCCAGACATATGACTGGAACAAGAGGATTACTAAGGGACTACATTCCAATAAAAGATGGTCCTAAAGTCACCTTTGGTGGTTCTGAAAAAGGAATCATCAAAGGATTTGGTAGCATTTCTACTAACTTGGTTACCATTACTCAAGTGGCTTATGTTAAAGGGTTGAAACGCAACCTAATAAGTATAAGTCAATTAAGTGATGTAGGGTATGACATCTCATTTGTTAAAAATGGTTGTCATATCAGGAGGTCAAGTGATCAAGAGATCATTTTGACAGGTTATAGGAAAAGGAATGTCTACTGCCTAGATATTATGGTTGAGAACAATGGTTCTCCAGTGTGTCTTGTAGCTGATGAGACAGTCTCTCATTGTGTCAAATGGCACAAGAGGCTTGCCCATCTTAACTATAAGACTATTAGCAAACTCTTTAGCAAAGAGTTAGTGAGGAATGGTCCTCAAGTTAAGTGTGTTAAAGATGGTATTTGCTCATCTTGTCAAAAGGGCAAGCAGACTAAATCCACCTTTAGAAGCATAGAAAACAAAGATGCTGTGAGGTGTTTATACCTCTTGCATATGGATCTATTTGGTCCAATGCCAGTTCACAGCCTTGGTAGGAAGGTCTATACCTTTGTAGTTGTAGATGACTACTCAAGGTTTTCCTCGGTGTTCTTTTTAAGGCAGAAATCTGAAACACCTAGTGTTTTCTATAGCTTTGTCAAGCAAATTCAGAATGAACTAAATAGTACAGTGGTCAAGATTAGAAGTGACCATGGTACTGAATTTCAGTCTGATAGCATGACGAAACTATGTGAAGACTTTGAGATATTTCAAGAGTTTTCTTCACCTAGAACACCTCAGCAAAATGACATTGCTGAGAGGAAGAATAGGACATTGATAGAGGCTGGTAGGACCCTATTAAGTGATACATCACTACCAGAATATTTCTGGGCTGAAGCAGTTAATACTGCATGCCATGTTATAAATAGGGCTACCATCACTAAAGGCCTCAACAAGACCCCCTATGAAGTTGTGAAAGGCAGGAAACCAAACCTATCCTACTTTAGGATCTTTGGTTGCAAATGCTTCATACTTAACAATGGGAAGTCTTACTTGACTAAGTTTGCTGCCAAGTCCCAAGAGGGAATTTTTGTTGGGTACAACAACAACAGTAAGGCTTATAGAGTCTACAACTTGACTACACAAGTTGTAGAAGAATCTGTGCATGTAGTTTTTGATGAGACTAAACTTATTAATAATGAGTTGTCTAGTAGTGTATGCAGCCCCACAGGTTTAACAAAGAAGATGGACAAGCTTACAATAGAAGAAGTACCTGCTGCAAGACAGCAAGTAGAAGACAGTAGCTGTTGTCCAGGGGGAGAACTACATGTACCAATTGCTGAAGAAGTTCAAGGAACTCAGTTCAGCATGATGGAGATGCTGAAGAGGTTCAACCAGAAGTAAGGATGCCTCCAGCCAATAGGCATCTTAGAGATCATCCAGTAGAGCAGATTATTGGAGATCCAAGACAAGGAGTACAAACCAGGAGCAGATACATGAATGCTGTAGCAATCTACTCCAGTTTTCTATCTCAAGTTGAACCAAAGAAGTTTGAAGAAGCAATACTAAGATCCACAATGGACTGAAGCAATGCAAGAAGAGCTTAATCAGTTCAAGAGGTGCAAGGTCTGGGAACTTGTTCCTAAACCTAAAGACCACAATATAATAGGAACTAAGTGGATCTACAAGAATAAGATGGATGAACAAGGTGTCATCATTAAGAATAAGGCAAGATTGGTTGCTAAAGGATATAGGCAAGAGAAGAAGGTATTGACTTTGATCAAACCTTTGCTCCAGTAGCCAGACTGGAAGCCATAAGGATGTTCTTGGCCTATGCAACCTATCAAGGATTCAAGGTATACCAAATGGATGTGAAGTCAGCATTCCTAAATGGTAATTTGAAAGAAGAAGTCTATGTGGAGCAGCCTGCAGGTTTTGTTGATCCAACTCTACCTCATTATGTCTATAGACTTAGGAAAGCATTGTATGGGTTAAAACAAGCACCTAGAGCTTGGTATGAAACCCTATCTAGTTTCCTCATTGAGAACAAGTTCTCAAGGGGGAAAATAGATAAGACTCTATTTCTTAGGGAATCTAGAGGCAAAGTCATACTTGTCCAAATATATGTAGATGACATTATATTTGGGTCTACTGAAAGTAGCCTTTGCAAAAAAGTTTGCAAAGCTTATGCAAAGTCAATTTGAGATGAGTAGTATGGGAGAACTGAAGTTTTTCTTGGGTCTCCAAGTTAAACAGACTGGAAGTGGTCTATCCATATGTCAGTCCAAGTTCACCCTAGAACTCATAAGGAAGTATGGTATGGATTCATCCAGTACCATGAAGACTCCTATGGGGTCAAGTATGTCTCTGAGCAAGGATGATGCAGGGAAACCTGTAGATGAAACCTTGTATAGAGGGATAGTTGGCTCCCTACTATACTTGACTGCAAGTAGGCCTGACATTATGTATGCTACATGTGTTTGTGCCAGGTATCAAGCCTGCCCTAAAGAGTCTCACTTGACTGCAGTCAAGAGAATCTTGAGATATCTAAAGGGCACACCTTATCTAGGCCTCTGGTACCCTAGGAATGGAGATTTTGATCTAACAGGCTATTCAGATGCAGACTTTGCAGGATGCAAAGAAGATAGAAAGAGCACCACTGGATCCTGTCAATTCCTAGGTGGAAGACTCATTTCATGGAGTAGTAAGAAGCAAACCAGTGTGGCTATCTCCACAGCTGAGTCAGAATATGTAGCTGCAGGAAGTTGCTGTGCTCAACTTCTGTGGATTCAACATCAGCTAGAAGACTATGGATTTCAGGTAAGTAGAACTCCACTTTTCTGTGATTCTACAAGTGCTATTTCAATAGCTAATAATCCTGTATCACATAGTAGAACTAAACATATTGAGATTAAATATCACTTTCTTAGGGAGCATGTAGAAAGAAATGATATTGCACTTGAATATGTTAAAACTGATAATCAGATAGCTGATATGTTTACTAAGCCCTTAGAAGAAGCTAAGTTCAATAGGTTCAAAATTGAACTAGGTATGATAAACTTAGACTAAGTTTACAGAACTAAAAAATTGGCTAAGTAAAAAGGTGTCGACACATAGACAAGTCTATGTCGACACAGAATAGTAAGTGTCGACACTTCAGGAAAATGGTGTCGACACATCTAGGAAGTTGGTGTCGACACTTCAGAATGTTAGTGTCGACACATGTCGAGTTGGGTGTCGACACATCCAATAAGGTGTCGACACTTAAGTTTTACTCAGAATTTTCTAAGTAAAGTCTCGACTACATGTCGAGTAGTGGGGTGTCGACACTTAACCAAGTGTCGACACATAAAATCTGTTGACTAAACTTGTGTCGACACATAAGTGTCGAGACATTATAAGTCTGTGTCGACACTTATTGACAGTGTCGACACATCTTTAGTAATCCATCCCGCCTGTTCGTCTTCAAAAAGAAAGGTATAAATAGGGTTCTGTCTTTGTTTGTCGACACGCTTTCAGAGTTTCGAGACCAAACTACTGTGTCGACATTTCTCTCTTCTAAAGACTAATTCTACAAACCCTAATGGCACCAAGCTCGAGGAGAATGTCAATGAAGGCTATGAGCTGGTTCGTGGCGCATTCGACGATGGCGATCAAGAAATCAAATCGGTGGTAACCTAGTCACCGATTCTGGATTGGAGTTTCTTGGTTTCAGAACCAACAAAAATATGGAAGAAGGAAGTTCTCGAATTCCTTACTGGAGCTTCAGTAGATGACTCAGGTTACAAAATCAAATCAAAAGTGCATGGCACCAAGGTCAAGATTTCACCCAAATCTCTGAGAAAGGTACTTCAGCTACCAAAATTCAAGAAGAAGAGGAAGTGACTACATCCAAGACCAGAGAAGCACTTACCTGGTGTGGTCTAGATCCTAAGCTGAAGATAGGATCTGTATTCAACAGGAGAGGAATGAATACCCAAGGAAAAGTTCCTGTCAGAAATGTGTGGGGAAGTTATTCTCAGTAAGACTGGAGGGCATGACAGGGTGTCAGCCTCCATGTTCAGTATTATGACCAGAATTTCTTCAACCTCAAAACAGACTGGTCAATGGTTATCTTTGAGAAAATAAGGAAAGTCTAAAAAAGCCCAATCTGGGCAGGATACTTAGTCTCTACCTGGCTGGTACAATACCAGAGGTAATGAGCACTGCTGCAGGTAGCAAAATCAACCACATGAGAAGGATGGACATGAGGATCTTCTCAAGGTGGGAAGGGTGCTGTCAAAGGAACTGTCCACCCCTGAGAAGCAAGTTTCTAAGAAAGATTCACCTCCAAAGAAGAAGAGGAAGATAGCTCCTGTGACACAGGAGTCCTCAGCAGTTCAGGTAGTGAAGAACAGGTTGTTTTCACTCCTGATAGTCAAATAGAAGTGGCTGCAGAGAAGTCTCTGCTCCTCAAGAGAAGCTGAAATCCAGGGGGAGCTGCCTACAGCTAGCCCCATGCAAAAGGATCCAAGCCAGGGGGAGCCTCCAGCTGTAGAACAACCCTCTACACTGGAGAGTGAGCAAGCTACACTCATTATCCAGAGAGTACTTTCTGACCTCAATACTTTAGATTTTTCTGTAATAGATTCTGATTTGTCTGATGTCCATCAGCAAAACAGCAAGTAAATCAGAACCAGATGTTGTTCTGATAAAGTAGTTGAAGAACCAGTTCATCTCCTGCACAGTCACCTCCTGAATACACAATGGAAGACCTCTTTTAATTTAGATCAAGAGGATTTTGACATGGACAAAGAATGCTGCTGCTGAAGAGAAGGGTGCTGCTGTTGAGGGGGAGAACTGGAAGTTCAGGATGAGCCTTAAGGCTAGACATTGAGAAGGCACTAGATGTGCAAGCTGAAAAACCATCAAGCCCTAAGGACAGGGTGAATATAGCCAGTACTTCAGAGTCTGAGGAAGATGAAGCTGCACAAGCTAAAAGAAGAAACTCTATGTCTTCAAGAGGAGAAGTCAGAGTTACAAGAAAGCCTTGCAATCCATTGCCCCACAGCCCATAGTTCAACAAGCCCAACTGTTGACTATAGTGCTCTACTGATTGCATGCAAATCAAGATGGATGAACAAAGGAAGGTATAGAAATTATGTTGATGAAGGGCACAAGACCCTACATCTGATCTGGCACATGAAATCAAGTCCATAAGGTTTGAAATGAACCTTAATAAAAGGAGATGACTGACTGTTTTACAAAGGGTGCTAATGCAGTGGTCTATCTGGCAACCCACCAAGAGAAAATAAAGTCTCAAGTAGATGATATAGCACTGAAGCAAGGCTATGTGCTGGAAAATCAGTTGAGAATGAATGATAATTTGACTGCATCCCACAATGCTATAGTCACTGAACTGAAGAATAAGCAGCTGAATCTTCCACATCTGCTGCTGCCAAGGCTGAATTTGATAAAGCATTTCAAGATGAAATTGCTGCTGTCAAAGACTAATTAAGGATTCACAGAAGGTCATTTCTGAACAGCTTACAAGCTTAGACCTTATTTTAAGGATGGCATCAGGTACTTGGACAGCCAAATCAGGTTCCAGAAAGATGATGTCAGAGATCATGTTGAACAAGAAGTCATAAAGGGGGAGAGGGTGTTAGTCAAAGCTAGCTCTGACCATGCCAAATGGATTTCTAACTCCATCAGAGCTACACTGGGCTATCCTCCCCTGTGTGATGATGATAATGTAGCTGAATCAGGTATTCAAAGTGCTTATCTTGGAGGTGAGCAACAGGAAGTAGCTCAGGTGATCTATCCACCTCCAGATTTTGACATGGTTCATGCAGAGTAAGCACAATGTATAGTCCAACTACTGGAAAGCCTAATGTTGTTCTGGAAAAGGTTGTTCAACCTGTTACAGCAGCTATGCAAGAGGCTATGGACAAAGAAGAAGAGACAAGACTGTCAAAGAAGAAGTTCAGGGAACTAGCTGAGCAAAACCTGATTTTGAACAGTGGAGCCCTACTTCTAGGAACATCATTCTCACAGCCTGGAAAGCAGCAAGGACAATGCACATGATAGGAACAAATGGTTCTCAGAAGCAGAATGGAGGAAGCATGAATTAGGCAGGAAGCCATTGTCCAGTATAGAAGGAAGGCTAAGTTAGGAAAGCTACCTCCTACAGCTGTGGAGCCTAGCAAGTACTTCCTAAGCCCTATCATTACTTTGAGAGGCAGAAAATCAAGCTGAAGAACAAAAGAAGAAGGACTCCAAAGGCAAGAAGACTGCTGATACTGAGCCTGCTGCTGCTGCTGCTGTAAAGGCCAAAGTACAAGCTGGGAAAGGCTAGTTATAAAAGACCTGATCAGAATTAGACTAAGATTAGACTGAAGAATGTTGTAATCTGTTACATCTACACATTTTTTGTAAATCATGAAAATGTATGAAAACAATGTTTGAACAATTTTTGATAAATATATTTCATGATTGTTCAGAAGAATGTGTCTAATTTCTGTTTGTTCTGTAATGCTGAATGAGTATACATGTGTGCTTTATACATGTTTAAGTTTACCCTGTTAACATATACCTGCTTTACATCATTCTCTAATTTTTAATTATGAGTGGTGTATATCATTGACTTAAAGGTTATGACTTCTCCAAATAGGGGGGATTGTTGGGTACATTGTCAAATGTACCTGATTTGAAGAAGCCTCACCTAACTCAATGATATACATCATAATGTATTTGATGTTTGTTTGAGTTACTTGTGCAGGTTAGGTATTCACTGGACTGAAGCTAAAAGTTTCTAAGTCCATGTGTCGACACCCAGAGGGAAAGTGTCGACACTTGAGAAAGCTTGTGTCGACACCCAGACAAGCAGTGTCGACACTTGGAGTCATTGTGTCGACACCTGGGATGAAGAGTCGACACCAGACAGAAAGTGTCGACACTCAGTGAAGAAGTATGCAGAAAAGCTGTGTCGACACTTAGCAGAAGTGTCGACACCCAGAAGAGCTGTGTCTACACCAGAAAGTGTCGACACTTGGAGATGTGTCGACACTCAGCAAAATTCTGCAGAGACTAAGTACAAGTGTCGACACTCAACACAATGTGTCGACACTCAATCAGCAGAGTCAACATATGAAGAATGTGTCGACACTCAGCACAATGTGTCGACACACAACCAGAAGAGTCAACACTTGAAGAAAGTGTCGACACTCAGCACAATGTGTCGACACACACCAGAAGAGTCAACACTTGAAGAAAGTGTCGACACCCAGCACAATGTGTCGACACTTAGTTGAAGACTCTACACTTGAAGAAAGTGTCGACACAAGGAGCTGTGTCGACACTTAGCAAAGAACAGAAAAGTTTACAAAATATTCTAAGTACAAGTGTCGACACTAAGGGAATGTGTCGACACTCAGCTGAGGAAACAAAATTAAAGACTTGTGTCGACACCAAGAAGTAGTGTCGACACTTGACAGTTTCAACACATGAAGATGTGTCGACACAAAGGAGTTGTGTCGACACTTAGAAGAATACAGTTAAAGAATGAAGAACAAGTACTTGTGTCGACACTCAATTTCAGTGTCGACACATGCAGAAGAATCTGGGTCGAGACATACAAGGAATTGTGTCGACATCTTGTAGACTTGTGTCGACACTTACACAACATGTGTCGACACTTGGCTATAAGTGTCGACACTTAAGAACAGAAAGTCTCGACATTATCTGACAGTTAGAGAATTTCAAGAAGTGACTGGTTGACATGACAGCTGCCGATCCAGCCGGTCTACAGCAACTGTCAGAGAAATCAGAAGTTGTTATGAACCGGACCAGCCCGGTTACCATGAAGGAAGCCTATAATAGGCACCCATAGTTTACAGAAATTGATTGATTGTTGTTATTACAAGTAGTGAGAATAATTGAAGTGTTTGATCAGATTAAATCAGAAAGTGATACACAGAGGATCAACACAAGAAGATCGGCAGTCCAACTGCAGATCTAAGAAGTTTGGAGAGAGAGAGAGCTCCAATCAAGAATTCAGTCTTTGGAACTAAGGCTGAGAAGAAGGATTCAGAATCATCTGGATCTCAAGAAGCAGAGGTCAAGGATCAACTGCAGAGGATTCAGACTAATTCAGTTCTACTCAAGAAGCTTTGAAGGAAGCTAAGTCAGTTTGGATCTAGCTGAGTTCTTTCAAGAACTCTTCAAGAAACTCTCAACTCCTCTCTTATTTTCTGAGTTGTAGAGTTAGTTATTGTAATTCAATTTTAACTTGTAGGATCCATTGGATCTGAGTGAATTGTAAGCTATATTATAAAGGCTGAGGGTAGGGCTTGGTTGCCTGAGTGTAGGAGTTGAAGAACTCTGAGTGTAGGCCTTAATTGGCTGAGTGTAGGCCTGAGTGGCTGAGTGTAGGCCTTTGTGGCTGAGTGTAAGGCTTTGGGCCTGAGGTGTAGGAACCTTGTTGGGTTCTGAGATAGTGGGGAAGTTTGGCCGAATCTAGTACACTGCTAGATAGGCGAAGGGGGAAAGTGGATGTACCCAAAGATTGGGAACCACTATAATTTGTGTGTCTGCTGTGCTGTGCTGTGCTGTGGTTAAATGTTTATATTCTGTTATTGCTGTTAACTATAAACTCTGTGAGATAACTGTCTTGCTGCCAAGTAAAGTTTCAAAAAGGTTTAGGTCACCTATTCACCCCCCCTCTAGGTGTTTAGGTACCATATCTTTCAGTCCTTATCCCTAGATGATTTCCACGAAATCCTTCCCTGGATTCCGACGACCCTTACCGGTCGATTTTCCTCTCCTCCATGATTTAGAAAAGATAAAAAGATTACAAAAGTAGAGATATAAATATTCAAAAGATTAGGTTCTCCTCTTGAAGACTACTATGTAGAGCGATCCGCGACCGGTTGCTTAAGATCTCCGTTTGTTGGCAACTGGTCGACTTGTCGTATTCATGTAGATCTTGGATCTTCGGAGTCTTTCGATCACGAGCGGAAGGGAGATGATTTATCTTCTTCTTTGACGAAGACTTGTGGAACGGAGCACAAGAAGGCGACCAAAACCTAGAATTCACGAACTCCGTCCTTCCTTTTTTCTGAGAAACTAAGGCACAGAAAACAAGGCGGCCTTTTATACGTCTTCATGAAAATAGGCTCCTCCGGCAGTAAGTTCACACACTTGTTGTGCCAGCTGTTGTCCAAATATATAATACTATTCGAAAACAAATATTTGTCGTTTCATCCTTGGTAGTAGCGCCGCGTGGTGGTTACCGGGTAACGCCGCATGGTAATAATGGGTGCGACGATACAGAACCATCACATCAATATTTGTCGTGAGGCTATCGCGGCGGTGGCAACGGCTATCGCCTGGCGTATGTCATTTTTTGAGAAATCCTGCACGGCTTTTGTCGAGCGCCTTTCGTCGAGCGGATAGCGCGGTGCGGTAACTGGTAGCGCCTAGTGGTAATGTTGAAGTTGGTGACTGGGCAGCCTGGCGATTTGTCTTGGCGGGTTGAAGACCGCGCGGTTGGCGGTTTGTCTCAGCCGGCTTGGAGACCGGGCGGTCTGGCGGTCTACCCTGGCAGTCTCGCTTCCTCTCTGGTGGTAGCCGTGCGGTTAGCCCTGCTGTCTAACCGCGCGGTTGTGCGGTTTGTTTTGTATAGTCCGCTTAGTCATGTAATTTTTTAGTCCCACATCTCTTATTTGTATTCTCTCATCTCTCCTCCATTTATATATAAGGGAGGGCATACCTTTGTAATCGATACCTTTTTTGGATAATAAAGTTTCAATTATTCAAAAGTTTATTCGCTTGTTCTCTCCTTTTCGCTACTACTTTCTATCATGGTATCAGAGGACACAGTCATTTCCTCCTGATTCTGTGCGCTCTCTGTTGTTCGCGGCTTGTTTTCCGCGTTCTGCGACTTTCCTTCTCTTCTATCCGCGCGGCTTGTTTCTATCCGCACGGCTTGTTTCTGTCCGCTGCCCTGTTCGCGCGGCTTGCTCTTCTTGGTTCTCTTCTCCTACCGCTATTCTTCGCAGCAACCTGTTTCCTTGTCGCCGCACTCCTTGTTCTTTTTCTCTCTCCGACTTCCTAGTCGTTGCGGCCTGTCTCTGTCCGCGTGACTTGTCTCTACCCGCTGCGGATTCTTCTCCCTGTCCGCTTCTGCTTTTCCCCATATCCGCTTGTCTCTCTACTCGCGGTTTGTGCCGTGATCTTTCTGACCGTGCGGGTTGTTCCTTTCTCAGCCGCATCTTGGTCGCGGTCACCTGCTCTTCTCTTCTCTTCTGTTCGCTCGGCCTTCTCAGTCCGCGCGACCTCTTCCCCGCTTGCCTTTGCCTGCTTTTTAGCCGCTTGATTCTCCGTCTGCCCGCGCGACCTGTCCGCGCGGCCTTGCCTCTTCTTTTTCGCGACCGTTTTCGCGATCTCCTCTATTCGCCGCGCTCTACTTCTTGTTGCCTTCTACCCGCTCCTGCTTGCTAGTCGCCCCGACCTCATCTTTGGCCGTGGCGACTTGTTCTCCTCTGTTCGCCCGACTTTTTCAGGCCGTGTGACTTCTTTCCCTCTGCTTTGCTCTGCTTCTTGGTAGCGGCCTTCCTAGCCGCCCGACCTGTTTTCTGTTCGCCCGGGCTTGGTGCTCTTTTTCTTCTCGCGGCTTGTTCTTCTCATCGCGGTTTGTTCCTCTCTTTCTTCAATGGCTTTCCTCTCCTCCAGCCTGTCCGCCTCCGTGGTCACCTCTTCTGGTAGTGCGCATGTTGTTACTCGCGGACGATGGCTCATCGATTCTGGTGCAAACAAATCATATGACAGACAACCCTCAATGTTTCTCTCTTCTTGACACACAGGCTCAGTTGCCCCCGGTCATTGTTGCTGATGGATCTCCCTCCTCGGTCCATGGGACGGGCATGGTTCAAGTCACTCCATCTCTCTGCTTGGCTGATACCCTCTATGTGCCAAGTTTCCGTGCAATTTATTATCGGTTACCTTCTTTATGCAAGCAACTACGGTGTTCTGTCATATTACCCTACCTCTTGTGCTTTTCAGGATCCGGACTCCCAACAGACGATTGCTACCGGTATGAGATGGTGGCTCTACTTCCTCGACAACGTTTCTGCTCTATCCGCCTTCTCCTCCTCCTCTACAGATCTTCTCCAATGGCATCTTCGCCTTGGACATGCTCCTCCCCGAATTCTACGACAGCTCCTGCCGCACCTCCCTCCTCATCATCCACTTTAAACTGTGATGCATGTCAACTTGGCAAACATCACCGCTCTCCTTCCCACCAACGCAAAGTCGGGGCTCTTCCATCCGTTCGACCTCGTTCACTCTGACATATGGTGTCTGCTCCTAACCTCACCATCGGTCGGGGTAGTTCCTATTTTGCCACCTTCATTGATGATTTCTCTCGATGTACGTGGGTATATATTCTCAAAGATCGCTCCGAGGTTCTCTATTTGGACCTCCTTTTATTCTATAGCTAAGCACCTACAGTTTCAGCCCACAATGACCAGACGACAATGCTTACATAGATTACAAGTTCTAAACTCAAACATTGTACGTACGTGTTATGCACTAAGTCACAGTAATGTGAGCCCTTAGAGAGATGAGTGGTACACATGATTTTTATAATAATTTTCTTACATAATTAAACAACACACACTAAACAAATAAAATAAGTGAAACGTGTTTTTGTTGTTTTTGAAGTTTTTTTTAGTTTTATAACACTACCAAACACTAAAAACACAAAGAAAAAATATAAAATTTTGTTCTTTTAAATCATTTTATAATTTTATATTTATATATATCAAAAATTGCTTGTGTTCTTCTAAAAACATGAGAGCTCAAAGTGATATATGATGCAAACACAAGATAGCAAGATATAATATTGTGCATGAATATAACGTACATGATGAGTGAAATAATGTTCATGAAGAATATATGTGAATCCGAAGTATGCCCAATAATCCAATACCTAAGCTATATGTCTACATCCTAGCCCCGTACTAAGTGATAGATGGGCATGAGGAGCTGCACAAATGTCATAACGTGGGGTGTTAATCCCATGTGCAGATAAAAGAACCCATTCAACCTAACACTCTTTTCCCACAGCGCCACACAAGGACCTACTGGAACCCTCCCTGGTTAAGGATGAGACGTGGTTTACAAGTTAACGTTTCTAAATCTCACACACCAACCCCCACTATTGTGAGACATACTTACTGGGTGAATGATCACAGACATACTAGGACAACGTGATAAAACAATTATAGAAGGTAAATTATAGACACTTGGCAATGATATGACTTTTATTCAAATTTATTCAGTTAGATTGATTTATCATTAATCTAAATAAGAGAGTCATATAGCGGGAATATATCTAAAGTGTACATGACATGTTGGCTTTAAAAAATACAAAACCAAAAGCAAAAACAAGACAAAGCATAACAAAAAATGAAACAAAACGAGAACATTATTCATATCGTGAAGTAGATTATCGAGTACTTTTCGTTTAACTAATTTCTACTTCATGCAATTGGTGGTATGTGGGTACCAGAGTCCAAGGTTCTGTGTGCCTACAAGTACTAAAAATATGCTTCACTGCTTTCAAGTGAGACTCTTTCGGGTCGGCTTGGTACCTAGCACACATTCCTACCGCAAACGTGATATCTGGCCTAGAGGCACTCAAATATAATAATGATCCTATCATACCTATAACACAGTCTGATCAACAGAGAGGTCACATTCATCTTTTCCTAATTTAAGAGAAGCACTCATAGGAGTTTTGACTTGCTTCAGATTCTCATATCCAAAATGCACAAGCATATCTTTAACATATTTTGATTGACTTATAAAAATCCCGTCTTGGTGCTGAGAAATCTAGAATCTAGGAAATAGGTAAGTTCTTCTACTAGGCTCATTTCGAATTCAGATTTCATTAGGGTGACATTTTCTTCACAAATCTTTTCATTCGTTGCCCCAAAAATGATATCATCTACATAAATTTGTAGGATAAGATGTCAGATTTGTTTGCTAGAAAAATCGTCCAACAATAGCGTGAAAAGTCATCTATGATAACAAAGGTGTATCGTTTCCACCTAGACTACACGTACTAAGGGGTCCCAACAGATCCATGTGAATGAGTTTGAGTGGTCTATATGTGGAAACTACATATTTTGCTCTTGAAGGAAGTTTTAACAAACTTGCCTTTTTGGAAGGAGCACATAAGACATTTAATCTACCGCTCAAGGGGGGAAGACCCCACACAAGTTTCTTTCTCGATAGTTTTACAATAAGCTTGCTACCAGTGTGTCTTAGTATCCTATGCCAAAGATCTAATTCCTCATTCTTAGTAACAAGTCATTTCAAATTAGATGAAGAAATATCAACAAAACTAACAGTGTACACGTAATGATTTCTATGAGCTACAAGCAATATACTAGAGGTTTTGGCATCAATAATTTTCATGTGTTTGTAGATGACTCAAATATGACATCTAGACCTTTATCACACAATTAGCTAATGGAAATAAGATTATGCTTAAGTCCATCTCCAAACAGAACATTAGAGATAGAAAATGCCCTGCTACCTATAGTGTCGATTCCCAAAATCCGTCCCTTTCCGTTGTCCCCAAAGGTCACCACGCCACCCATCTTCTTCTCTAGGCTAAGGAACTTGTCTTTATCTCCCGTCATGTGCTTGGAGTAACCAGAGTCCAAGTACCACACATTCTTCATGTCCTTAGTCTGCCAACAAAGCTAAAAAGAAGATGAGGGTAAAGTTCTGGTTACCCAAGTTGTCCCGCCCATAAGATAGGTAGAGGACTTTGGTAGCCAAACTTGCAAATTATTGTGGCACTTTCCTCAAACACGTTCTAGATGTGTGACAAACTTATGATAGTTCGCACACATAATGTAAGCAGTGGATGCTGCCTTTATCGGGTTGCTCAGACTCTTTCTTGAGGTTGGGGATAGCCCTCCAGATCTTTAACCTTATCTTTAGATTTCTTAAAAATGACTTCGGCTAAGAGTGATGGGTGATTTCCACTCGGTGGTGATGTTGGACTCACATATCATAGACCAAACTTTGTTGATCCATAACAATGCACACAACAACATATTTAAGGACTTTTGTACTATGCCAAACTTTTGGATTTCACAGTTTATATCATGGATTCTTGCCTTTAGGGCAGTGTTTTCTGTCACAAGCATCACACACCAATTGGCAAATTGTTTCTTGCCTTCCTCTACCTTGGCAAGTGACAAGTGAAGTCTCTTCTCCAAGACATTTTTTTTATTGTGAGACTATTCATTCTCATTGACAACTTGGAGAGACTTGCCTTTTGTTCTTCAACCGTTGTCATCAAGTGAGAGCACTCAAGACATTTGATCTTCTCTTTGCAAGTTCTAATTTCCTTACTTTTCAATTTTTCTAAGTCCTTTTTGATTTTCTTATTCTCGGCTCTCAAGGACTTTTTCTCAAAAATAACGGTTCTAATTTATCAACTAAATTTTCATAAATGTCGAGAAGTTCAGTATAAGTAGGTATAGTTACCTCAGTGTCGCTTTAATTGGACTCATCATCAGAATCTTCTTGATTATTTCCCATTAGGCATAGATTAGCCTCGACTTCACTGCCAGAGTCTGTGGTTCTTGATTCTTCAGATCCATCATCATCCCATGTGAGTGCCTTCAACACCTTCTTCTTCCCTTTGTACCAACTTTCCTTTTCTTTTTTCCTCCTTCTGGAGTCTTGGGCATTTTCTCTTTAGGTGCCCTAGCTTTGGCGGTGATAGCATTCCAACTGAGACTTCTCATCATCGCTTCCTGTCTCCTTTGATGTCTTGTTCCACCTTCTGCCTTCTCCAACTCCTCTCCTTAGGAATTTCTTGAATTGTCCTGCTTCTTGGGATTTCTATGATTTTCTTGAATTCCCAAACATAGAGACTCTCCTCATCTTCCTACTTAGAATCCTCACGGCTTTTCCCTCCTTTGCGGCCTCCAGTGCCTGTCCCTTCTTCTTCAATTCAAGTTCATGTGTCTTCAGATTTCTGATGAGGCTCTCTATCTCCAGGGTGCTGATCTTATGAGACTCAGCAATAGCAGTCACCTTCGGGTTGAAGCGAGGAGGAATATATCGCATGATCTTTCTCACTAAGTCCCATTTGGAAAGTTCTTTCTGAGAGATCTTGACGTGTGACGATCTTGGTAAAAGCACGTGTATATGCTTTCCATATCCTCATCGATCTCCATCCGGAACTGTTCATATTATGATTCGAGTCGGAATAACTTCGACTCCTTTACCTACAGAGTACCTTCATGAGTGAGCTCAAGAAGACGTCATATATCATAAGTAGTCTCGCAGTTACATATCCTGTTAAATCAGTCTTGTCCAAGGAACAAAGTAACGAGTTCATAGCCTTGCATTTTTCGTACATCTAAGCTTATCTCATCATCCACTTATCACGCGGTTTTTTTAAGGCAGTATCACCAACCGTGACTGTGGGTGTTGGAGTCACCATGATGATCTGGAAGTGATCAAACATGTAATCTCACTGCCAACGCGATATGAGCCTGCAGGGTCGCACATAAGAGATGTGGAGAAGTTGGACGATTGACTGTGTTGGTAAAGGTTACCAATCACCGACCTGAATAGGGTTGTGGGCAAAGTGTTGCCTTGAAGGATCGTCGGGGTTGGGCAAATGTTGCCTTGGAAGGCTGGTTAGATTGTCGTCCGAGGGTCGATAGCATTCGTCGAGAATCGTCTCTTTCTGATTCCCGCCGATCGACGAGAATCATCTCTTTGATTCTCGCCGATCGACGAGAATCGTCGAGAATCAATATGTTGATTCTCGACGATCGACGACTACTTCGACATGTATCGTCGACGCGGCTCACGATCGACGCGTGTCGTTGTATCATCAAGTCATGCTCGACGATCGACGAGAATCGTCGAGTATTGTACTCTGATTCTCGCCGATCGTTGGTGATACTCGTCGACTGATTCTCGCCGAACCTGATCAGTGATTCTCGCCGATTGTCGCCGATTCTCACCGATGATACTCGCGATTCTGAACCTATTTCGGGTGGTCTGCGGATAGCGGAGTTTTCTAAGTCTTATATGCCTTTGGTATAAAAGGGATACTTAGGGTTTTCGGGACAGGACACTCTCTCGCGATTTTCTCCTGTAGCGAATCGAAACCCAACGGAAGAGTTCCGCTCGTTCGCTCCGCCGATCCCGATTCCCGCGCACCGGAAGAGTTCCGCCGCCGTGTTCGCTCCGTCGACCACCTCTTCTCCGGCGACTGTCGCTGGTGCTGCAATCCCTGGCGCGGACCTAGCAGTCCGTGGGAAAGCAAAGGTGCGGTCTTCTCCTTCCCGATCAATCCGTGCGACGGATAGATCGGCGTTCTCCCGCTCGTGTGGACTCTTGCAGAAACGTGGACATTATTCCACGTAGAACTCGCCGCTAGCAGAAGACGAAATTTGGAGCATCTCCGTTGAGTTGTGACTCAACGCCACCGAGGTAATTTTTGCCTAGTTTTTTGCTAACTTCTTGATTCAACGTTCATAGCCCGATCCACATCTCTTTGGGTTTTTCTTGATGTTTTATTTTTTCCGCTGCGTGCACAAGCGTTGTGCCATCCTCATAGAGAACCCAACAGTGGTATCAGAGCAGGTTTCGGCCATGATCGTTGTTTGGAAGTTTGTTATTCCAGTACGTGTAAACCTAGGGATTTAGAAGTGTTCTAAATGTCTAGATTTAGTCTTGTCTCCGCCAAGAACGTCTGGGATTGCGTGGAATTTCTAATTGTTAGAAATTGTTGTCTCCTTAGCAGTAACCATCCCTCGAGTATGTTTTGGATTTTGAATCCAACATAGAGAGATGAGCTTGTCTACTGCTTTAAGTTGAGTTGTCTTTGCCTTTGTCCAATGCATGTAAATCTGAGGATTTGGAAATTCCGGATGTTCAGATTTAGCCCTTCCTTCTATCAATTGTTGATGGTGTTAGGATGTGCACATAAGGGATGCATGTGGTTTTAGAAGAATTTTGTTTTTCTTTGGATGTGCACATTGATCAAATGTTGATCATGGTTAATTGTTAACCTATAATTGAAAATCCCTTCATCTAATATTAAGTGTTCGGATGCCTTCCGATGGATGACACTCTTCCTGCCTCGATCGATGAAGTGTGGGCTTGCCAAAGCAAGGTGCATTAATCTATCTTGGTAAGGGTGCGAGCGGATAATTGTGATATCCCACTGTCGACATCGGGTCCAGCTTAACTAGGTGACCTCAAAGGTTGAGTGCCTAGAGGCATAGGGTTGGCATGCACCATATGATGGATGCGAATAAGGAGTTATTCACCAACCATACAAGAATTGCATGAGGATGCAATTGGCAAGCGTTGCCTACCTAAATAACCGCATCGTGAGAGGAACGCCAAAGCGGACTCATAGTGTTGGTGAAATACGGATCTTGTCCACTAAGAGAGTAGCTCGCATGAACTCTCGAATTGTTAGTGAGGGCTATCATTTCGAATAAAATAGTGGGAGTATTTTAATTGAAGTCCAATTAAAATAAATTGTATTTGAAATTTGGTACTGATTTTATTCTGCATAAATCTTTGTAGAATTCCATGGCAAGTGTTTCACACTCCACGTTGTCTCTGAGAGCCATCCTTGAGAAGGATAAGCTCAGTGGGACAATTACATGGACTGGTACAGGAACCTGAGAATTGTTCTCAGGCAAGAGCGAAAGCTCTATGTCTTGGAAGAAGAAGCCCCGAGGTGCCGACCGGGAACTCTTCCCGTGCTGAGAAAGATACTTATAAGAAGTATACTGATGATGCTTTGGATGTCGAATGCCTTATGCTTGCCACCATGAACTCTGAGCTTCAGAAGCAACATGAGAACATGGGGTGCAAGGAGATTGACGAGCATCTCAAGAAAATGTTTCAAGGGCAGGCTCGTCAAGAGAGGTTCGACATCACGAAAGCGTTGTTTCAGTGCAAGATGGGAGTTCGAGACTCAGTAGGGACTCACGTACTCAAGATGATTGGGTATATAGAGAACCTTGAAAGGCTGGGTTTTCCTCTTGGTCAAGAGTTGGCCACGGATCTGATCCTGCAATCGTTGCCGGACAGTTATGAGCAGTTCGTCTTGAACTACAACATGAATGAAATAGACAAGACACTGCCCGAACTCCTAGGCATGTTGAGACTGCCGAAATCAACATGAAGAAGGCCAAGCCTGCCAGCCCCATACTGATGGTGCATAAGGGCAAGGGCAAAGCCAGGGTTCCAAGAAGACGAAGGTGGGACCTAAGTCATATCTTGAGCCCAAGTCTTCAGCACTGATGAAAAAGAAAAGCACGGTGAAGGAAGGAAATGCCACCACTGTGGCAAGGCTGGTCATTGGAGGAGGAACTGTCCTTCGTACATTGAGGTCTGCAGAAATTGAAGGGAGGTATGACTTCCGCTTCAAATGTTTACGTTATAGAGATAAACCTTTCTGCTCCTTCATCTTGGGTATTGGATACCGGATGTGGTTCTCACATTTGTACAAATGTGCAGGAACTGGGAAGGAGAAGATTGCTGAGTAAAGGGGAGGTGGACCTCCGCGTCGGCAATGGAGCAAGAGTTGCTGCTGTAGCCGTAGGGGTTTACCGTCTTTCTTTGCCCAGTGGGCTTGTAATAGAACTGATAATTGTTATTTTGTTCCGGCATAACTAGAAACATTATATCTATTTCATGTTTGGACATGATTGGATTTTCTTTTATAATTAAGAACAATTGTTGTTCTATATTTAAGAATGATGTTTGTTATGCTGTAGCCCAATTGTTTAATGGTCTTTATGTTTTGAACTTGGACCATCTGATCTGTAATGTAGAAAATAATAAAAGACTAAAAACAAATGACTCAACCCTAGTATCTCTCTGGCATTGTCGTTTGGGCCATATCAACGAGAAGCGCATATCCAAGCTCCATAGAGATGGACTTTTGGACTCATTTGATTATGAATCATTTGAGCGATGCGAATCTTGTTTGTTAGGCAAGATGACTAAAGCTCCTTTCACTGGTTATACTGAGAGGGCTGAGGATCTCTTGGGTGTTGTACATAGTGATGTATGCGGACCCATGAGTTCCATGGCTAGAGGTGGGTATTTCTACTTTGTTACATTTACTGATGATTTCAGTAGATACGGATATGTGTATCTTATGAAGTGCAAATCCGAGACCTTTGAAAAGTTCAAAGAGTTCAAGAATGAAGTAGAAAACCAGTTGGGTAAAAGGGTTAAAGCACTCCGATCTGATCGAGGTGGCGAATACCTGAGTCATGAGTTCCGTGATCATCTGAAAGAGTGTGGTATTGTATCACAGCTCACTCCACCTAGAACACCACAACATAATGGTGTGTCTGAGGGAGAAATCGTACTCTGTTAGACATGGTACGTTCGATGATGAGTCATGCAGACTTGCCTGTTTCCTTTTGGGGTTTTGCTTTAGAGACTGCTGCAATGACATTGAATCGCGCTCCAACTAAAACGGTTCTGAAGACAATATGAGATATGGACTGGGAAGCGTCCTAGTATGTCGTTCATTAAATTTGGGGCTGTGAGGCATACGTGAGACGTCAAATGCCTGACAAGCTGGAACCCAAATCGGATAAATGTTATCTGGTGGGATATCCTAAGGAAACGAAAGGGTATTACTTTTACCTACCGTCTGAGGGCAAAGTGTTTGTCGCAAGGACTGGTGTCTTCTTGGAGAAAGAGTTCTTATCAAGAAAGACTGAAAAGGTAGAGCTTGAAGAAGTTCAAGAACCACATGTAGTGAATGAACCGGAATTGGATTCTGAGACAGGACTACAAGATGTTGTAGCTAGAGAACCTGCTCAGGGAACACAAGTCCTACGTAGATCTGGTAGACCGAGGTTTGAGCCTGAGAGATATGGATTTCTCGTGTCTCAAATAGGTAATGTGTTGCTTATGGATCATGATGATGAACCAGCAACCTACCAAGAGGCTATGAATGGACCGGACTCCGACAAATGGCTTGAGGCTATGAAATCCGAAATGGACTCCATGTATGCAAACCAAGTTTGGAACTTGGTGGAACCACCTGAAGGGGTACGACCCATAGGGTGCAAGTGGGTCTTCAAGAAGAAGACCGACATGGATGGGAATGTACAGACATTCAAAGGGCGACTGGTGGCTAAGGGTTTCAAGCAAATTCATGGTATTGACTATGATGAGACCTTTTCCCCTGTTGCCATGGTAAAGTCCATAAGGATATTGCTTGCTATTGCTGCGTATTATGACTACGAGATCTGGCAGATGGATGTCAAAACGGCTTTCCTTAATGGAAACCTCCTTGAGGAAGTGTATATGACACAACCCGAGGGTTTTGTATCCCCAGATGAAGCCACTAAAATATGCAAGCTGAATAAGTCCATTTATGGACTGAAACAGGCCTCTCGAAGTTGGAATCTTCGTTTTGATGAGAAAATCAAAGAGTTTGGTTTCATCAAGAATGAAGATGAGCCTTGTGTTTACAAGCGAATCAGTGGGAGCATTGTTGTCTTCCTGATATTGTATGTAGATGACATACTGTTGATTGGGAATGACATTCCTACCCTGAAAGTTGTTAAGAACAACCTAGGGAACTGCTTTTCAATGAAGGATTTGGGTGAAGCGACTTATATACTCGGTATTAAGATCTATAGAGATAGATCGAAGAAGTTGCTGGGTTTGACCCAGAGTACGTACATCGAAAAGGTGTTGAAGCGGTTCAACATGCTTGAGTCCAAGAAAGGATTTTTGCCCATGTCTCATGGTGTGAATCTCTCTAAGGACCAGTGTCCAAAGTCTTGTGAAGATAAGGACCGCATGAAGTTGATTCCATATGCTTCGGCAATTGGATCAATCATGTACGCGATGTTATGTACTCGACCCGATGTCTCCTTTGCTTTGAGCATGACTAGCAGGTATCAGTCAGACCCGGTGAGTGTCACTGGATTGCAGTCAAGAATATCCTGAAGTACTTGAGAAGGACTAAGGATGTGTTCTTGGTGTATGGTGGAGAGGAAGAGCTCGTTGTAAGTGGTTACACGGATGCTAGCTTCCAAACTGATCGAGACGACTCCAAGTCTCAGTCAGGTTTTGTGTTTTGCCTGAATGGAGGAGCTGTGAGCTGGAAGAGTTCCAAGCAAGAGACAGTTGCTGATTCTACAACAGAGGGCCGAGTATATCGCAGCAGCTAATGCGGCGAAGGAGGCTGTATGGATTAGGAAATTCATCGGCGAGCTTGATGTAGTTCCTAGCATTGTTGGTCCCGTAGTTCTCTACTGTGATAACAATGGTGCAATTGCACAATCTAAGGAACCTAGATCTCATCAGCGCTCCAAGCACATACTCTGGCGGTTTCATCTTATTCGTGAGATTGTCGAACGAGGAGATGTAAACATTTGCAGAGTGCCGACTGAGGAAAATATTGCGGATCCGCTGACAAAGCCTCTCGCGCAGAGAAAGCATGATGGTCATACTAGATCGATGGGTATACGATACCTAAATGATCAACTCTAGCGAGAATCTTGTGGGTTGCATGTAATCTTGTATTTTGTTGGCTGTTTGTTCATATGATGAACTGTGTACCTAGTTTTTCTTTTACAATTAATGGCAATTCTTTTTTTATGTTTTTCTATATGATAGTTAAATGTTAACATAATAGATACCCTTAGAATGTTCGCTTCCATGGGACATCAAGTACGTGACTTGAATGTGAGAGCCCATGATTTATTTGAAGCTTCATTCTTAAAGGTCCCTGGTCGAGTATCATCATAGAAGCTAAGGGTGATGATGATACATGAAGGCTAGCACGTGCGTTGACTGATGACCGGTTCTCACAGGTCATGATATTGTGATATCAAGTCATCACGTGGGTACTTGTTAGTGAACAAGTTGTACTGGACAGACCCAACCTGAGACTACTCTGTGGATTGTCATCCAATCGTGTCACGAGTAGGTCTCAATTGACAATGGTGTTGTGATCCTTTGACCTGAAGTCACAGCATTCATCAAGTGAGGAAGAGCGTGCTTTGATGCCATCTAAAGTCTTCCTTGAGAAAGGTTGATGATAAGGGTGGTTGTTGGGCATGTTACGAATCATTTGGGTGTTTGTGTGTGAGCAGATATGGGATTTGTCCTCCTGTATGACAGGAGTTGCATCCATGGGCCCCTTGATGGAACTGGACTGAGAAATGCATGGCCATGCTTGGTTGAGTCAATATGTGATATTGGACTCACCATTCTCTGGAAGTCCGTCCTGGATCAAGAAACTTGGATTGAGCTATTACGAGGGTGACACGGTCCATGCCTCTAGTTCTTTCCGGATGTAAGGGACAAAGGGACAAAGACAACGCTGATACATTGGTCATAAAGGCTTATGAGTTATAAACTCTTATTGCTTGGGGAGCAATGATGCATTGCTAGATGCCGCTCATTGTTTGTGAGGTTTTTGCTTTGATACTTTCGAGATCAAGTGGGAGTCTGTTGGAGTTACCATGATGATCTGGAAGTGATCAAACATGTAATCTCACTGCCAACGCGATATGAGCCTGCAGGGTCGCACATAAGAGATGTGGAGAAGTTGGATGATTGACTGTGTTGGTAAAGGTTACCAATCACCGACCTGAATAGGGTTGTGGGCAAAGTGTTGCCTTAAAGGATCGTCGGTTTGGGCAAATGTTGCCTTGGAAGGCTGGTTAGATTGTCGTCCGAGGGTCGATAGCATTCGTCGAGAATCGTCTTTCTGATTCCCGCCGATCGGAGAGAATCATCTCTTTGATTCTCGCCGATCGACGAGAATCGTCGAGAATCAATATGTTGATTCTCGACGATCGACGACTTCGACATGTATCGTCGACCGCGGCTCGACGATCGACGAGTTCGTCGTGTATCATCAAGTCGGCTCGACGATCGGCGAGAATCGTCGAGTATTGTACTCTGATTCTCGCCGATCGTTGGTGATACTCGTCGGACTGATTCTCGCCGAACCTGCTCAGTGATTCTCGCCGATTGTCGCCGATTCTCACCGATGATACTCGCCGATTCTGAACCCTAATTTCGGGTGGTCTGCGGATAGCGATTTTCCTAAGTCTATATGCCTTTGGTATAAAAGGATACTTAGGGTTTTCGGGAAGGCACTCTCTCGCGATTTTCTCCTGTAACGAATCGAACCCGACGGAAGAGTTCCGCTCGTTCGCTCCGCCGATCCCGAATTCCCGCCGCCGGAAGAGTTCCGCCGCCGTGTTCGCTCCGTCGACCACCTCTTCTCCGGCGACTGTCGCTGGTGTGCAATCCTGGCGCGGACCTAGCAGTCCGTGGGAAAGCAAAGGTGCGGTCTTCTCCTTCCCGATCAATCCATGCGACGGATAGATTGGCGTTCTCCCGCTCGTGTGGGACTTCTGCAGAACGTGGACATTATTCCACGTAGAACTCGCCGCTAGCAAGAAGATGAAATTTGGAGCATCTCCGTTGAGTTGTGACTCAACGCCACCGAGGTAATTTTTACCTAGTTTTTGCTAACTTTTGATTCAACGTTTAGCCCGATCCACATCTCTTTGGGTTTTCTTGATGTTTATTTTCCGCTGCGTGCAAAGCGTTGTGCCATCCTCATAGAGAAACCCAACAGTGGGTCGTCATGTACTTTATCTCAATCATGGCCATACGTCCATGCTTTGAGTCATCAGAAATATTTTTATCCGAGTCTTCCAGTGACTATAGTCACTCCCCAATAATTGTGGAGGTCTAATCACACCTTGACCTCATGAATGTGTTGTAAAGAGTGTCCATCTTACTTCAGGTTTTGTTGCCTTTGTGAAGTAACCTGGCTTAATACCAACTTCTTGGGTCTCTTGTGGAAACCTTAGAGGGGGAGGGGGTGAATAAGGTTTGCAGCATAGTTTGAAATTCAAAAATATTTCGCTCCAGCAAATCGAGTTCTGGAAGCTACCACGGGGGATTAGGTATCT
>CM077167.1:154221239-154591044 GCA_039583875.1 Platanthera guangdongensis
GGGCTCGAAATCAACTCGAAATCAAATTCGAGTCAAATTGAATCGACTCAAATTGAGTCGAATCAATTTTAACCGATTCCGATTCGGCTCAATTTTCGAACGATCTTCGAGTGACTTCGAGTTTCGAATAATATGCTCAGCCCTAATTCTAGTTTCATTTCACCTTTTAGTAAGACCTTCATCAACATGTCTCCACATTCGGTCGATAGATCCAACGCCATAAAATTTGAGTTAATGAGACTCGTAATCAAGGGTTTTCTCCACAAAGGATAATAAATAAACTTAACAGTTCTCCACTTTGCACTAATATGGAATAGATCACCTTGTCGACAATCATCACACAATATTCAAACTTCCCCCTCTACACAGTCTTCATAAGCATATCTACATCATTGACATCAGTGTTCACCTTATGTAAATTCATCTCTCTCTTCTCTAGAGTGTCACATATCCAATGATACCACGTGCTAATGTGCTTGGGCCTTGAGTAGAATATGGGATTCTTCCTCAAATGAATTGCACTCTGACTATCACATAAAAGTGTATAGCGTTCTTGAGTTAAACCATGTTCTTTGATTTACCTCTTCATCCAAAGCAACTCTTTTCCTGCTTTAGTGACAACAATAAACTCTACCTCTATAGTAAATAGTGCAACTCACTTATACTATCTTGAATACCACGAAATGGATCTCATGCGAACAAGATCAAATATCTATAGGTTGATCTCCTAGAGTCCAAATCTGTAACCAAATCAACATCAATGTAGCCAAGATACTCTAGTTCACAATCTGAAAACCTCAATGTCAAATTTGACATCTCATATAGGAACCTTAGAATATAAGACACAACACTCTAATGTTTTCTCCTAGGATTGTAGAGAAACATAATAATAGTGGCAATGACATGTGCTATATTAGTACAAGTTTAAACAATATCTTACATAAGACAGTAAACCATAGAATCATATATAACCAGCATGTCGTCTTTTTTCTCAGGTGTGCTCAGACACTGGTCAACGATAAGTCTGAGATGAGCCATAAGCGGAATGCTCAACTCTTTCTTTTGATCCATACTGAATCTTTGCAAAACCTTCTTAATATATCTCTCGTGCAATAACAAAAATAGCTTAAAGCATCCGTCTATCTAAATATGCATCCTTAGAATGGTCAATTTCATCGCAAATTTGGAGATCAACTTTCGTCTTTGCTCAGGAATTTGCACAGCGCTCCTCACGACTATCACATATCCTCTATATACATTAGTAAAATAATAAAATACTGAAGCATACTGTTTTACAATCACATAGTGATTAAAGGCGACCCTACTGAATTTAATCTCCCACATAACAGCATCGAACTTCTTATACCGCTGTAGTGATTCCTGCTTCAGACCATACAAGCTCTTCTTTAGGTTACATACCCTACATTCCTTCCTTTTGATCACGATCCCCTCAAGTTGCTATATATATAAATTTTCATTAAGATTGTCATGTATTAAGGCAGTCTTAACATCCATCTGCTCAACTTCTAAGTTTGGTGTTTCTGTAAAGCCAAGACAACCCTAATATACAACATTTTCACAACAAGATGAATAATCTCATTGAAATCAACTATATATTTCTAACCAAAATCTTCTCCACAAATCTGATTTTGTATCTGAGTGGTGTGGATGTGTCTCCCTGCTTCATGCTAAAGATCCACCAATTTTGTAAAGCCTTTTTTATTAGGTAATCTCACCAACTTTTATGTATGGTTCTCCTATAGGGACAACATCTCCTCCTTCATAGTACCCATCCCGCTTCTTATCTAATATTTCCACTACCTCATCATAGCTCCCAGGCTCACTCGCATTTGTTAATAGAATATATACTCATTAATAAAGTATCTTGAGGAGGGGTAACATACTCTATCTGACCTCTATGGAATAAGCACAATTGTTGTTGTATGTGTATCATCAACAATTTCCTCTACAACTCTAGGCTAGGGCCCTCATAATCTAGTGGTGCTATAAATCTATATACAGGCTTAGGCTCTGCATACTCTTCAATGTCATCACATCCAACCATATCAGACTCTACATCAATGAAAGAGTCATCCTCATCAATCTTCTAGCTTAGGATTAACCACATTCTGATCCTCACAAATTACAACATTTGACATCGTATAAAATTCTTCTCAATTGGATCAAAGAAATTATTGTCAATATTTCGCTATGTCCATATCCAAAAAATATGCAATGTCACATCTTAGAGTTTATCTTCAATCTTTCATCCTGAGATACATGCACAAAAGCTCTACGACCAAAGACCCTTATGTGATTATAAGTGGGATCTTTCCCATACCATACTCTATTGGAAACATCCTCATATAGTGTAGAACTAGGTGAGAGGTTGATGATGTATGTAGTTGTGAACAAATCCTTACCCAAAACTTGCCAAGCAATTTGACCCAGACAACATGCATGTCACTCTCTCTAATAAAGTTCTATTCATTATTTTAGCTACGACATTCAGTTCTACCATCCTGGGTAGAGTCTTTTCATGTTTGATCTCATGCTATTTGCATATACCCAAAGTTTTCCTCGAGCAATCATCAATGAATATAACAAAATAACATGATCCTCCTCTCATTTAGGCCTTCATTGTCCCATATACATCAGATTGTATGAGCTCAACAACTCAAATATCTTTGTTGAGGTGCGGTTCTAGAATGATTTGCTTCTCATTCATGCAATTGTCGCATCTCTTTAACTGATCCATAAATAGATTATTGATTATCTTAATTTAAAAGAGACATCCCATACCCTTCTGTCTAATGTGACTTAGTCTCCTACCCTATAGGGATGTGGATACTCCAATAGTATTGTCCTGATCAACTTCATGCCTTCCATCCATATAGTATAGAACAATATCTCTATAACCTTTAACTACTTTGAGTGACTCCTTTATCAAAATCCAAATGTCTATATCAAGGAAACTCAAGTGCTCCTCATCACCTATCTTCACATCTAAAGCCAAGTTAAAGTGGGTGTCAGGTAGATATTGGAAATCTCTCGAATCTGTAGAACCCATGTACTTGTCTTCATGTCTCCTCTCATGATAAATTTAGAAATATCACAATTTCCCATCCTAGGCACTCCACAGTTACAAGTATTATAGGTGGTAAATAACTCCATGTTGTGGGTGATAAGTACAAAAGAACCATAATCAATAATCCAACTTTGATCATCACAAGAGAGTGTAGTTATGGTGTCTTCTCTAACAATGATGACATCATCCTCATATACAAATTCAGTTTTTTGCAATATGACTCCTTAACAACCCAATTTCGACAAGTGAGAAGTGGGAACCTAGGATATACTATGTCGTGATATCACTACTGCTGATTGATAATTTAACTTGAAAACTAGTTCATTTGAACCCTTTTATCAATTTATTACCATTGATAGTCTGAGAGATAATGTAACATGATAAGAATTATCCCCGGTGGTAGCGTTTGTTATGAATAGACTGTATTGACCCTGGGATACCTGCACTACCCATATTCATCGTGGGTGGGCCACGCCAAGGCAAGAGTCAAAGTCAACAAGTCAAGGCAGAAGTCAAATTCAACATTCAAGATAGTAGAAGCCCTGGGTGAGTATGGAGAGCACCCCTTGCATACTCTCCCGATAGGAGACAACCAATACTCGCCCAAGCCAGACGAGCTCCTTCAAAAGTCGTATTGCCACCAGGTAGGGGTTGGACTATAGATAAGACCCCTCGAATTTGCATATAAATAGACCCCAAAGGTACAAGCATGAGGACCTTTTTCTGGACTTTTGGCTGAGCTTTTGGATCCCATTATCAAAATTATTAGTCGTGAGACAATGATCATCCACTTGGTTGGCAACTTTTGATAGTCACCAAGTTAGTGTCACCCTAGCTTGTGTCCTGATCCGCCATTCTTGGTTATGGAGGTGAATGTTTTTAATCATCTGGATACATGGGGGGACCTCCCTGCCACAACACCTAGAGTCCTCTTTGTGTTCCCTCTATTTTTATGTCCTTGCTCGTTAAGCCGTCAAGCCCGACCACTAGACAAGTAACCATAGACTCCATTGATCTGAATTTTGGAGTAGGGAATTTTCCCGACTTCAACACTTTGGTATGGTGAGCATTGACTATAGCCGAGAAAGAAAATCTCGCGAGTTGTCGAGATGGTAGATGCAGGCGAGCATGAAGAGATATTTAGCAACTCAGCAGAAGGAGGCAGCTATGTGACAGTAGCAGTTTTTGAAGAGTTTGCGAGGAGGATAAAGGGGACCGTGCACGCAGCAGTATTTCTTTTCCCGGTGGTCACAATGACTTCGCCCCATCGAGTGACTCCATCGGAGGATGGCGGTCCCCCGGGCAACTTGGGAAGGAGCATGAGGTGGAAGAGCCAGAGCGACTAGCACAGTTGCAGTTCTATCGGGCAAGCTTGTAGGGCATCGAGTTTTGAGATTCGAAGAATCCGATGAGATACCAGGACACTTTCCTAGGTCCGGGTGGTGAGTATGGGGGAGTTGCTCGCCGCTTCAAAGACCATCATCAATAATCATCATGAGGCTAGAAGGAGTTTGTTTCACGAGGAGGTGTTGCTGGCCGTAGTCCCAAAAAGCTTAGGGAGCCCGTCTTGAACTATTACTCTAGAGGAGATGACCCGACCAGACATCTCCATTGGTTCGACGAGGTGGTATCCATCTGAAATATGACGAATGAGTTCAAGTGTAGATTCTACTCCATCACACTCAAAAGGAAGGCCAGAGATTGGTTCCACCATCTTCTAGAGAGCCCGAACTACTGCTTCGAGGACCTGCATCGAGGGCTGATGATGAGGTCCACCATCTCCAAGAAAAGGAAGAAGGAAGCGACTGTTCTCTTCCATTTGAAGCAGCGAGAGAGCTAGACGCTCAGTCATTACATAGATCATTTTCAGAAAGAGGTCCTTATCATCCAGGAGATGGAGGCTTTATCTTGCAGCTAGCCCTAACGTTTGGGCTAAAGGAGGGCCTTTTCAAGTTGGAGATCATCTCGAATCCTCTTGTGTCCTATGAAGATCTCGTCGAGAGGGAAATCAAGTTTGTCCAAGGCGAATCGATGAATCCTAGCTTTATTGCTAGGTTGGAGAGAGCAACTCGGGAAATGGGTTTCTAAGAAGATGCCAAGGGAGGGTAAGGCTAGAGGAGAGAGGGAAAGGGAAGATCGGCGGAAGAAGAAGGAGCCTCGAAGGCAGGAAGTGAAGAGGCCCTTGGCAGCTCCGGGGTGTAGGGAGGAAGAGAGGAGATATCAAGTTCCTTCTAATAGGCCGTCGTGGAGGCCGACAGGGAGGCCTCCATTCCAGGGTTAGGTAAGAAGGTTCTCTCTAGAGAGGAGGAATGCCCGCCAGTAGGAGAGGAAACAAGAGAGAGAACGTGCAGAAGTGCTGATCATTGCCCGCCAAGGGAATAGGCGTCAGCAAAGGATCTTGTGCAAATACCAGAAAAATGAGCTAGTGTTTTGGTTCTAATCTTGGTATTGTGTAGATTGAATTTGTGACATGATTTATTATTTTAAAACTCCAGTATTAACATATAGATTTATTGAAATATAGCATGTACACCAGATCAATTTTTGTTTGACGTTTTTTCTTTTGATGATACACATACATATTTCATTATTTTAACACTTCCCTACATAAGAGTTGGACTAAAACTGCATTAAATGTTTATCGCAAAATGTATCAGTACGTGATTCCTATTTATAACACTTACAATGTTCCCTTGTATAAACTCTAAAAATCTCATAGTATTGTATGACAAATCATGTGTATTTTAGTTTTGTATGTCGTGTCCAAATACTTATGATTTTTGTATATAACAATTGATACTTATGTGTGATATCCAATTTATATGGTATTTCAGATTCATCCGTTCCTTTGACAGTTATCTATTAACTACTCTTTTGATCACCCAATATTTATCATGTTTATCTTTATATATGCATTTTTATTATATGCTTACTAAATTGCATCGCTTCATTTTCTTCAACTATTTCGATCTACCCATCCCTTTCGATAATACCAAAGGAGAGATTTGATTGTTCATGAGCAAGTCATGTAGGAGAAATCACATGTTGGGGAGTTATTCAGATATCATACACATACATAGAGGGAGTACACATGTAGGGGGTGACATACCACGCGCGCTCAATCACACTAAATAATGTTCCATGATAATTCCTAGTGATATCTTGATATATAAACCTGTTTTGTTCATTGACTGTAATTTTTACACTATATCAAGTTATCTTTTGTTCTATGTAATTTATATCTGATGAACGAGATTTACTATTATAAAAAAGGAGAGTTTGTTGGAACTTACGCTCTGCATCTCATAGGTTTGATAATATCAAATCACACGTTATATTTAATCATAAATACTTTGGGTATAGTATGCAGATGTATAGGCGTGAAGTTTTCAAGAATGGCGAAAGGTTAGAAATTTTATATTAAAACATTCATTTTATAATGTAATGGAGCCACATTTGGTGTTTGTTTTTGGGCTCCTTATATTTGATGAAAAGATCAAAACCAAATGGAGGGAGTCCAAAGGTGTTCGAACAGAAAACAAACAAGCCGAAAATTTGGAATAATAAATTTTATTATCCAAAAAAGGTGTATATTACAAAGATATAGTCTCCCTTTTATGGAATGAAGGAGATGAGAGAGATTATAAATAATCAATGTGAGACTAAATAATTACAAGTATATGCTGCTTTACAAACAAACAAACCGAACAAATCGTGCAGTTAGACAAGTCGGCTAACCGCTCGACAACCACCAGAAGGAGAGAACAAGCTGCCACCGAGAACAAGCCGCCTCAGGAGACCGCTAGACTGCCGGTCTCCAAGTTGCCTGAGACAAACCGCCAGACCGCTGGAATACCGAACAACAACAACCCGGTAGATAAGCCGCTGGGATAAACTACCAGACTGCCCGGCCTCCGAACAACAACAGATCGTCCGGCCTCCATACTGCAACACTCCCCTCAAGCTGGAGCATAGATATCAATCATGCCCAGCTTGTCGCAAATGTGGAAAAAGGAAGCGGACACCGGCTTAGTGAAGATATCTGCCAACTCATTGTCAGAAGTGACGAACGAAGTACAAATCTGTTTCTTTAAGATCTCTTCACGAATAAAATGACAGTCGACTTCTATATGTTTTGTTCACTTATGAAAGATCAGATTTTTGGAGATGTATATCGCGGCCTTGTTGTCACAGAACATAGGAAGAGGATAGTTGTAGACTTCTCCTAAGTCAAGCATAAGAGCTTGTAACCATTTCAACACACATGTGGTCGATGCCATACTACGATATTCCACTTCTGTGCTAAACCTGTAGACCACAGACTATTTCTTGCTCTTCCAGCTCACAAGATTTCCTCCAACAAATGTACAAAAACCTGATGTTGACTTGCGGTCACAATTGTCATCAGCATAGCTCGAATCTGAGTACGCTTCAACCCTAAAGTGACCATTCTTCTGAAAAAGGAGTCCTTTCCTGGCGCTGCTTTAACATACTCCAATATCCTCAGGGCAGATTATAGATGACACTCCCTAGGAGCTTGCATGAATTGACTCACCTTGCCAACATCATAGAAGATGTCGGGTCTGGTTACCGTGAGATAAATGAGTTTGCCAACCAGACGCCGCTACCTCGTAAGATCGGATAGAAGAGGGGAGGCATCTGTCCAAGTTTTGTCTTCTCCAGCAGCCATGAGACATCAGACAGGTTTAGCACCAGTAAACCTTACCTCTTTAGAAGATCAAGAGCATACTTCCGTTGAGAAAGGACCATAGAGTTGGGCTTCCTAGAGATTTCAATCCCCAGGAAGTATTTTGGGGAGCCCATATTATTTATGACTAGGTGTTGACGGAGGTATTTCTTTGTCAAAGCAACCTCATCCTGGTCATCGCTAGTAAGAAGAATGTCATCCACATATATCGCAAGAACTACCAGACCGAGGAGGTTTTGCGAATGAACAAGGAGTGATCGGCTGAACTTCTTGCAAAACTAATGGCCGTAACAATGCCGCTAAACTTGTAAAACCAAACCCGAGGGCTTTGCTTTAGGCCACAGATGGCCTTCTTCAGCCGACATACGCGTGTCTCCCCCTGAGCAACATACCTAGGAGGTTACTCCATGTAAACATCTTCATGAAGATCACCATAGAGAAAAGCATTCTTAACATGCAGCTGTGAAATGGGCCAATTCCTTGTTGACAGCTATGGAGAGGACCCGAATAATGTTGAGACGGGCAATGAGAGAGAAGGTGTCAAAGTAATCAACACCATAGGTCTGAGTGAAGCTTTTAGCAACCAGGCGGGCATTGTACCGATCCACGTTGCCATCTGGATGGAACTTCACAGCAAAGACCCAACGACAGCCAACCACATCAGTCCCCAAAGTGGGAGGAACAAGGGTCCAGGTAACCCGTTCAGTGAGGGTAGCAATTTCCTCATCCATGGCGGCCTTCCAATGAGCAGCAACAAGAGCTTCCTGGTAGGTGCAGGAAGTGGCAGTCGTAGAGATAGCTAATGCAAACGCCATGCGATAAGGAGTAAGATGATCATATGAAACAACATCGGCCAGCGGGTGCTGGGTACACGTCCGCACCCCTTTGCGAAGAGCAATGAGAAGATCCAGGTCGGCGTGTTCTTCAGTAACCAGAGCATTAATGGCAGAGAGAGCTGGCCTGGGAGTGGAGAGAGACGGCCGCAGAGAGGAGGGAGAGGGCAGTGGTGATGAGGGTGAGAGGGAAGAAGGAGACGGTGGAGGTGATGGTGGGAACATCTCGTGAGAGTAGACGTGGTGGGGGGACAGTTGGAGAAGACGAAAGAACTGGAGAGGGAGAGGGGTCAGAAGAGAAGTAGGATGCATTATCGAAGAAGGTCACATCCGAGGATACGTATTGATTATGAAGAACGGGATCAGAGCAACAGTAGCCTTTTTGAGTAGTTGAGTAACCCAAAAAGACACACTTGGTGAGTTTGTCATGAGTGGCAGTAGGATTGTGCACAAAAGTCGTGTACCCAGAGATACGTAGAGGGAGAGGAAACGGATCCTTGCCCAGATATAGAATAGAGAATGGTGTTTGTCCGTGGAGAACCGTGGACGGTATGCGATTAATAAGGTAACAAGAGATGAGGACAGCGTAGCCCCAATAGGAGCGAGGAACCTACATCTATGTCATCAGAGTGCGCGCGACATCAAGGAGGTGACGGTTTTTGCGTTCTGCCAGCCCATTTTGTTGTGAGGTATAGACACAATTAGATTGATGAATAATATCATATTGCATACAAAAAGAAGAGAAAGTAGTGCTAAGATATTCCTTAACGTTGTCAGTGTGAAAGATTTTAATAGACATATCAAACTGATTTTTAATTATATTATAAAATGATGTCCATACAGAAACGAGTTCAGAGCGATCCTTTAAAAGATACACCCTCGTATACCTAGAGAAATCATCAATAAATGTTACAAAATATGAACTACCCCAACCTATGATGAGGGTACGAGCAGGACCCCAAATGTTGGAGTGAACAAGTTCAAACGCCGGGAAGATCCATGACCTTGCTTCGGTGGGAAGGACAAGTGGTGATGCTTGCCAAGTTGGCATGCGTCACAGTTGAGAGGTGGACTATACAGAGGAAGATGTGGCAGAAGCTGACGAAGAAGTCGTGGAGGAGCATGACCAAGATGAAGGTGACACTGGAGAAGATCAGTAGAAGATGAGGAGAAGGCGGATAGTGCGAAAATATTATCAAGAAAGTAGAGGCCGCCGCTCTCAGTCCTAGTAGCAATCGTCCACTTGGAGCCCAGATCCTGAAAAGAACAAGTAATAGAAGTGAATGTGACAGAGCATCGTAGTTGCTTGCAAAGAGAAGTAACAGATAAAAATTTGCAAGGAAACTTGGGCACGTAGAGGGTGTTCGCCAAACGAAGAGACGGAGTGACTTGAACAACAACCGTTCCATTGATCAGTGAGGGAGAGCCGTCCACAACAAGGATCGGGGGCAACCGGTCATGATTTTGTAGGAGATAAAAACATTGCGGATTGCCGGTCATATGATGGTAGAACCAGAGTCGATCAGCCATTTACCTTGAGTAGTGACGTGGGAACTACCTGAAGACGTGGCCATGGAGGTGGATGGCTTCGAATAAGAAGTGGAAGCATCCCCATATGGTCGAAGATGAGGATGTTTTTCCACCAGCAATCAACCCTGTGCCCGATGCGACCACAGTGAGAGTAGAGAAAGCGGGAAGCACCACGTTCACTGGATGGGAGGTGGCGGCAACCAGAGCCCCTTCTTTGAGTATGGTGAGCAGAGTTGTCCGGTTGAGGAGGGGAGGATAACATCGGACGTTGTAGCAGAGAGGTAACAACAGCTATGTGGGCAGCAGTGGCATCCAGGGTGGGAGACTATGCCTCACCAAGGATTTGTTGACGTATCATGTCATACGACTCATGAAGTTGCAGAAGATAACACACAACCAGAAGCTCTTGGAAGTGTTTGTGTTGCTCAGCGAGATCAGCAGAGAATGGGCGATTTTGGAGAATTTCGGCTCCAAGAGCCTGAACTGTTGGTAAGCAGCAGGAGGAGACATGGGGGACGGGAAAAGAGGTCCACATACAGAGTATAGATGCTGGACGTCTGAGCTCCCTTGGAGTAGAGAGCGGAAAGATGTAGCCAAGCAGCCTTGACCGTTTCATCATGACAGATGACAGGTAGGCATTCATCGGAGAGGCTGTTAGCCAGCTATGTACAGACAAGAGCGTCGCTGACATCCCAATCGTCAAAGAGAGGGGAATCATGCAGAGGAGGGCCATCAGTGAGATGATGACGTTTGCATTAAGAGCAGAGAAGGAAGGTGAAGGTGACACTCCAATCCGGGTAGTTGGGACCGATGAGTTTAAAAACGGTGCCAAGGTTACTCGAAGGAGTAGGAGGAGTAGGAGGAGGAGCGGCAACGGGAGTAGTGGTGGTAGAGATATCGGAGTTTGCCATAGAAGAGAGCAACGAGAAGTACAGGTCGTGGCTAGAAGGAGAGGCTGCAGCGACAAGGAATAAGTTGCGGCGATAAAGAGCAGGCCGCGACGACTTAAGAACTGGTCGCGGCGACAAAAGGAAGATACGACGACTAAAGACAGGTCACCGCAAGAGGAACAGGTCGCGACGACTGAATAACAGGTCACGGCGAGAAGAAAGAGGAATCAAAGAGGTCGCGCACACAAAGGGCAACAACAAGGAGAGAAAGAAACGCGTGAATAGGGAGAAGACAGACGGAAGAAACAAGTTGCGAAGATAGGTCGCGAGAAGAAGAAGCTAGCCGTGCGGATAGAGAGGGCTCATAGGATCAGGAGGAAAAGATCGAGTTCCTCTGATACCATGTGCGAACAGAAAACAAACAGGCCGAAAATTTGGAATAACAAATTTTATTATCCAAAAAAGGGGTATATTACAAAGGTATAGCCTCCCTTTTATAGAATGAAGAAGGTGAGAGAGATTACAAATAAGCAATGTGAGACAAAATAATTACAAGTATATGGGGCTTTACAAATAAACAAACCGAACAAGTAGCGCGGTTAGAAAAGCTGGCTAACCACTTGACAATCACCAGAAGGAGAGAACAAGCTGCCACAGAGAACAAGCCGCCACAGGAGACCGCTAGACTGTCGGTCTCCAAGTCGCCTGAGATAAACCACCAGACCGCTGGGATACCAAACAACAATAGCCCGACAAACAAGCCGCTGGGATAAACCGCCAGACCGCCCGGCCTCCGAGCAGCAACAGACCGCCCGACCTCCATACTGCAACAAAAGGTTTGGAGAGAATCTCAAAACCTGTGTCGACTTTTCCTGCCTGCATCGATAACGTCTCGACGAATGCGTCAAAAATTCCATGCTTTGATTTGAACTTGATGCTCGCATCGACATGTCTTTCGTCGACTTGCTTGCTTCGACGTGAGTTGCGTCGAATAGCACTTGACATACGTCGACAAGAATTCAACGCAACTTGCGCCAACTTTTTCCTATACACAGTGATGTGCGTGTTCAATTAACCACTTCTTTTAAACGTTTCTCGCCATTAATTATTTACATGGAATTCCAAAGTCTCTACACGATTAAATTTACCAATTATAGTCGTTGAAATTTATTATGTGATAAATTTCTTGTCGTTTTATGAGACTCCTATTTAGGGGAATTTTCTTGCCGCAATAAATGATCATCTAAGGAGAAGAACAGTTTCCCTGTTTCACGCACAAAAATCTCTGGAGAAACAATACTAGAATGAAACTCTGAAGACGTTCACGTGCCCAAGCAATATGAATCAAAAGCACTGATTACTCGCCGCCTCCAAAGATATATATTTGTGGGAGCACAATTTTTCTTTTATCTAATCATTTCTTTCTTCTCATTTATCCTATTTTGTATTCTCTGTGTCAAAAATCGACCAAGGAGATCGTCAAATTCCTGTGAGGAGTTCATGAGAAATCAATCGAGGAGGTTGTCAGATGTAACACCCCAAAATCCAAAAATTGGAAAAAATTGGGTGACACGGCCTGGGACACGGGCGTGTCCTTCCTGGGTGAACAGTAGACTAGTGGTCGACAAAATTTGGTCGACAATCGTCGAGTGCTTAGGACACGGCCTGTGATACGCGTGTGTCACAGGGCATGTCAGCGTGGTCGACGAACGCAACTTGAGCTGGGGCGTGTCTGGTGCCGTGTATGGGCACACGGCCTGAGACACGGGCGTGTCATAGGCTGTGTAAGTCTCGGGTTGATTTCAATTTTCTGCAGCCTGATGTACATAGCCACAGACACGGGCATGTCTGAATGCGTGTCGGGTGACATGGCCCGTGACACGGGCGTGTCACATGGGAGTGTACTGTACTAGATAAGTCGGTTGAGCACCGCTTTGGGAACACGGGCATGTCAGGCAAAAATTATGCTTTTGTGGCAAAATCGTGGCGGTACGTTCCATCAGCTGGATCCAAGGGCTGAGCTGCCTCCCTGCTTCCTTAAGGCCATGGATTGAGATGAAAGAACTCATTTCATACTTGGCTTTCATCTTTCTAAATCTTAGAGAGAGAAAGGGAGAGGAAGAAGGAGGGGGAGGAAAGGGGCTGGTCACTGGTGGTGCTGCGGTTTTCTGATGAAAGATCTGAGGCCGGTGTTGCGGAGGAAAAGCTGTTGCGGTCTTCCTAGCCAGTTTGGAGCTCATGGAACCGAAGCGATATTCGAGGGTAATGACCTTTCTTCCTAGTCATGTGAAGGCTTACTTTTGGCATATGAATATAATTCCCCCACCAGAGGGTGGTTTGTTGTGGGAGTCTTTGGGTTGATTCATGGAATCCCCAATTCGTTGGCATATAGATCCGGAATTGGAGTACAGAATAAGCATGTTGTGTGAAGCCCATCTGGACAGGTGGTCTAGATTGGTGATGTTGCATACGAACTGGAGAAGACTCCGTGATAAACGCGTAGTTTAGTAGTCGATGGGTTGGACCTGTGAAGGGAAGTAGCAGGAAGTACTGCAGTGGTGTCCAGGAAAATACCCATAGAATGCTTGTGCTTTTGGGTTATACCTGTGAAGGGGAGTAACAGGAAGTACTGGATTGGAAGTACAGGAAATACCCTTTGATGCTTGATGTTCTTGAGTGGTACCTGTGAGGAGAGTAATAAGAAGTACTGGCGTGGTGAGCCAGGAAAGACCCTTGTCATTGCAGAGTCATACCTGTGAAAGGGAGTAACAGGAAGTACTGGTGCGCCCAGAAAAGATCTGCAAATGTTGTGATATGAAATGGGTGTCAGAGACATACCCAGGCTTAAATACCAGAACAGGATTGGTGAAACGACCCGCGCCTTTTCTTTAGCCGCGAGTAAACTGTCCTCGGTGATGGCAAGACGATTTGAGCAACGGGGGTGGAGTATCCGACCTGCGCTATGTCCGTCCGACGTGAGACCTGAAAGTGCAGTCTGTTGGAGCGCATAACAAGAGTCTTAGACTTGCGCGCCGTGATACAATGGGGGCTACGGGCCAATCCCGGTTCACTAAGACTATAAAACTCCAGCTGCACGCCATGGAGTAAATGCTCAAGTGATTTGCCGTTGGGTTGCGACCCTGATACGGTAGTGGGCAACTGGTTCGCCGGTACACCAAGAATGTGCCATGAGTGCACGGATCGTCGGGCCGGTCTAATTTGGTCAGCTGAATGCTAACCGTTGCCTCTGTTTGCCACCGTTGGGTGGACTGTCCCTGTGCAGGTGTTGGAGAGCCAAGTGGGATGCAAAAAGGTTGATGTCCATGCTGCTTTTGCTGCTGCTGCCGCCGCTTGCCCACAAAGGCTAGATGAAATGCAAGTGGTGTGTTTTCTTTTGATGTGGCCGGCCTGCATCCCAATATTTGAGGCCACTGTTTTGAAAGCCTTGTAAGGCCATAAGGCCAACTACTTGTATGTGTAAGACATTCCAATCATGTATAAAATGTGGAGTTTTTATGTGTTGGACATTCAAGTGTGGAGTTCAAGTGTGGTGTTATAGGCTTCCGCTAGAATACAATGTGTTAGGGTGCGCTGCGCTACTCTAATATCACACCGTAACTGCACTGTATATTTTGTAGTCTATGTTGTGGGGCCATGGCCGGACCTTCTAGTATATACTATGTGAACGGATGGGTTGTTACATTTTTGGTATCAGCTGTCTTGGTCTTTCCCTCGCGAAGTCATGGTCGCCTTCTTTTGTGGGGTTGCGAGCACATGTCTGTGCAAACCAAGTTAACATAATTGAACTCCTGAATGTCCATGGTTGGAATGCAAATACATGTGTTTGAGGAACCTGCGTGTTCCTAACCTGTGATATTGCTTGTGTACAGTCGCTAATTTGTGTGTGAGGAACTCAATCAATTTGAAGATGAAGAGTTTGGGATTTAGTTCCAAGACCCAAAGACTACCCAGTCATTGGAACTAAATGGGTATATAGAAACAAGCTAGATGCCCAAGGTGTAATTGTGAGAAACAAGGCTAGGCTTGTTGCTCAAGGTTATAGGCAAGAAGAAGGAATAGACTATGACCAAACTTTGCACCAGTTGCAAGGTAAGAAGCAATCAGTATCTTCCTTCATATGTCTTTAGATTGCATAAAGCTCTTTATGGTTTAAATCAAGCTCCAAGAGCTTGGTATGAGACCTTAGCTATCTTTCTGATAGAACATGAATTTACTAGAGGCATTGTAGATAGAACATTATTCACTATGCACCATAAGGATCAAATATTGTTGATACAAATTTATGTAGATGACATTATATTTGGGTTTACAGATTCCAAACTATATAAGAGGTTTGTTGACCTCATGCATTCAAAGTTTGAAATGAGTAGCATGGGTGAGCGCTCCTACTTTCTTGGTCTCCAAGTGAAGCAGCTACATGATGGCATCTTCATATCCCAGGCTAAGTATGCTAAAGAGCTTATAAAGATGTTTGGGATGGCTGATGCCTCAGCAAAAAAACACCCTTGGCCACTAATGCTGTAATAGATTCTGATGAACATGAGAAACCTGTTGATCAGAAATTATATAGGGGTATTGTTGGGTCCCTACTATAACTTACAGCTAGCAGACCTGACGTAATGTTTGTTACATGTCTTTGTGCTAGGTTCCAAGTGAACCCTAAAGAATTTCACCTAGTTTTCCTAAAAAGAATTTTGATATATATAAAAAGTTGTCCTAGTCTAGGACTTTGGTATCCTAATGAGTCAGAATTTGAGTTAACTGCATACTCAAATGCTAACATTGCTAGATGCAGGGTAGACAGAAAAAGTACCTCAAGGACATGCCAGTTCCTTGGTATGAGATTAGTGTCATGGTTTAGCAAGAAATAGTCATCTGTGTCTACATCAATTGCTGTAGCAGAATATATTGCAGCTGGCAGTTGTTGTTCCCAGATGCTGTGCATTCAAAACCAACTTGGACTTTGGGTTCAACTTAAATAATTCAACTCTCTTATGTGATAACACAAGTGCTTTATCCATAGCACAGAATCAGTCCATCACAGTAGGACCAAACATATAGACATTAGACATCATTTCATAAGAGAGTGTGTAGACAAACATAAAATTATCGTCTATATCTACACTGATTACAAAGATCAGATATTTTCACCAACCCTGGATGAAAGAAATCACTTACTCTTTACAAATCAGGTTGGTATGATAAATGTAGAAGACTTAAATGATTTCTGTCTGCAGTCCATGAATTTTTCAAAGTTCGTCGAACGAAGATTGACGAACTGTGAAAGGTTCTAGAGATAATCGTCGAACGGAGATCGATGAACTCTATGTGAGTGGATTATGTTGTCGAACAGAGATCGACGAATAGCTTCCCGGAAAATTTCGTCGAACAGAGCTCGACGAAATATTTTTAAATCTTCAGACTAAGATCGACGAATTTTAACTGGTCATGATATTTCTTTAACTCAGATCTTCAAGCAATTCAGAATGTTCGCTATGAACGAGAGTTGAACGACTCAAATTCTAGATCAAATCCAGTATCAAACTTCATGGCTCCAAGACTGCCTGCGGGAATCGCCATGAGTGCGCCTGCAACAAACACAAGAGATCAAGTGCAATGGAACTGAAAGCGCGGGACGGAGGTCGAAGAAAAACCTAGATATAAGATTTTTCAGAATATGAATCGACAAACTCTGTTCAGCGAAAATTAAAGAATTCTTTGATCTGAGGTTGACGAAATATTATGTAGTTAAAAAATTCGTCGATCTTAGTCTGAAGATTTAAAAATATTTCGTCGAGCTCTGTTCGACGAAAATTTTCCGAAGCAGATTCGTCGATCTCTGTTCGACGAACATAACTCCACTCACATAGAGTTCATCGATCTCCGTTCGACGATTATCTCTAGAACCTTTCACAGTTCGTCAATCTTCGTTCGACGAACTTTGAAAAATTCATGGACTGCAGACAGAAATCAATTTAAGTCTTCTACATTTATCATACCAACCTGATTTGTAAAGAGTAAGTGATTTCTTTCATCCAGGGGTTTGGTGAAAATATCTGATCTTTGTAAATCAGTGTAGATATAGACAAGATTAATTTTATGTTTGTCTACACACTCTCTTATGAAATGATGTCTAATGTCTATATGTTTGGTCCTACTGTGATGGACTGGATTCTGTGCTATGGATAAAGCACTTGTGTTATCACATAAGAGAGTTGAATTATTTAAGTTGAACCCAAAGTCCAGGAGTTGGTTTTGAATGCACAGCATCTGGGAACAACAACTGCCAGCTGCAATATATTCTGCTACAGCAATTGATGTAGACACAGATGACTATTTCTTGCTAAACCATGACACTAATCTCATACCAAGGAACTGGCATGTCCTTGAGGTACTTTTTCTGTCTACCCTGCATCTAGCAATGTTAGCATTTGAGTATGCAGTTAACTCAAATTCTGACTCATTAGGATACCAAAGTCCTAGACTAGGACAACTTTTTATATATATCAAAATTCTTTTTAGGAAAACTAGGTGAAATTCTTTAGGGTTCACTTGGAACCTAGCACAAAGACATGTAACAAACATTACGTCAGGTCTGCTAGCTGTAAGTTATAGTAGGGACCCAACAATACCCCTATATAATTTCTGATCAACAGGTTTCTCATGTTCATCAGAATCTATTACAGCATTAGTGGCCAAGGGTGTTTTTTTGCTGAGGCATCAGCCATCCCAAACATCTTTATAAGCTCTTTAGCATACTTAGCCTGGGATATGAAGATGCCATCATGTAGCTGCTTCACTTGGAGACCAAGAAAGTAGGAGCGCTCACCCATGCTACTCATTTCAAACTTTGAATGCATGAGGTCAACAAACCTCTTATATAGTTTGGAATCTGTAAACCCAAATATAATGTCATCTACATAAATTTGTATCAACAATATTTGATCCTTATGGTGCATAGTGAATAATGTTCTATCTACAATGCCTCTAGTAAATTCATGTTCTATCAGAAAGATAGCTAAGGTCTCATACCAAGCTCTTGGAGCTTGATTTAAACCATAAAGAGCTTTATGCAATCTAAAGACATATGAAGGAAGATACTGATTGCTTCTTACCTTGCAACTGGTGCAAAGTTTGGTCATAGTCTATTCCTTCTTCTTGCCTATAACCTTGAGCAACAAGCCTAGCCTTGTTTCTCACAATTACACCTTGGGCATCTAGCTTGTTTCTATATACCCATTTAGTTCCAATGACTGGGTAGTCTTTGGGTCTTGGAACTAAATCCCAAACTCTTCATCTTTCAAATTGATTGAGTTCCTCACACACAAATTAGCGACTGTACACAAGCAATATCAACAGGTTAGGAACACGCAGGTTCCTCAAACACATGTATTTGCATTCCAACCATGGACATTCAGGAGTTCAATTATGTTAACTTGGTTTGCACAGACATGTGCTCGCAACCCCACAAAAGAAGGCGACCATGACTTCGCGAGGGAAAGACCAAGACAGCTGATACCAAAAATGTAACAACCCCATCCGTTCACATAGTATATACTAGAAGGTCCGGCCATGGCCCCACAACATAGACTACAAAATATACAGTGCAGTTACGGTGTGATATTAGAGTAGCGCAGCGCACCCTAACACATTGTATTCTAGCGGAAGCCTATAACACCACACTTGAACTCCACACTTGAATGTCCAACACATAAAAACTCCACATTTTATACATGATTGGAATGTCTTACACATACAAGTAGTTGGCCTTATGGCCTTACAAGGCTTTCAAAACAGTGGCCTCAAATATTGGGATGCAGGCCGGCCACATCAAAAGAAAACACACCACTTGCATTTCATCTAGCCTTTGTGGGCAAGCGGCGGCAGCAGCAGCAAAAGCAGCATGGACATCAACCTTTTTGCATCCCACTTGGCTCTCCAACACCTGCACAGGGACAGTCCACCCAACGGTGGCAAACAGAGGCAACGGTTAGCATTCAGCTGACCAAATTAGACCGGCCCGACGATCCGTGCACTCATGGCACATTCTTGGTGTACCGGCGAACCAGTTGCCCACTACCGTATCAGGGTCGCAACCCAACGGCAAATCACTTGAGCATTTACTCCATGGCGTGCAGCTGGAGTTTTATAGTCTTAGTGAACCGGGATTGGCCCGTAGCCCCCCATTGTATCACGGCGCGCAAGTCTAAGACTCTTGTTATGCGCTCCAACAGACTGCACTTTCAGGTCTCACGTCGGACGGACATAGCGCAGGTCGGATACTCCACCCCCGTTGCTCAAATCGTCTTGCCATCACCGAGGACAGTTTACTCGCGGCTAAAGAAAAGGCGCGGGTCGGTTTCACCAATCCTGTTCTGGTATTTAAGCCTGGGTATGTCTCTGACACCCATTTCATATCACAACATTTGCAGATCTTTTCTGGGCGCACCAGTACTTCCTGTTACTCCCTTTCACAGGTATGACTCTGCAATGACAAGGGTCTTTCCTGGCTCACCACGCCAGTACTTCTTATTACTCTCCTCACAGGTACCACTCAAGAACATCAAGCATCAAAAGGGTATTTCCTGTACTTCCAATCCAGTACTTCCTGTTACTCCCCTTCACAGGTATAACCCAAAAGCACAAGCATTCTATGGGTATTTTCCTGGACACCACTGCAGTACTTCCTGCTACTTCCCTTCACAGGTCCAACCCATCGACTACTAAACTACGCGTTTATCACGGAGTCTTCTCCAGTTCGTATGCAACATCACCAATCTAGACCAACCTGTCCAGATGGGCTTCACACAACATGCTTATTCTGTACTCCAATTCCGGATCTATATGCCAACGAATTGGGGATTCCATGAATCAACCCAAAGACTCCCACAACAAACCACCCTCTGGTGGGGGAATTATATTCATATGCCAAAAGTAAGCCTTCACATGACTAGGAAGAAAGGTCATTACCCTCGAATATCGCTTCGGTTCCATGAGCTCCAAACTGGCTAGGAAGAACCGCAACAGCTTTTCCTCCGCAACACCGGCCTCAGATCTTTCATCAGAAAACCGCAGCACCACCAGTGACCAGCCCCTTTCCTCCCCCTCCTTCTTCCTCTCCCTTTCTCTCTCTAAGATTTAGAAAGATGAAAGCCAAGTATGAAATGAGTTCTTTCATCTCAATCCATGGCCTTAAGGAAGCAGGGAGGCAGCTCAGCCCTTGGATCCCAGCTGATGGAACGTACCGCCACGATTTTGCCACAAAAGCATAATTTTTGCCTGACATGCCCGTGTTCCCAAAGCGGTGCTCAACCGACTTATCTAGTACAGTACACTCCCATGTGACACGCCCGTGTCACGGGCCATGTCACCCGACACGCATTCAGACATGCCCGTGTCTGTGGCTATGTACATCAGGCTGCAGAAAATTGAAATCAACCCGAGACTTACACAGCCTATGACACGCCCGTGTCTCAGGCCGTGTGCCCATACACGGCACCAGACACGCCCCAGCTCAAGTTGCGTTCGTCGACCACGCTGACATGCCCTGTGACACACGCGTATCACAGGCCGTGTCCTAAGCACTCGACGATTGTCGACCAAATTTTGTCGACCACTAGTCTACTGTTCACCCAGGAAGGACACGCCCGTGTCCCAGGCCGTGTCACCCAATTTTTTCCAATTTTTGGATTTTGGGGTGTTACATCTGACAACCTCCTCGATTGATTTCTCATGAACTCCTCACAGGAATTTGACGATCTCCTTGGTCGATTTTTGACACAGAGAATACAAAAATAGGATAAATGAGAAGAAAGAAATGATTAGATAAAAGAAAAATTGTGCTCCCACAAATATATATCTTTGGAGGCGGCGAGTAATCAGTGCTTTTGATTCATATTGCTTGGGCACGTGAACGTCTTCAGAGTTTCATTCTAGTATTGTTTCTCCAGAGATTTTTGTGCGTGAAACAGGGAAACTTGTTCTTCTCCTTAGATGATCATTTATTGCGGCAAGAAAATTCCCCTAAATAGGAGTCTCATAAAACGACAAGAAATTTATCACATAATAAATTTCAACGACTATAATTGGTAAAATTTAATCGTGTAGAGAAACTTTGGAATTCCAATGTAAATAATTAATGGCGAGAAACGTTTAAAAGAAGTGGTTAATTGAACACGCACATCACTGTGTATAGGAAAAAGTTGGCGCAAGTTGCGTTGAATTCTTGTCGACGTATGTCAAGTGCTATTCGACGCAACTCACGTCGAAGCAAGCAAGTCGACGAAAGACATGTCGATGCGAGCATCAAGTTCAAATCAAAGCATGGAATTTTTGACGCATTCGTCGAGACGTTATCGATGCTGGCAGGAAAAGTCGACACAGGTTTTGAGATTCTCTCCAAACCTTTTGTTGCAGTATGGAGGTCGGGCGGTCTGTTGCTGCTCGGAGGCCGGGCGGTCTGGCGGTTTATCCCAGCGGCTTGTTTGTCGGGCTATTGTTGTTTGGTATCCCAGCGGTCTGGTGGTTTATCTCAGGCGACTTGGAGACCGACAGTCTAGCGGTCTCCTGTGGCGGCTTGTTCTCTGTGGCAGCTTGTTCTCTCCTTCTGGTGATTGTCAAGTGGTTAGCCAGCTTTTCTAACCGCGCTACTTGTTCGGTTTGTTTATTTGTAAAGCCCCATATACTTGTAATTATTTTGTCTCACATTGCTTATTTGTAATCTCTCTCACCTTCTTCATTCTATAAAAGGGAGGCTATACCTTTGTAATATACCCCTTTTTTGGATAATAAAATTTGTTATTCCAAATTTTCGGCCTGTTTGTTTTCTGTTCGCACATGGTATCAGAGGAACTCGATCTTTTCCTCCTGATCCTATGAGCCCTCTCTATCCGCACGGCTAGCTTCTTCTTCTCGCGACCTATCTTCGCAACTTGTTTCTTCCGTCTGTCTTCTCCCTATTCACGCGGTTTCTTTCTCTCCTTGTTGTTGCCCTTTGTGTGCGCGACCTCTTTGATTCCTCTTTCTTCTCGCCGTGACCTGTTATTCAGTCGTCGCGACCTGTTCCTCTTGCGGTGACCTGTCTTTAGTCGTCGTATCTTCCTTTTGTCGCCGCGACCAGTTCTTAAGTCGTCGCGGCCTGCTCTTTATCGCCGCAACTTATTCCTTGTCGCTGCAGCCTCTCCTTCTAGCCACGACCTGTACTTCTCGTTGCTCTCTTCTATGGCAAACTCCGATATCTCTACCACCACTACTCCCGTTGCCGCTCCTCCTCCTACTCCTCCTACTCCTTCGAGTAACCTTGGCACCGTTTTTAAACTCATCGGTCCCAACTACCCGGATTGGAGTGTCACCTTCACCTTCCTTCTCTGCTCTTAATGCAAACGTCATCATCTCACTGATGGCCCTCCTCTGCATGATTCCCCTCTCTTTGACGATTGGGATGTCAGCGACGCTCTTGTCTGTACATAGCTGGCTAACAGCCTCTCCGATGAATGCCTACCTGTCATCTGTCATGATGAAACGGTCAAGGCTGCTTGGCTACATCTTTCCGCTCTCTACTCCAAGGGAGCTCAGACGTCCAGCATCTATACTCTGTATGTGGACCTCTTTTCCCGTCCCTCCATGTCTCCTCCTGCTGCTTACCAACAAGTTCAGGCTCTTGGAGCCGAAATTCTCCAAAATCGCCCATTCTCTGCTGATCTCGCTGAGCAACACAAACACTTCCAAGAGCTTCTGGTTGTGTGTTATCTTCTGCAACTTCATGAGTCGTATGACATGATACGTCAACAAATCCTTGGTGAGGCATAGTCTCCCACCCTGGATGCCACTGCTGCCCACATAGTTGTTGTTACCTCTCTGCTACAACGTCCGATGTGATCCTCACCTCCTCAACCGGACAACTCTGCTCACCATACTCAAAGAAGGGGCTCTGGTTGCCGCCACCTCCCATCCAGTGAACGTGGTGCTTCCCGCTTTCTCTACTCTCACTGTGGTCGCATCGGGCACAGGGTTGATTGCTGGTGGAAAAAACATCCTCATCTTCGACCATATGGGGATGCTTCCACTTCTTATTCGAAGCCATCCACCTCCATGGCCACGTCTTCAGGTAGTTCCCACGTCACTACTCAAGGTAAATGGCTGATCGACTCTGGTTCTACCAATCATATGACCGGCAATCCGCAATGTTTTTATCTCCTACAAAATCATGACCGGTTGCCCCCGATCCTTGTTGTGGACGGCTCTCCCTCACTGATCAATGGAACGGTTGTTGTTCAAGTCACTCCGTCTCTTCGTTTGGCGAACACCCTCTACGTGCCCAAGTTTCCTTGCAAATTTTTATCTGTTACTTCTCTTTGCAAGCAACTACAATGCTCTGTCACATTCACTTCTATTACTTGTTCTTTTCAGGATCTGGGCTCCAAGTGGACGATTGCTACTAGGACTGAGAGCGGCGGCCTCTACTTTCTTGATAATATTTTCGCACTATCCGCCTTCTCCTCATCTTCTACTGATCTTCTCCAGTGTCACCTTCATCTTGGTCATGCTCCTCCACGACTTCTTCGTCAGCTTCTGCCACATCTTCCTCTGTATAGTCCACCTCTCAACTGTGACGCATGCCAACTTGGCAAGCATCACCACTTGTCCTTCCCACCGAAGCAAGGTCATGGATCTTCCCGGCCGTTTGAACTTGTTCACTCCAACATTTGGGGTCCTGCTCGTACCCTCATCATAGGTTGGGGTAGTTCATATTTTGTAACATTTATTGATGATTTCTCTAGGTATACGAGGGTGTATCTTTTAAAGGATCGCTCTGAACTCGTTTCTGTATGGACATCATTTTATAATATAATTAAAAATCAGTTTGATATGTCTATTAAAATCTTTCACACTGACAACGTTAAGGAATATCTTAGCACTACTTTCTCTTCTTTTTGTATGCAATATGATATTATTCATCAATCTAATTGTGTCTATACCTCACAACAAAATGGGCTGGCAGAACGCAAAAACCGTCACCTCCTTGATGTCGCGCGCACTCTGATGACATAGATGTAGGTTCCTCGCTCCTATTGGGGCTACGCTGTCCTCATCTCTTGTTACCTTATTAATCGCATACCGTCCACGGTTCTCCACGGACAAACACCATTCTCTATTCTATATCTGGGCAAGGATCCGTTTCCTCTCCCTCTACGTATCTCTGGGTACACGACTTTTGTGCACAATCCTACTGCCACTCATGACAAACTCACCAAGTGTGTCTTTTTGGGTTACTCAACTACTCAAAAAGGCTACTGTTGCTCTGATCCCGTTCTTCATAATCAATACGTATCCTCGGATGTGACCTTCTTCGATAATGCATCCTACTTCTCTTCTGACCCCTCTCCCTCTCCAGTTCTTTCGTCTTCTCCAACTGTCCCCCCACCACGTCTACTCTCACGAGATGTTCCCACCATCACCTCCACCGTCTCCTTCTTCCCTCTCACCCTCATCACCACTGCCCTCTCCCTCCTCTCTGCGGCCGTCTCTCTCCACTCCCAGGCCAGCTCTCTCTGCCATTAATGCTCTGGTTACTGAAGAACACGCCGACCTGGATCTTCTCATTGCTCTTCGCAAAGGGGTGCGGACGTGTACCCAGCACCCGCTGGCCGATGTTGTTTCATATGATCATCTTACTCCTTATCGCATGGCGTTTGCATTAGCTATCTCTACGACTGCCACTTCCTGCACCTACCAGGAAGCTCTTGTTGCTGCTCATTGGAAGGCCGCCATGGATGAGGAAATTGCTACCCTCACTGAACGGGTTACCTGGACCCTTGTTCCTCCCACTTTGGGGACTGATGTGGTTGGCTGTCGTTGGGTCTTTGCTGTGAAGTTCCATCCAGATGGCAACGTGGATCGGTACAATGCCCGCCTGGTTGCTAAAAGCTTCACTCAGACCTATGGTGTTGATTACTTTGACACCTTCTCTCTCATTGCCCGTCTCAACATTATTCGGGTCCTCTCCATAGCTGTCAACAAGGAATTGGCCCATTTCACAGCTGCATGTTAAGAATGCTTTTCTCTATGGTGATCTTCATGAAGATGTTTACATGGAGTAACCTCCTAGGTATGTTGCTCAGGGGGAGACACGCGTATGTCGGCTGAAGAAGGCCATCTGTGGCCTAAAGCAAAGCCCTCGGGTTTGGTTTTACAAGTTTAGCGGCATTGTTACGGCCATTAGTTTTGCAAGAAGTTCAGCCGATCACTCCTTGTTCATTCGCAAAACCTCCTCGGGTCTGGTAGTTCTTGCGATATATGTGGATGACATTCTTCTTACTAGCGATGACCAGGATGAGGTTGCTTTGACAAAGAAATACCTCCGTCAACACCTAGTCATAAATAATATGGGCTCCCCAAAATACTTCCTGGGGATTGAAATCTCTAGGAAGCCCAACTCTATGGTCCTTTCTCAACGGAAGTATGCTCTTGATCTTCTAAAAGAGGTAAGGTTTACTGGTGCTAAACCTGTCTGATGTCTCATGGCTGCTGGAGAAGACAAAACTTGGACAGATGCCTCCCCTCTTCTATCCGATCTTACGAGGTAGCGGCGTCTGGTTGGCAAACTCATTTATCTCACGGTAACCAGACCCGACATCTTCTATGATGTTGGCAAGGTGAGTCAATTCATGCAAGCTCCTAGGGAGTGTCATCTATAATCTGCCCTGAGGATATTGGAGTATGTTAAAGCAGCGCCAGGGAAAGGACTCCTTTTTCAGAAGAATGGTCACTTTAGGGTTGAAGCGTACTCAGATTCGAGCTATGCTGATGACAATTGTGACCGCAAGTCAACATCAGGTTTTTGTACATTTGTTGGAGGAAATCTTGTGAGCTGGAAGAGCAAGAAATAGTCTGTGGTCTACAGGTTTAGCACAGAAGTGGAATATCGTAGTATGGCATCGACCACATGTGTGTTGAAATGGTTACAAGCTCTTATGCTTGACTTAGGAGAAGTCTACAACTATCCTCTTCCTATGTTCTGTGACAACAAGGCCGCGATATACATCTCCAAAAATCCGATCTTTCATAAGTGAACAAAACATATAGAAGTCGACTGTCATTTTATTCGTGAAGAGATCTTGAAGAAACAGATTTGTACTTCGTTCGTCACTTCTGACAATGAGTTGGCAGATATCTTCACTAAGCCGGTGTCCGCTTCCTTTTTCCACATTTGCGACAAGCTGGGCATGATTGATATCTATGCTCCAGCTTGAGGGGGAGTGTTGCAGTATGGAGGCCGGACGATCTGTTGTTGTTCGGAGGCCGGGCAGTCTGGTAGTTTATCCCAGCGGCTTATCTACCGGGTTGTTGTTGTTCGGTATTCCAGCGGTCTGGCGGTTTGTCTCAGGCAACTTGGAGACCGGCAGTCTAGCGGTCTCCTGAGGCGGCTTGTTCTCGGTGGCAGCTTGTTCTCTCCTTCTGGTGGTTGTCGAGCGGTTAGCCGACTTGTCTAACTGCACGATTTGTTCGGTTTGTTTGTTTGTAAAGCAGCATATACTTGTAATTATTTAGTCTCACATTGATTATTTATAATCTCTCTCATCTCCTTCATTCCATAAAAGGGAGACTATATCTTTGTAATATACACCTTTTTTGGATAATAAAATTTATTATTCCAAATTTTCGGCTTGTTTGTTTTCTGTTCGAACACCTTTGGACTCCCTCCATTTGGTTTTGATCTTTTCCATCAAATATAAGGAGCCCAAAAACAAACACCAAATGTGGCTCCATTACATTATAAAATGAATGTTTTAATATAAAATTTCTAACCTTTCGCCATTCTTGAAAACTTCACGCCTATACATCTGCATACTATACCCAAAGTATTTATGATTAAATATAACGTGTGATTTGATATTATCAAACCTATGAGATGCAGAGCGTAAGTTCCAACAAACTCTCCTTTTTTATAATAGTAAATCTCGTTCATCAGATATAAATTACATAGAACAAAAGATAACTTGATATAGTGTAAAAATTACAGTCAATGAACAAAACAGGTTTATATATCAAGATATCACTAGGAATTATCATGGAACATTATTTAGTGTGATTGAGCGCGCGTGGTATGTCACCCCCTACATGTGTACTCCCTCTATGTATGTGTATGATATCTGAATAACTCCCCCAACATGTGATTTCTCCTACATGACTTGCTCATGAACAATCAAATCTCTCCTTTGGTATTATCGAAAGGGATGGGTAGATCGAAATAGTTGAAGAAAATGAAGCGATGCAATTTAGTAAGCATATAATAAAAATGCATATATAAAGATAAACATGATAAATATTGGGGTGATCAAAAAGAGTAGTTAATAGATAACTGTCAAAGGAACGGATGAATCTGAAATACCATATAAATTGGATATCACACATAAGTATCAATTGTTATATACAAAAATCATAAGTATTTGGACACGACATACAAAACTAAAATACACATGATTTGTCATACAATACTATGAGATTTTTAGAGTTTATACAAGGGAACATTGTAAGTGTTATAAATAGGAATCACGTACTGATACATTTTGCGATAAACATTTAATGCAGTTTTAGTCCAACTCTTATGTAGGGAAGTGTTAAAATAATGAAATATGTATGTGTATCATCAAAAGAAAAAACGTCAAACAAAAATTGATCTGGTGTACATGCTATATTTCAATAAATCTATATGTTAATACTGGAGTTTTAAAATAATAAATCATGTCACAAATTCAATCTACACAATACCAAGATTAGAACCAAAACACTAGCTCATTTTTCTGGTATTTGCACAAGATCCTTTGCTGACGCCTATTCCCTTGGCGGGCAATGATCAGCACTTCTGCACGTTCTCTCTCTTGTTTCCTCTCCTACTGGCGGGCATTCCTCCTCTCTAGAGAGAACCTTCTTACCTAACCCTGGAATGGAGGCCTCCCTGTCGGCCTCCACGACGGCCTATTAGAAGGAACTTGATATCTCCTCTCTTCCTCCCTACACCCCGGAGCTGCCAAGGGCCTCTTCACTTCCTGCCTTCGAGGCTCCTTCTTCTTCCGCCGATCTTCCCTTTCCCTCTCTCCTCTAGCCTTACCCTCCCTTGGCATCTTCTTAGAAACCCATTTCCCGAGTTGCTCTCTCCAACCTAGCAATAAAGCTAGGATTCATCGATTCGCCTTGGACAAACTTGATTTCCCTCTCGACGAGATCTTCATAGGACACAAGAGGATTCGAGATGATCTCCAACTTGAAAAGGCCCTCCTTTAGCCCAAACGTTAGGGCTAGCTGCAAGATAAAGCCTCCATCTCCTGGATGATAAGGACCTCTTTCTGAAAATGATCTATGTAATGACTGAGCGTCTAGCTCTCTCGCTGCTTCAAATGGAAGAGAACAGTCGCTTCCTTCTTCCTTTTCTTGGAGATGGTGGACCTCATCATCAGCCCTCGATGCAGGTCCTCGAAGCAGTAGTTCGGGCTCTCTAGAAGATGGTGGAACCAATCTCTGGCCTTCCTTTTGAGTGTGATGGAGTAGAATCTACACTTGAACTCATTCGTCATATTTCAGATGGATACCACCTCGTCGAACCAATGGAGATGTCTGGTCGGGTCATCTCCTCTAGAGTAATAGTTCAAGACGGGCTCCCTAAGCTTTTTGGGACTACGGCCAGCAACACCTCCTCGTGAAACAAACTCCTTCTAGCCTCATGATGATTATTGATGATGGTCTTTGAAGCGGCGAGCAACTCCCCCATACTCACCACCCGGACCTAGGAAAGTGTCCTGGTATCTCATCGGATTCTTCGAATCTCAAAACTCGATGCCCTACAAGCTTGCCCGATAGAACTGCAACTGTGCTAGTCGCTCTGGCTCTTCCACCTCATGCTCCTTCCCAAGTTGCCCGGGGGACCGCCATCCTCCGATGGAGTCACTCGATGGGGCGAAGTCATTGTGACCACCGGGAAAAGAAAGACCGCTGCGTGCACGGTCCCCTTTATCCTCCTCGCAAACTCTTCAAAAACTGCTACTGTCACATAGCTGCCTCCTTCTGCTGAGTTGCTAAATATCTCTTCATGCTCGCCTGCATCTACCATCTCGACAACTCGCGAGATTTTCTTTCTCGGCTATAGTCAATGCTCACCATACCAAAGTGTTGAAGTCGGGAAAATTCCCTACTCCAAAATTCAGATCAATGGAGTCTATGGTTACTTGTCTAGTGGTCGGGCTTGACGGCTTAACGAGCAAGGACATAAAAATAGAGGGAACACAAAGAGGACTCTAGGTGTTGTGGCAGGGAGGTCCCCCATGTATCCAGATGATTAAAAAAATTCACCTCCATAACCAAGAATGGCGGATCAGGACACAAGCTAGGGTGACACTAACTTGGTGACTATCAAAAGTTGCCAACCAAGTGGATGATCATTGTCTCACGACTAATAATTTTGATAATGGGATCCAAAAGCTCAGCCAAAAGTCCAGAAAAAGGTCCTCATGCTTGTACCTTTGGGGTCTATTTATATGCAAATTCGAGGGGGTCTTATCTATAGTCCAACCCCTACCTGGTGGCAATACGACTTTTGAAGGAGCTCGTCTGGCTTGGGCGAGTATTGGTTGTCTCCTATCGGGAGAGTATGCAAGGGGTGCTCTCCATACTCACCCAGGGCTTCTACTATCTTGAATGTTGAATTTGACTTCTGCCTTGACTTGTTGACTTTGACTCTTGCCTTGGCGTGGCCCACCCACGATGAATATGGGTAGTGCAGGTATCCCAGGGTCAATACAGTCTATTCATAACAAACGCTACCACCGGGGATAATTCTTATCATGTTACATTATCTCTCAGACTATCAATGGTAATAAATTGATAAAAGGGTTCAAATGAACTAGTTTTCAAGTTAAATTATCAATCAGCAGTAGTGATATCACGACATAGTATATCCTAGGTTCCCACTTCTCACTTGTCGAAATTGGGTTGTTAAGGAGTCATATTGCAAAAAACTGAATTTGTATATGAGGATGATGTCATCATTGTTAGAGAAGACACCATAACTACACTCTCTTGTGATGATCAAAGTTGGATTATTGATTATGGTTCTTTTGTACTTATCACCCACAACATGGAGTTATTTACCACCTATAATACTTGTAACTGTGGAGTGCCTAGGATGGGAAATTGTGATATTTCTAAATTTATCATGAGAGGAGACATGAAGACAAGTACATGGGTTCTACAGATTCGAGAGATTTCCAATATCTACCTGACACCCACTTTAACTTGGCTTTAGATGTGAAGATAGGTGATGAGGAGCACTTGAGTTTCCTTGATATAGACATTTGGATTTTGATAAAGGAGTCACTCAAAGTAGTTAAAGGTTATAGAGATATTGTTCTATACTATATGGATGGAAGGCATGAAGTTGATCAGGACAATACTATTGGAGTATCCACATCCCTATAGGGTAGGAGACTAAGTCACATTAGACAGAAGGGTATGGGATGTCTCTTTTAAATTAAGATAATCAATAATCTATTTATGGATCAGTTAAAGAGATGCGACAATTGCATGAATGAGAAGCAAATCATTCTAGAACCGCACCTCAACAAAGATATTTGAGTTGTTGAGCTCATACAATCTGATGTATATGGGACAATGAAGGCCTAAATGAGAGGAGGATCATGTTATTTTGTTATATTCATTGATGATTGCTCGAGGAAACTTTGGGTATATGCAAATAGCATGAGATCAAACATGAAAAGACTCTACCCAGGATGGTAGAACTGAATGTCGTAGCTAAAATAATGAATAGAACTTTATTAGAGAGAGTGACATGCATGTTGTCTGGGTCAAAATTGCTTGGCAAGTTTTGGGGTAAGGATTTGTTCACAACTACATACATCATCAACCTCTCACCTAGTTCTACACTATATGAGGATGTTTCCAATAGAGTATGGTATGGGAAAGATCCCACTTATAATCACATAAGGGTCTTTGGTCGTAGAGCTTTTGTGCATGTATCTCAGGATGAAAGATTGAAGATAAACTCTAAGATGTGACATTGCATATTTTTTGGATATGGACATAGCGAAATATTGACAATAATTTCTTTGATCCAATTGAGAAGAATTTTATACGATGTCAAATGTTGTAATTTGTGAGGATCAGAATGTGGTTAATCCTAAGCTAGAAGATTGATGAGGATGACTCTTTCATTGATGTAGAGTCTGATATGGTTGGATGTGATGACATTGAAGAGTATGCAGAGCCTAAGCCTGTATATAGATTTATAGCACCACTAGATTATGAGGGCCCTAGCCTAGAGTTGTAGAGGAAATTGTTGATGATACACATACAACAACAATTGTGCTTATTCCATAGAGGTCAGATAGAGTATGTTACCCCTCCTCAAGATACTTTATTAATGAGTATATATTCTATTAACAAATGCGAGTGAGCCTGGGAGCTATGATGAGGTAGTGGAAATATTAGATAAGAAGCGGGATGGGTACTATGAAGGAGGAGATGTTGTCCCTATAGGAGAACCATACATAAAAGTTGGTGAGATTACCTAATAAAAAAGGCTTTACAAAATTGGTGGATCTTTAGCATGAAGCAGGGAGACACATCCACACCACTCAGATACAAAATCAGATTTGTGGAGAAAGATTTTGGTTAGAAATATATAGTTGATTTCAATGAGATTATTCATCTTGTTGTGAAAATGTTGTATATTAGGGTTGTTCTTGGCTTTACAGAAACACCAAACTTAGAAGTTGAGCAGATGGATGTTAAGACTGCCTTAATACATGACAATCTTAATGAAAATTTATATATATAGCAACTTGAGGGGATCGTGATCAAAAGGAAGGAATGTAGGGTATGTAACCTAAAGAAGAGCTTGTATGGTCTGAAGCAGGAATCACTACAGCGGTATAAGAAGTTCGATGCTGTTATGTGGGAGATTAAATTCAGTAGGGTCGCCTTTAATCACTATGTGATTGTAAAACAGTATGCTTCAGAGTATTTTATTATTTTACTAATGTATATAGAGGATATGTTGATAGTCGTGAGGAGCGCTGTGCAAATTCCTGAGCAAAGACGAAAGTTGATCTCCAAATTTGCGATGAAATTGACCATTCTAAGGATGCATATTTAGATAGACGGATGCTTTAAGCTATTTTTGTTATTGCACGAGAGATATATTAAGAAGGTTTTGCAAAGATTCAGTATGGATCAAAAGAAAGAGTTGAGCATGTCGCTTATGGCTCATCTCAGACTTATCGTTGACCAGTGTCTGAGCACACCTGAGAAAAAAGACGACATGCTGGTTATATATGATTCTATGGTTTACTGTCTTATGTAAGATATTGTTTAAACTTGTACTAATATAGCACATGTCATTGCCACTATTATTATGTTTCTCTACAATCCTAGGAGAAAACATTAGAGTGTTGTGTCTTATATTCTAAGGTTCCTATATGAGATGTCAAATTTGACATTGAGGTTTTCAGATTGTGAACTAGAGTATCTTGGCTACATTGATGTTGATTTGGTTACAGATTTGGACTCTAGGAGATCAACCTATAGATATTTGATCTTGTTCGCATGAGATCCATTTCGTGGTATTCAAGATAGTATAAGTGAGTTGCACTATTTACTATAGAGGTAGAGTTTATTGTTGTCACTAAAGCAGGAAAAGAGTTGCTTTGGATGAAGAGGTAAATCAAAGAACATGGTTTAACTCAAGAACGCTATACACTTTTATGTGATAGTCAGAGTGCAATTCATTTGAGGAAGAATCCCATATTCTACTCAAGGCCCAAGCACATTAGCACGTGGTATCATTGGATATGTGACACTCTAGAGAAGAGAGAGATGAATTTACATAAGGTGAACACTGATGTCAATGATGTAGATATGCTTATGAAGACTGTGTAGAGGGGGAAGTTTGAATATTGTGTGATGATTGTCGACAAGGTGATCTATTCCATATTAGTGCAAAGTGGAGAACTGTTAAGTTTATTTATTATCCTTTGTGGAGAAAACCCTTGATTACGAGTCTCATTAACTCAAATTTTATGGCGTTGGATCTATCGACCGAATGTGGAGACATGTTGATGAAGGTCTTACTAAAAGGTGAAATGAAGACTAGAATTAGGGCTGAGCATATTATTCGAAACTCGAAAGTCACTCGAAGATCGTTCGAAAATTGAGCCGAATCGGAATCGGTTAAAATTGATTCGACTCAATTTGAGTCGATTCAATTTGACTCGAATTTGATTTCGAGTTGATTTCGAGCCAGTCCTGAATCGCTCAAAAAATGATTAGAATCAAATCGAATTAATTAAAAAATGATGTATTTATTAATATATTCTTATTTTTAGATAAAAAATAACAAAATTTAATACTAAATAAAAAAAATGAAGACTTTAAGTGTTTCATTTGCTAAATTTATTGGTTGCCCAATTTAATTTTGAGTAGACTAGGAATAAAATGAAAAATTGCTCAATTGCGAGCTGACCCGATTCGATTTTGAGCCGTCTCGATTTGATTTCGAGCCGACTCCGAATCGAGTCATTTTGAGTCGATCCAACTCGACTCAAAATTAATTTCAATTTCAAGTCGATTTCGAGCTGAGTTCGAGTCAAAAATTTTGATTTCGAGATGAGCCAAAATCGCTCGAACTCGACTCGATATCAGCCCTAACTTAAAGGAAAATTGTCAAATAGATAAATTTCTTCGCTTAGTCTAAAAAAAGAGATTTGATGAGATATTCTTCTCCTAAGTGTGGAAAGAGACTAGTCGATATTTAATCCATTGTATGAAAAGAGTCTAGTCACCGTTTGACGATTCTTTTCAGGCATGTGTTTCTTTCCTTGATGATTAAATTCAATCTTCACCAACCTATTAACGCCCATAAAACCATCAACCCAACCTACAACATTTTTGAAGCTTCAAGGATTTAACATTAAAATAAACATGGTGGAGTATTGTGAGAACATCTACTTCTCTCCAAATGCAGGCATCAAAAGATTTTACTCGGGAGGTATTTATGGTAATCGATCTTTATTTGGGATAGCTTTCAGACATCGTTCTGCAACATTGGCGATGAATACTTTATTACATCGATTGGATCTAGAATAGATTTAAGCAAGGATTCAAATAAGCATCTTGGAGAAGATTTGTATGTGTAATCCGTATTTTACGCCACTCTCAGTAACTTGCAATTTTTTGCTACTATATATTGCTTGGTGCAAAGTTAGTGAAGACTTTGTATGCATCGAGGAAGGAAAACCTTGTATTGGCCTATTTATTTTTCATTCTTATTTAGAGGAGGATTTCTGGGTTAAACTCCGATCGTCTAGTGATTTTTACCATATTGGATTTTCACATTAAATATGTGCAACACTTTTAAATGTTGTTATTATTGTGTTGTATTACTGTTGTGTATTGGCATACCCCACCAAAGCTATCGTGTAGGTGTTTGCTTGGACTAATTTATTTCTGCTTTGATTGAGCATGCGTGCTCTCTAGCCTAAGTGCCCAACACACGTATGCCAAGATCCATGACAAGGGTAAGACCGAGTCTGTGATATGAAATTATGAGGTCCACCTGTCACGGACTTCGATCATTGGCGTAACTAAATCAACACATGTTCACCTTCATTTTCTTAATCTTACTCTTTATTATTGAAGATCAAGATAACTTTAATTTTTAGCTCATCTAAAGATAAGTTGGCAATCGTAAGCGTACCAACTCCATCAAAAAGATTTGCACATGCATCACTTTTTATATCTCCCATCTTTCTCCTTCTTTTATTGTAGATTTCATTTTCCTCGATAATAGGAGTAGATTATTATGCACATATACCAAATTTATAGCTCATTGTTGTAGAATTTTGTTTTTTCTCAATTAATGAATGAATGAATATGTGCTCAAATTTCTCTCACAACAAGATGATGAAGAAGGTTGACCTAAAAGCTTCAAAGCAATTTTTTGCAATTTAGGTGTTGAAGTTTCATAATAACTCCACCAATCTTTGGGCAATAATGAAGCCCTACTCTCCAAACTATCTGACTCACTAAAAGCTTGACCAATTCTCGTAAACTTAAACAACTCATTGATTACTATATTCTCTGTATCACACCTGAAAAGTATCTTCTTAAGTATTTATTTCTCTCCAAAAAAAATCTCAAAATCAGTATTTGGAGAAACTCTATTTGACCCTCCATCAAGTTATTCTCCACTATAATACCTACAAATAAAATCATGTAGTAAATAAATAAATCTTAGTAAATGTTAAATATCAAGTAAGCAGAAAAAATTACTTTGAATTAAGAAAATGAGCCATACAATGAAGTAGTGTGCCATTTTTTGTCCATTGATCAACGTGGACATCCTAAATTACCTTATAAAGAGGGTAATGAGCTTCTAAGTTCATTAACTTTTTGTGTCTAAAAATTTCAATCTTCATATTTTTTATCATTGAATCTCATATGTCATATACCAAATGAAGGTTAGGTCTGTATCAGAAACCCTAAACATATCATATATGGGTCTTCTTATATTAAGAATCTTGTCAACATCATCCCACCATTTGTCATTATAGATGATAGTTTTAACGTCTAAAACTTTCTCAACAGCATTTGCTTTATACATAGTCCATTCGGAACATCCAATCATATTAAGCAAGACAATCTTCACAAGTTTAAACCTCTTCAACATCACTATAGTGGAAACAAATTGTATTTTACTAACTATAAGTAACTTCAATGAAATAAAAGAGTTATACATGTTCAAACTGTATTGATGATTCATTATAAAAGTCCTGAATGATTGAGCTTCGTTGGTCACTTTAGTTATCCATTTGCATTGTTCTCTAACTATTGCACAATGAATGGTATTAATGTTTGCACAAATATTTTTTAATGCTAGATTTAAGGTGTGCACAACACAAGATGTCCAAAAATATGTGGGAATCGTGCCTTCATAATTGCTCATACTGTCTTATATGCTTGTGCTTTATGAATGATAATCTGTATAATATTTTTGAAACCAACTTCATTAATAATTTTAATCATCAAATTTGTAATATAATGTCTATTCTTGTACTCTCCTCATGCATCAACAGATTTTAATAAAATAGGACAATCCTCAGAGACCACCATAAAATTAATCAAAGGTCTTATGTAAGCATATGTCCAACCATCACTAAGTTGATTCACTTTTGGGGTCAAGTATCTTTAATTGGCTGAAGCAGTTTAGTGTTATTGAATTTTTATTTTTTTAAAAGTGTAGTTATTAGAGCATTATATCTAGGAGGAACAAATCCATCAAGATTGTGATTTTCATCAAATTTATATGAACTAATATAATATGGATTTCTAACTAGATGAAATGGCAAACCACCAAAATTGGATATCCTAGCTATGTGGCCAATCAACTCATCTCTAGCTTTATTTTGGAAAGTTATATCAATAGGTCCACCACTTTTTTTATTTCCACAGCTAATTGAGAAGTTTAACTTGCAATTGGAATCGATAGCGCCTTGGGCATTGTTTGCATTTTTCTTTTGAAGTAGAAACCACTCTTTGAAGCTTTTTTAAATACTTCTGGGACACCTTTGGACATACCCTAATACCATTCCAAGATATTTTTAGCAAGTGACCTTTTATCCTAGAATACGAGCTGATGAAATCAATCTCAAAAAATTGCATTTCCATTTTTGTTTCATCCACCAACTTCTCAACTATCATCCTTGTTTGCATCATCAGAAATAAATCTACTTGTTGTTGAGGTAAAAGATGAACCAATGACAGTAATAAGAGATTGTGAATGAGACATAATTGATATAATAAGAATAAGATGAAAAAAATAATATAATAAACATACATCACTAATTTAGTGTCTAGGGTAGGTAATTATATGATGGTTACTGCAAGAAACATAAAACAAACCGTGTCTACAAAATATTAGGAGCAAATAAAATTTCTCACATAATGATTTGTGAGAAAATAGAAATTTCTCACAAAAAAAATTTGTGAAGATTGAGAAATTTCTCAAAAACATTTGTGAGAAACAAAATTGTTTTTGAGAATTTTTATTTCACATTAATTTATATGAGAAATAAAAATTTTTGTTTAGTCACAGAAATAGAAATTTCTCACAGAAATTTCAATGAGAAATAGACATTTTTTTTTCACAGGAATTTTTACGAAGAAACAGAAATTTAACATGAGAAATATATCATAGAAATTTGTGAGAAACAGATCGTAGAAATTTATGAGAAACAAAAATTTTTGAGAAACAAAAATTTTTGAGAAACAAAAATGTGAGAAGAAGAACCAGGATTTATGACAGGAGCGGCGGTGGGGTATGGAGAAGAAGAGGCCTTACGACAGGTCAGAGTGACTACGGGCAACGGAGACAGGAATTAGCGAATGAACTAAGTGTTAGCGCGCTCGAAGCATCCCGTATGGTCGACAAGTTTGGAATGACCTCCATGTTGCCCCCAACAGAGATATTTATGGGCGTAACCCTAAATCCACGATGATGGGTTATTGGATGTCTAATGGATCCAAATCAACCTATTAATGACCCGTTACCATTATATAAATATATCTCAACAATCTCCTCCTATATTGTATATAAATGGTACCACATAACCGATCACTTAAAACAAGAATTAATAAGGACAAAACATGAGTTTTCCAGAAACACAAATATGAATTTTAGAATACAGATAAGTCTAAACTCAAAAAAATGGTTTCAAACAAAATAGTAAATTAAAACAGAAAACTTAAACTAATGACTGATCTCTAGTTTATGCAAACAATAGATCATCGTCATCTGGGTCGAAATCAACTGTCTCTCCTTCATTCTCCATTTGATATGCAAATAGTTATAATAAGAATGTCATGAGACAAATCTCTATGAATTCAAACATTAACTATCAAATGTAAAGTGATTAGTTCAAGCAGTAAAAGAACGTAATATTCTAAACAGAAAGAAAGAATCATAAATCAGCATCTCTATCTAATTTACAAAAAAATTAGAAAATTGATTTTATAGAATCAAACCATGTTCCTTCGATTATTAAGATTATTATTAACTGTTTCACAATTGTGTTATACCATTAAGTTTGGAATGATACAACAAGTTGTAACCATTATATCATCAAGTTTGAAATAATATAAATATTAATCATAATATTAGGATACATATCAGTAACTTCAGTATTCTTTTTTGAATGATACCCAAATCAGCATTGAATAAAAATAAGTGTGTATGTCATCAAGTTTAAAATGAATGACAACTATTCATCTCTGACTTTCATCGGATATCATTTGAAATACTTTAGTGTACTAAATCTTGATGCTTGAATGTAAGCAGACTATAGTTCTGAAATTTAAAACAAAAGCAAGGTATTAAGTCCGACTAAATAGACTTTAATTTCATCTCACCCAATATTTTAGTTGTTAGAACCTTACATAAGCCGATGGTAAGTACATCTGCTATATTATCTTTTGATCATACGTCCAATAGGGAGACTATTTCCTGAGTAATAAGATAGGTCAACCAGACCTGTTTCATCCTTAATTGCATTTGCTTTCTACTGAATAACATATTTGTTGTAATGGTCTTTGTGGCTTGATCACAAAAAATTGAAATAATGTGCATTTTCAGACTCATCATTGGAATGTCCATTATCAGATCTCTTATTCACTCTGCTTCTTCTCCTGCTAAAGCGAGAGCATAAAGTTCTGATTACATAGAGGATAGTGCAATGCACGTCTGCCTCTTTGACTTCCAATGTAACACCCCATCTCTTTGGAACTTAAGGTTCTGGGGGCTACCTCACGGTGGTAAGTATCTATCGTCCGGCGGTAGTCTTCATTCATCAAGACCTGAGCGTCGAGATTAATCGTCAAGTAGTAATGCGCAGCGTTAGGTAGCTACCGCCCAGCGGTAGCCCCTTTTTGTCGAGGGTGTCAAGACAAAAGCATTGAGACGAATGCATTGAGAGGCTACCGTGCGGAGGTATCACTACTGTTGGCAGTAATGTGGCGTTCTATAGAGGCAGGCAGGTCTATGAGCTACCGCGGTGCGGTAGGTAACTATAGCCCGACGATAGTGGGTGGAAACAGTATCTTAACTAGTGATATTTGGTCTTCTGATCTTCTTAGAATTCAATCCTATGACCCAGAATCCTCCAACCATGATCCTTAAGCAGGGATGAGGAACTCTTTTCCCCTCATTCTTCTAATATTAGAGTGCAAGTTAGGGTTTGTGAGAAGGAGAGTTTGGAGGAGAAAGAAGAGACTTTTTCCGACATTGGCGAAGATTCAGATCTTTGTTCGTCGATCCGAGGTCGAATTCGTGGAGATGACTTGAAGGCGCACACTTTCATCGGTGCAAATCAAGATCTCCATGGGTAGGAAGAGGATTCGTAAGGAAATAACATTTCTCCTCTCCATTTTTAGAATGGGTGCATGGCATCTGTTTCATTTTTGCTTCCTTTCAAGCTTTTAGGCACCAGGTCTCTCAAATTCGAGGGGTCCGGGTCACCATGGTTCAAGAGGGGTCATTGAGTTGATTGACTCCATCCCCAGCATGTTATTGCACTAGAAATCTGCTTTGTTATTAGATTAGGCATTGTGGGTAAGCTGTATTCGCGACCGGTGGTCCGATTCAGTGATGTTGCATGACGAGCACTATAGGGATTTTACTAGAAATCTGATTGTGACGAAGATACCATTTGTGAAGCCCTCTATTTTGTGTGAGAATGAATGGTGATTTAGTGTGGAAATGTTGTGGTTGTTGAATGATATGCGAATGCTTGACTTTGTCACTGTGGTCAGGTAGTCATATGTGGAGAGTGTCCCGGCAAGACAAGTCCCCTTCTGTAAACTGACAAGAATGCCAAGCTTTTGGACAAGCCCGGGCAATGAAGCCCACGAGCGAGCAGGTTCGAGCATGGGTTCTTAGCATCGGTTTGTTTGTGTGATGAAACTGACGTGAGAGTCAGAGCTTGCAGGCAAGCCCGGGTATTTAGACCCATGAGCGGGTGGGGCCTGAGTAGGAGTTCCGTGTTGCGGCCTGAATGCCGATGGGGGAAATTTGAAGTACCAATATAATTGATGTGATGTATTGATGCATGATGATGTGTTCGAATCATACAAATATAGGGTGCATTGGGTGAAACCCAGGTTTTCATACATGTTGCATTATAGGACCTTTTATTTAAATGCTCAACATAGAAATATGATTGATGTATGAGACACCCAAACCTATGTTTTCTATTTTTATTCATATTTAATGACATTTGCACACGAAGTGCTGACCTACAGAGTGATGGAGTGCCCCGGGGTTCTGCTAGGGATGGCTGGGAGGAGAAGTGTTGGTTACACAGTTGAGGTCAGTCTTTGTTGATTCATGTTACAACAAATTTTTACAGTGCAAGATCGCAAGCTGGAGCAAGCTCGCTGGCCAAAAATGCCTAAGCCTCATGAAGTGTACCCTTTTTACTAGTTTATGAATTATTGAATGTTATATTCCGTGTACTGTAATCTATCTTGCATGTTAAGGTATCCTAGGAGTGCGAAGGCACTTTGTTATGTTTGTTGTTGCTACAGTTCTGGACATTTGAATGTTGTAAGGTCTTAAAGTCGTGTTGGAATCCTATGGTTGTAGATAGCTTCTGGTCTTGTTGTGTCTTTCCGTTGTTTTGTTTTCTGTGTTTTTGGATGGGTAGTTCTTTATATCACTTTATAATGCTAAAGTTGTGTCGTCTATATATTATGGGGCCCTGATCGTACCCATATTGTATGGTCATTACAGAGGAGGTGTTATAATTTGGTATCAATGTGAGGTTTATGTCCAACGTAAGGTTTAGTGGTCGATTTGACATAATCGGATCACGTAAAGAAGTTATCCAAATAGGAGTATTACGGGACTTTGAGTGTCCTTATGTTTGAGTTTGCGAATGGAACCTGATTCTTGTTTTACCTTACTTTTGCTAAGGGTGCTAGCAATGAGGCAAGGACGTTGAGGATGCGAGAGGAGCCTTCGGCGAGCAGTGCTACTGCTCCAGGTCCTATGGGCATGGGTATTTCCCCAAACAATTTATATCGCATGTTAGCAGAGGTAATGGTAGCAGCGCATGCTTAGGCAGAAGCACAAGTTGTGACCCCTATTACTCAGGTAACGACTCCCGTTACCCCTGATGCGACACTGGTTGTACTAGGTAGAGCCATTGGCTGAGAGAGCTGTCATTGGACAAGGAGGCCGACAGATGAAGTATTTTTTAAGTTGCCGTCCTCCAACGTTCAAGGGAGTCAGCACACCGACTAATGTTGAGGACTAGTTTGCAAGGATTCAGGAACTCCTGAGGGCGGCAGAAACACTAGAGGATAAGTAGTCCCAATTCGCAACCTTCATGTTAGAAGGTGAGGCAAAGCTGTAGTGGGTGCGCCATAGAGGACGCTAGTTTCCTGGACATACCCCATCCATGGATGAGTTTATTAATGCCTTCTTCAGGAAGTATATTCCATCGTCGACAAGGCTAGCTCTTAAGAGGCAGTTTCTGCACTTGGTGCAGCGAGGCAAAATTGTGGATGAGTACGTGTAGGAATTTACTCGTTTGGGTCATTTTACCGGAATGACCATAGCTGATGATGAGGAGAGGGACAACCTCTTATATTATGGTTTGAGAGAGAATTTGAGAGAACCCCTTATAGATCTCAAGAATACGTGCTTCAAAGAGTTGGTTGAGGCCGCTAGGACGTTGGAAAGTGATATGGAGAAAACCCAATGCTGTAAGGGTCATGCAGTAAAGCAGTGAGAAGGAAAGCTTTCTCAGTCACAGTGGAAGTCAGGAGGGAATCGGTGGAGGAAGAAGCCACATCCTTTCAGGTCAGGAGAGAAGAGCGCTACTATGTTGGGAGTGTCTCGTTTCAAGGTACCACCAACATGATACAAGTGTGGCTAGCCAGGACACATAGCTTGACATTGTACCGAGGGTGGTGCTGAGCTAGAGCCAAGGCAGGAGCGGTTAGTGCATTCTGGCCCCAGTATTATATTGTGGAAAAAGGGAAATTGGGGGAGTCGAGCGTTTTACGTTTCCAACCAGTGCAACTAAGACCATACAATCTTAGGTAGCAGGAAGTGATTCAATATCTTGATGTGGTGATAAGTATGAAAAGTTTAAGTCATTTATTAGCTTAAGACTTTTGCAACCATTTATGTGTGTTGCATGTGTCCTAGGTTTCGTGCCAGTTTCCGGCTACCCCGCTAGAGTTTTGTTCGATACGGGAGAATTACACTCCTTTCTTACAGAGAGCTTTATCTGGAGAATAGAAGTCGAGCCCTTTTTGGCAAACGTAGAGCTTAGGGTGTGCATGCCAAATGGGTCTTTCATGACTACCGGGATGAAGGGGCGCATTAGTTGGAATATAGGTGGAGTTGACATCATGTTGGTAGCGCCACTCCTACGGTTAGTCGACTTTGATGTGATCTTGGGGATGGACTGGCTTGTAGAGCAACGGGCCAGTATTGACTGCCTATCAAAGGTGGTGACCCTGAGGAGCGAAGGAAAGGAAGAAGTCAAGTTTGAGGGTCTTAGTGGAGTGGCATGCTCCCTAATTTTGTCCATGCAGTTGGTGCGGGAAGTTACCCGGGGAGGAGTAGCATTTGGAGCTTTGTTAGAGGTTCACCTTTCTAAGTTATCGATTAAAGAAGTGTCGGTGGTGGTGGAATTTGAGGATGTGTTTCCTGAGGAGCTTCCAGAAGTACCTCCTCAGCGGGAGATCAATTTCTCAATTTAGTTGATGCCATGAGCTGGGTCAGTGTCACGTCCTCCTTTTAGGATGACACCAAAAGAGCTAGCCAAGCTCAAGGTATAGCTGTAGGAGCTATTTGAGCAGGGATATGTTAGGCCCAACTCTTCACCTTGGAATGCACCGGTGTTGTTTGTAAAGAAGACAGAAGGTAGTATGCAATTGTGCATTATCTACCGTAAGCTGAAAAAACTGACCGTCAAGAATAATTATCTGATTCCATGGATAGATTCCCTGTTAGACCAGTTGGTAGGGTTGGTGGTGTACTCTAAGTTGGACTTGAAGTCAGGGTATTACCAGTTGCGGATTCGAGATGAGGACATACCCAAGACAGTGTTTGGTATGAGGTATGGCCACTTCAAGTTCTCAGTGATATCGTTCAGGTTGACGAACGCACCACCGGTAGTTATGGATTTGATTAACTGAGTGTTTCAGGAGTACTTAAACTCGTTTGCGGTGGTTTTCATCAATGATATATTAGTATACTCCAAATCGGAGGCGGAGCATGATATGGCTGGACAAATTATTGGAAACTCAAAAGTCGTTCGAAAATTGAGTTGAATCAGAATCGGTTAAAATTCATTCGACTCAATTTGATTCGATTCAATTTGACTCGAATCTGATTTCGAGCCAGCCTTGAATCGCTCAAAATATGATTCGAATCAACTCGAATTAATTTATAATATTACGTATTTATTAATATATATTCTTATTTTAAAATTAAAAATAAAAAAAAATTGAAAATGAAATAAAAAGAATGAGGGTTTTAAGTGTTTCATTTGCTAAATTTTTAGGTTGCCCAATTTAATTTTGAGCCAACAAGGAATAAAGAGGTAAATTACTCAATTTCGAGCCGAATCGATTCGATTTCGAGCCGACTCGGAATCGAGTCATTTCGAGTCAAGCTGACACGACTCGAAATCAATTTCGATTTTGAGCCGAGTTTGAGTAAAAAATTTCGATTTTGAGTCGAGCCAAAATCGCTCGAACTCGACTCGATATCAGCCCTAGAGCATGAGAATCACTTGGGAGTAGTCTTGCAGGTTCTGAGAGAGAACCAACTTTATGTTAAGTTCTTGAACTGTGAGTTTTGGTTAGAGAAGCAGACATTTTTGGGTCATGTGATGAGTGGCGATGGGATGGCGGTGGATCCGACAAAAATTGAGGCCAGCAGGGATTGGCCAGTTCTGAGAACTGTGGCGGAAGTCAGGAGTTTCCTTGGTCTTTTTGGATATTATAGAATTTTTGTGGAAAACATTTCGCGGATAGCTCTACCCCTCACTTCTCTGACTCGTAAGGACCAGAATTTTGTGTGGACGCGGGAGTGTAACCGAGCGTTTGACACCTTGAAGGAAAGTTGATGTCGGCTCCAATCCTAAGTCTTCCTAAAGGGACTGAATGATTTTAGATTTTCAGTGACGCGTCGGGTTGCGGTTTGAGTTGCGTGATGGTAAAACAAGGCAATATGATAGACTTAGGGTCTAGATAGTTGAAATCTCGTGAGAGAAATTAACCCGTCAATGACTTAGAGCTGGTGGCGGTAATCTTTGCGTTGAAGTTGTGGTGGCACTATATGTGCGATGTGAAGGTGGAGATCTTCACGGACCACAAAATCCTAAAGTATCTTTTGGATCAAAAAGACTTGAACATGTGGCAGCGCAGATGGGTCGAGTTCTTGGGGACTATAATGTGGCGATTCAGTACATGTCGGGCAAGGCCAATGTGGTGGTTGATGTCTTATGTACAAAATATTCTGGACAAAGGAATTGGATTGAAGCTTATGATGAGCAGTTGGTACAGGACTTTGAGTCCCTTGGCATTGTTGGTGTAGCAAAAGGGGAGTCTAGCATGGCTCAATTGAATTGGATAGAGTTACATTACAACTTATCTGATCGTATCCAGGAAGCGACTAGTGTGGATGCAGAGTTCCATCTATTTGTGGTGGAAGCTCAAAAAGGCGAGGGTAGTGCCTTGGAGATGGTTGATGGGATCTTAAAGAGGGATGGAAGGGTATGTATACCACAGATTGGCAAGTTATGTGAGGAGTTGATGTTTGAGGCCCACTTTACGAAGTACTCCATTCACCCAGGCAGTACGAAGATGTACTTAGATATGAAGAAATCCTTTTGGTTGCCTGGGATGAAGTGGTATGTAGCTTTGTATGTGAGTCAGTGTCAGACTTGTACCTTAGTGAAGGCTAAGTGTTAGAGACCGGGAGGGTTCTTGAAGCCCCTTCCTATCCCTGAGTGGAAATTTGACGACATCTCCATGGAATTTGTGCATGGTTTGCCTTAGTCACGGTAGGGTAACGATGCGATTTGGGTGATTGTGGATCTCCTGACCAAGGTACCTCACTTCATTCCGAATTGAAAGGAGGACATCGTGGACAAGCTGGTGGAATTGTATGTTGGTAAAATTGTGTGGTTGCACGGGATTACAAGGAGCATTGTTAGTGGTCACGATGGACGGTTTACGTTCAAGGACTCGAGATTAGTGCAGAAAAGTCTGGGCACAAAGCTCAAGTTTAGTACTGTGTTCCATCCCCAAATTGATGATCAAACGGAGAGGACGAATCGTATTTAGGATTATATGATGAGAATGTGTACCCTTGATTTTGGGAAGAAGTGGGAAGACCACCTTTTCATGGTGGAATTTGCCTATAACAATAGTTTCTAGGCAAGTATCAAGATGGTGCTATACGGGTTTTTGTATATAAGGCGGTGTCGAACACCGATGTCTTGGATAGAGGCGGGGGACACCAAACTTTTGGGAAAAGAAGTGGTGGTCATTGCTTGTGAGTTAGTGCTGACAATTCAGGAGCGCATGAAGGTTGCTCAGGATCGATAGGAGAAGTATTTCAATACGCGCCACCGAAATATGGAGTTCACGGTAGGCAACCGGGTCTATCTAAAGATTAAGCCATTTAAAGGCGTTTTGTGGATTCGCCGACTCAAGTAGTTGAGTCCGAGATTTTTGGGGTCGTTCGAAGTTACGGAACGCATTGGAGAAACAACATATAGGTTGGTGTTGTCCACAAAGCTGAGTGGATTAGACGATGTTTTCCATGTCTCGGTATTAAGGAAGGCCTTGGTGGAGGCAAGTGTTATGGTCGAGCCGGCGGCAGTGCAGGTGGAAGAGGACTTAAGGACGAGATTCCTTCCGATTAGCATAGAGGATTTAGAAATTCGGCATTTGCGGAATAAAGAGGTTTAGCTCGTGAAAGTACGTTGGGATAACTGTGGGTGAGATGAATTCTCCTAGGAGCGTAAGCTAGCAATGCAGGAAGACTTTCCGAAACTATTTGCATCAGGTATGCTGGTTGTTTTGAGTGCGTGTTAAATTTCGACGACGAAATTCTTTTAAGGGGGAGGAGTTATAACACCCAGCTCTCTAGAACTTGAGTTTCTGGGAGCTACCGCGCGGCAGTAGGTATCTACCGCCCACTGGTACTCTTCATTCGTCGAGACTGGAGCGTCAAGATGAATCGTCGAGTAGTAATGTGCGGCGTTAGGTAGCTACCGCCTAGTGGTAGCCCCTTATTGTCGAGGGCATCAAGACGAAAGTATTGAGACGGATGCATTGGGAGGCTACTACATGGCGGTATCACTACCGCTGCTGGTAGTGTGGCATTCTATAGAGTAAGGAGGGTCCGAGAGCTACTGCGGCACGGTAGGTAGCTACCGCCCAGCGGTAGCGGGCGGAAACAGTTTCATTACTGGTGATATTTGACCGTCTGATCTTTTTAGAATTCGATCACATGTCCCAGAATCCTTCGTCCATGAGCATTAAGTATAGATAAGGAACTCTTTTCCACTCATTCTTCTCATCTTGGAGTGCAAGTTAGGGTTTGTGAGAGGGAGAGTATGGAGGAGGAAGAATAGACTTTTTCCGCCATTAACAAAGCTTCAGAGCTCCGTTCGTAGATTCGAGGCTGGATTTGTGGAAAGGACTTGAAGGCGCACACTTTCATCCATGCAAACCAAAATCTCCATGGCTAGGAAGAGGAGTCGTAAGGTAACGACATTTCTCCTCTCAATTTTTAGTATGCGTGCATGGCATTCATTTCATTTTTTGCTTTCTTTCAAGCTTTTAGGAACCATATCTCTCAAATGAGAGGGGTTCGGGTCACTGTTGGATCCCTAGTTGGATTTGGGCTAGGTTCACTAACTAGGATATCTGACGCACAATGTATAGCCAGGGTCATATGTTTTGAGTCTTAGAGTTTAGGATAAGTCATTAGGTTCAACCCTACATGGACCAGCCAGCAGAAGACCTCAGATTAACTCAGGACTTAGAAGAAATCAAGTTCAGTATATAAGTTTGACGTTCGTCGAACTCAGCTCAACGATCGTTGATCGCTGATCAATGAACTTAGAGTTAATTCTTTGAGTTAAGCTCGACGATATTCGAGCTCAGGTCGACGAAGTCTGGATTTCAACTTCAACACATTCTTTCCAGAATACTTTCTCTGAACTCAGCTCGACGAAGATAGATTATCAGCTCGACGAACTTGGAGCGCAGAATTGGCAAGTTATTCACAGAATACAGTTCCCTGTGCTCAGCTCGACGAACTTGGATCTTAGGTCGATGAACAAGTTTTCTCAGGTCGACGAACAGGATTTCTCAGGTCGACAAACTTGGATCTCAGGTCGACGAAATCTGTTCTTTGGTCGACGATTTCTGTTGTAGTTCCAGACTTAGAGTTTTCCTCATTTTCTGTCCATATTCCATATATTATTTAACAATATTTTCCTGAGTAATTAATGCACATATTCTCTGAATATAGCCGTTATTGGCAGCATTAATTATGATCTTCATCAGTTTAATTGCTTGCTTAATTAATTGGGACAGTTGGGGAAACTCATTAAAGAAAATATTCTCCAACCGATTTTCATTCTCCAGACAGTCAGCAATCAATGCAGACAATTCAAAATTCAAAGGAGAATTCGACGAGAGTAACAAGGAAGAAGATAACAAACCAGAAAACATACAGAAAATCTCTCAGACATTCTCTGTGCAGAAAACACTTTGTTTTCTCCTTGATTTTACTGAAGAAGAGGAAGAAGAATAACAATCACTATCAAGAGTCTTCTTCAACTTCTACTCTAGGAGCTTTGAAGGACAACAATCTCTGAATCAGTCCGAAGTTCCTGGATCTTTTCAAGTCAAGGCTGAAGACCTACACCCTGAGCAAGGCTTCAAGTGATTTCTATAGAAGCCTTGACAACAATAATCCACTTATCTTCTCAGTTGTCTGAGAAAGAGAAGACACCATTAATCTCTCTCCCCCTCTTGTATAAAGGGTTTATTGACTCCCTTCAAAAGTTTATTTTGGTTTTTGGGCACCTGATCAAAATCTCAAAGGTGGCAATCACCTGATCAAAAATCTACTAGTGGATTCCTACCAGGGTGGTAGAAGAGTGGATGTACCCAGGTTGGGGAACCACTATAAAATTTCTTGTGTTCTCTGGTTGCCCTTTTTCTTGTTGTTATTGTTGTGGCTATGATAGGCTAGTTGTACTGTGATATATTTCTATGTTGTCTTAGATTAGATCATCTAAGACAGTTTTACCTTTCTGTTAATATTGGTACGAATTATTCATTACTCTGATATAAAAATCTTAAACAAGCAAAAAAGTTTTAAATACTCTATTCACCCCCCCCTCCCCTCTAGAGTAAATCAGATCGAACCTCTATCTTTCAATTGGTATCAGAGCAGGTTCCTTTAGTTGTACAAGCTAATACTTGAACCAAAAGATCCTTTGTTAGATCTGATCTTAAGTTTTGATTATTTCACAACATGGCACAGAACAAATACTATGCAAGCACCAGACCTCCAGTCTGCAACTTGAATAAATTTGCAATCTGGAAGGCAAGAATTAGGCTGTATATGAATTCTAGAGGACATATATAATTTTATTTTGGCAGGTCCTCCTCAACCAACAACTGCTACTACATCTACTTCAACTTCAATCACACATGCTGTTCCACCACCTTAGTGGACAGATGCTCAGAAAAAGGCAAAGATTGCAGATGCAAAGGCCATGAATATATTGGCTCAGAATATGTCAGATGACATATTTCAGAAAGTGGCTGAGTGTACATCTACAAAAGCCATATGGGACTCACTCAACTAAATGGTTGTTGGTTCAACTGATGAAAGAAAGGACAGGAGATCAACCTTTATCTCTCAGTATGAAAATTTCAAGAAAGATGAAGTTGAATCTGTTAGTGACATGTACAACAGATTAAGTTCAACTATTAGTGAGCTGAAGACCTTGTACAAAGACATCTCTCTCACTGAGATGAATGACAAGATCCTCATGTGCTTCCCAAGATCATGGGATTCCAAGATATGGCCAATTAAGGAGGCCAGAAGTTTGAATGAGATCTCTACAGAATCTCTCCTAGGAAAGCTCAAATCTTATGAGCAGTTGATCAATTCTAGAGAAGTTGGTGAACAGAAGACTCCTACATCATCAAGGAAGAAGCAAAACATAGCTTTTAAAGCTGCAGAAGAAACTGAAGCTCCAACATCAAATGAAAAACTCTTGAGTCTCTTAGCCAAGAGATTCTACAAAATGGCAAGGAAGGACTTCATGAGAAAGTCATCCAGGCATGATGACAAACCCAGGTATGATAAAACACCCACTAATGAAATTGTATGCTTTGGGTATAGGAAACCAGGACACTTCATCTCTGAATGTCTTGAATATCAAAAGAAGGAGAAAAGGTGAGAAAAAGAATCCAGAAAGCACCACTACAACAAGCCTTCATCCAGCAAGCACTAAAGAAAAGAAAAGGGCTTTGTGGCTGATACCTGGAGTGATACTGAAGAGGAATCTTCATCTTCTAGATCCAGTGAATATGAAGAAGAAGCAAAGGCAAGGGAAGTTTACCTCATGGCTATCAATGCCTCTTGCAGTCCATCTGATGCTGAGGAACAAGCAGAACAATCAGATAATGAAGAATCTGAATCAGAGGCTGATCAGGTATTATCATCCTTTGACTACAATTCTGATAGTTTTAAAACTGAATTTAAATCCATGTGTATAGATTTAATAAATTCTGAAAAAGAAATTAAAACACTTAGGGAAAAATTAACTGATCATGAAAACCTTGTCTCTGAAAACAATAAATTAAAAGATGAATTAACATTAGCTCAAGAACAAATAATATCATTAAAATCTGAATTAGCTGAGGCTAGGAAACTTGAAGAATCCCTAAATGGGAGAACCATCAAGTTGATGGATATTACAAGCACAGTTAATGTCAGGTTAAATGACAAGCTGGGCTTAGGTGCTTCATGTAACATCCCATGTTACTTCTACACCCCTCAACTTAGATTGGGTTAGGCATGGGGTGAGATTTGAGGAGATCAACTAGGTTTGACCCTAGGTAGTGGGTGGTAGCCATGTGGGGCCCACTATAAGACCTTAGTCAAACTAGGTCAAACTAGCCTAAGTGGGGACCCTAACCACACCATGACCCCACCACATTGCCCTAACCCTAAAGACAATCTAAGTGGACCCTAGGGTGTGTCACTGGGTCAACATTTTGACCCCAGTTGACCAAGGTCAACCTTGGGCTTAATTTGGTCAAACCCACACTCATAGGCCTAATTAACCTAAGTAGGGCACCCCCTTGACCCAAACCAAGTTGGGTGGTGCCACTAGACCCATTTCCACCAAGTGGGGTCAGTCCACCCACCATGGTTGACCAGTCAACCCTAAAAGTCAATTTGGTCAACAAATTGACCTAAGGAATGAAATGAAGGCCAAGCCATTTCCCCTTGGACCAAGCCCACTAAAATTGGCCCAAAGTCAGCCCAAGTGAACAAGACCAGTCCTACCCCTCTAAATCAGGAGCGAGAATACATGCAAGGGGGTAAAATTGGAATTTTGGGAGAAGAGGAGAGAGAAAAGGGAATGAAGCAAATTTTGGCCACATGGCCACCCCATCAGCTGGTTTAGGCTGCCCAAGACCAGGTGGCTGACCTCCCCTCTTTAATTCCAGTAGGAAACCAGGGCTGTGAGCCACATGGTAGCTGGGTGAAATCTCCAAAGCTCAAAACCGAGCTAACATTGGAGTTATCTCCACTTATAGGCCACCTCAGTCCAAACAAACCTCACCATTAGTTCCAGAAGGCTGAAAGGAGTGGAGTTCGACTGTTTAATCATGGAGAACGGTGGAGATTTGAGCTTTCGGGGTGGAGCTCGCCGGCGCACCACCACCACGGCAAACCGCCGCCTGACCCGCAGCCAAGCCCTGATTCAGGTGCGTTTCACTTCACCTCTTCCCGTACTAACTTTCTAGATCGACCTAGGGAGATATCGGGCTCAATCGAGCCCGATGCCATGTGAGGAAATGGAGAAATTCGAGCTTTTCTTTTCTTGCTCGGGTTCACCGGAGGAGCCAACTCCGGCGGCCCCACCGCCGGGAAACGCTAGCCCCCACCTTAACGAAGGTGGTGGCGATATCCGCCGGCGGTGGTGGTGGCTCAGCTGGCCGGAAAAGGCCAGCCAACATCGTCTAGGTAGAATCAATCGTGGCCGTTAACTCATCGGGGACGATGACCAGATCCCGTAGGTTTTACTTCAAGATTCGTGCAAACAGTTAAATGAATTAATTTAATTATTGATGAATAGTGTATGATTCTGTCACATATATTCAGTCCTTTTGCATGTTAAATTTAGGCCTCTTAGAGGCAATTCCAGAACTTAGGCCCTTAATGACAAATGTATCCTAGGGTCTTACCTTTAGTATGCCACCCTAAACTTACATTTTGGTGTAGTGTACAGTCTTGTAGGACATTTCTCCTAGGACTGGTCCTAGAGTAGGGCAGAAATTAAATTGGGTGCCCTGGTCACAATATTAGTCACCATGGCCCCATATTTTGGGCACATACATGATTAGGGCATACTTACCTCCTGCCAAAATGTAGGAATTTTTGGAAAACATTTTCCTATAGTTTTTGGTAAAATATCAAAATTTAAATAAATGGCATATAGGGAGTTCTACTCCTCCCCATGGCCCCAAATTTAGGTGGTGGGTCAGTGGGGTCATCCTTGGTGCATGATAAAATTTTCAGCACCTTGGGTTCACTGCATGTTGGGGAATCCACTTGCATGTGCTAGCCTATGTTTGGCCTTGGTGTGCAAATAGCAAAAATGCAAATTGGTGTATTTAGCCCAATGATGACATGCAAGAGTCATGAAATTATTTACAGTGGTTCATTAGGGTAAATTTCATCCCTCAAACTAATGATGGAATTTTTGGAATCAAAATTCCATTTATTGGAATTTATTTTAAATATAGCTATTTTGGAGATAAAATTGGAAAATAGGATTTATTCAAGTACAAATCCAAACAACTTTGCCAAGACATAGATAACACTACATTTGACTTAGAAAAAATATGATTCCTCTGTTTTGAAGAATTTTTGGAATAGATACCCTAAATTTCCCATTTTACCCTTATTTTGTAAATTCTTGAATTGATGGATTTATACCTCTGAAAAATTTGGAAATTTTTATACTGTCATAAAATGTTATTATTAGTCTTGCACAAATTTCTTAGAATTTAATGGATGCATTATTTGTGTTAAAATTAGTATAATGGCATTTTGGTAAATATCTTATAATGGAATCCTATAGGCCATCTTACATTAAATGTTGATGATTCTCTACCAATAGTCATAAATTAGTGTCCTAAAAGCTCTGTAATTTTTCTGGAATTTTTGTGTAAATAATGCCTATACATCATTTGGAAAAATGGAATTTTGTGGAATTGATATTAAATTGAAAATGATAATAAATAATTTAAGGAAAATTATGAAATTCTGTAGGCAGTAATATTTTGTCAATATACATCTCAGGAAAAAATTCCCTAGGTCAGTGGATGCTTAATCAAACCACTTCATGTGTAAAGTGACCTAGCATTTAAATTAAAAGAATTAATTAAATGACTATTTGGCCAGGAAAAATTATGAGAATCCTTAGGGTAGTTCTCTTAGTCCATAATACCTTAGGATAAATATTTAGAGGCAAGATGCCTTAAATTTTGGAAGATCACATTTCTAGGGTAAACATAGGTCATGGTCTGCATATAACACAAATAAGTCTTGCCTTAAGGGAATTACCAGGGGATTGATTATCGGCAGAAATAAGAGAGAATTCAACATATGTAACCCTGGTGGGTAGAGTTGTCTTAGTGTGGGATTAAAAGTGCAAGTCTTAGCTAGCAATTGGAGCGGGGATCGGCGGAAGACCGTCGGTTTCCCGGTAATATCTTAAGTCACTAGGGTTATACTAAAGCAATAAGGAGAGCTGGGGAGATACATGGGTAGCCATCAACTAAAATAAATATCCTTGCGAAAGGGAACGCTGGGCGTAATCCCAACACAGTTCCTAGTGCCCCTTGAGAGCCCTTCACAGGGAATACCGGGGGCAGTCCTGGGATTAACCTTAAATCTGTAAGTATAATAAACTGTAGACAAGAGTAGTATAATAGGTTAGGACATTGTCGTACCTTCTCGCCCGTGTGGGATTGGAGAGATTCATGGTATATGCTCACCCGTTTTGGGGTTTGAGGGAGTTGGCATAAAGGCACTGATGTGCGTTCTCACCCGGGTTTGGGTTTGAGGGATTCAGGACGGGTTTTGGTCCTGCGAGCGGAAGGCTCGGTATGAATTACTTGCATGTGCATAAATATCGTGGCGGGGCATGCGGTACTGGCCGTTCGTCACACCGATGGCAGTACGGTGCACCAGGCGGTTGTGGGAGTTAGAGGGGCCAGTGGGTTGTTTTACACTGCGGTCTGGAGGACGACCCCCGATAACACACATCCGACCCAACAAGACTGACGGGTTTGTCAGCAAAGTACGTACGCAAGACTCTAGAGTGCACCTTGGACGTGTACAGAGGCGTATGAGAGGGGTCTAAGGCTTGGTAGTGTGCATACCGGTCTAGAAGCGGAGACGCCCGCTCCGCTGCTGCCGTAGCCACAGCGGTGGTACCCGAGAGTGATGCTAGCTCTCAAAAAGTGGGAACTAAAGGTCTGTGATCACAGAGTCGTTGTGTGTGAGTTGCACTTGCCTGCGCATAAAATTGCATCATATCATTCATTCATATTAGGTCATACGCTTCATAGATCCTTATCATATAAATTAGTATGGGCTCTTTTATATGATAAGTTAAATTTCCTGGAAATCCTAACTTATATATTTGTATGGGCATTTATATAAGTTAGGGTACGTTTGTGATGATAGCATAGTGGTAGCTTAGCTTATTTACTTGTTCATACTGCTGCTTCTTTACTTTTCATTACTGCACTACTCTTACTTGTTACTTGTACCGTACATAGAATTGCTAGAGTAGAACTACAGTACTTATTACAGCATTAGTTAGATATTGTCACCTGCTTCCACTTTGTTACCCCTTGTTGTCCTCCGCTTCGTCCTCCCGCTCGGTGCCTAGGAGCTGCGGGGCGAGGTGCGGAGGAAACGACTTAGTCTTTTTGACTATTGGTCGGTGACCAACTATTTTTAGGAGCCCGTGGAGATTTAGCACCAGCACGTCGAGGAGGCAGGACATGAGGAGCAGATACCACTTCAGCAGGCTACTACCACTACTGTGCGTCCTCAGGTGGGACGAGAGCGATGTTCTAGCATAGCTTCCGCATTTATGATTTTGTGAGAGAGAGATTTTGATGTACTGGGCATAAGCCCTTTTTACTCTTTTCTTCTGTACTATTCTATGGACTATTGTACTATTCATTTCTTTTATATGATTGTACTGTGACTTGTGGACTGATGGCTTTTTATACTCAGTTTTACTTCTTACTTCTCATATTGGCCTACAGGTTAATGATCGTACTAGCCGGCAGAATCGGCGTATTGCAGTGTCGACTAACCCGTGAGTTAGTGCCACCGTAAGATGGCGGTTCTGGGCATAAGATCCGGTAGCCCTCCTTGGTAAGGGGGAGGGGGGTCTTACACTTCATCAAGCCAACCACCACTAATTCAGAAAAATATTCTAATAACTCCAATTAAATTTGTTTCTGAAAAAGGAAAAGAGAAAATAGATAATGATAAAAATGTTAAAACAACTGAATTAAAACTAAAGAATAAGAAAAGGAAACAAAATAAGAAAAATCCTAACTACAACAATGTTCAACAGATTTCGTCGAACTCCGATCGACGAAATGTGTACAGTTCATCGAACTCCAGTCGACGAAATCCGAATGCAGATTTCTATCATAATCATTTGTTAAAATACGATCGATGAAACCAGTATAGTTTGTCTACCAGAGATCGACGATTTTGGGGCCCAGAGAATGGATATTCTCATTCTCTAAGTGGATTTCGACGAACTCACCCCCATTCGTCGAACTCAGGTCGACGAACTCACTTGAATTCGTCGAACGTAGTTCAGTATAACAGAAACTTTAATTCTTCTAAAAACTATAATCAACCAAGATCTTCTAATAATCAATTTAATCAATGGATTATTCCACCTAGAAGATATCATCCATTAGGTTACAAATGTCAACCTGAATATTCATTTATTTCCAGTTTTAGTTATGTGAAGAAAGAAGGAGCCAAGGTAACCTGGGTCAAGAATATCTAATCTATTTATTTGCAGGTGAAAGACTATCCCAACATAGAGCAACAATGACATCTGGATAGTTGCTACTCTAAACACATGACTGGGAACAAGGACAACCTAACTCACTACATGTCAAAGTTAGCACCAAAAGTAATATTTGGGGACTCCAATTGTGGTCAGACTAAAGGCTATAGAAAAGTCAAGATTGGAGCTGTCACCTTCACGAAGGTAGCCTATGTAAGTGGACTGAACCATAACCTTATCTCCATAAGTCAGTTATGTGATGAAAGGTTTCAGGTATCATTTACTAAAACTTCCTGTATTATTACCTCTTTAGATAACCATGTAGTTTTGACTGGCACTAAAATAGGAAATATCTATGTAGTTAGTTTTGAATATGTCAAAACAGAAATCTGCTTGTTTAATTCAACTAGCAACAATAATGACCTTTGACATAGGAGATTAGGTCATATTAATTTGAAAAATATTGCCAAACTAACTAGGGATAATATTGTTAGAGGATTGCCTTCTTGCCCCTACAAGAAGGAAAGTCTTTGCAAGGCTTGTCAATTAGGCAAGCAAACTAAAAGCAGTTTTAAATCAGTAAATAAAAGTGAATCACCTAGAATATTGTACTTACTACATATGGACCATTTTGACCCTATTGCAGTACAAAGTCTAGGAGAGAAATCTTATACTTTAGTGATTATAGATGACTTCTCTAGATTCACTTGGGTATTCTTTCTGAGATCTAAGTCTGATAACTTCAAGTTTCTTACAGATTTTCTCAAGAACATACAGATTGAGTACTCTACTCCAGTTGCATTGATCAGAAGTGATCATGATACTGAGTTTGAGTCTCTTCTTATGCAAGAGTTCTGTGAGAAGGAAGGTATCAGGTAATGCTTCTCAGCTCCTAGAACACCTCAACAAAATGTGGTTGCTGAAAGGAAGAATAGAACCTTAATTAAATCTACAGGCACATTACTTGTAGATGCTCATTTGCCCCTATCCTTTTGGGCAGGGGCTGTGAGAACAAAATATTATGTACTGAATAGAAGTCTTATACACAAGCTTAAGAATAAGACTCCTTATGAGCTACTTAAAGGAAAGAAACCTAAAGTACACTATTTTAAAATATTTGATTTCTTATGTTACATTCACAACAACAATAAGAAACACATTAGAAAATTTAAAGCCAAGGCTAAAATGGGAATTTTTCTTGGATATTCCCAAGTAAGCAAGGCTTATAGTATCTTTAATAAATCTTCCATGAAAATTGAAGAATTTGTACATATTTCATATGATGAAACTAACATGTTTTACAAGGACAAAGAAATTTCTACCAGTAACTCTTTGCAGGAACCATATTTGTGTAAGAAGATGAATGATTTAACCCCCACTAATGAGGCGGTTAGCCCTCCTCCATAAATTACTGAAGATAATGAAGCTAAAGACAGTGAAGATGAAGACACTGAAACAGTGAAGAACCTCCAATAGCTACCATAATTCCATAATAGGAATTTATTCCCCAAGCTGTTGCTCAACCAACTCCACCTATTGAATTTGTCACACTTAGAGATCACCATGTATCTCAAGTGGTTGGAGACATTTCAGCGGTGTGTAGACCAGGCATTAACTCAACCAAGACTTGATGCATGTCTGCTTCATATCTCAAATTGAGCCCCAATCCATTAAAATGCAGAGCAAGATCCCCACTAGATTGTTGCAATGCAAGAGGAGCTCAACCAATTTGAGAGATGTAGAGTTTGGGATTTAGTTCTAAGACCAAAATACTACCCAGTCATTGGAACTAAATGTGTATTTAGGAACAAACTAGATGCCCAAGGTATTATAATAAAGAACAAGGCAAGGCTGGTTGCTCAAGGCTACAGGCAAGAGGAAGTGATTGATTATGACCAGACTTTTGCTCCTATTGCAAGGTTGGAAGCAATCAGAATATTCCTTTCATATGCTGCTTATAAGAAGTTCAAGGTTTACCACATTGATGTCAAGAGTGCATTCCTCAATGATGAACTTAAAGAAGAGGTTTATGTAGAACAACCTCCAGGTTTTATTTCTCCTACTTATCCCTATTATGTTTTTAAATTGCATAAGGCTCTCTATGGTTTAAAGCAAGCTCCAAGAGCTTGGTATGAAACCTTAGCTAGCTTTCTTATAGAGCACAAATTTTCTAGAGGCATTGTAGATAGGACATTATTCACTAGACAACATAAGGATCAAATTTTATTAGTACAAATCTATGTAGTTGACATTATTTATGGGTCTACAGATTCCAAACAATGCAAGAGGTTCTCTGACCTCATGCATTCAAAGTTTGAAATGAGTAGCATGGGTGAGCTCCCCTACTTCCTTGGTCTTCAAGTGAAGCAGCTACCTAATGCCATCTTTATATCCCAATCTAACTATGCTAAAGATCTAATCAAAAAATTTGGGATGTCAGATGCCTCAGCTAAGAAAACACCTATGGCTACAAATACTGTAATTGACTCTGATGAACATGGGAAACCTGTTAATTAGAAATTATATAGGGCCATTATTGGGTCCCTATTATATCTTACAACAAGTACACCAGACATAATGTTTGCTACATGCCTTTGTGTTATGTTTCAGGTGAACCCTAAAGAATCTCACCATATTTTCTTAAAAAAAGATTTTAAGATATATAAAGAGTTATCCTAGTCTAGAACTCTGGTATCCAACTGATTCAGAGTTTGAGTTGACTGGATACTTAGATGCTGACTTTATTGGATGTAGAGTAGACAGAAAAAGTACCTCAGGGATATGTCAGTTCCTTGGTATGAGATTAGTGTCTTAGTTTTGCAAAAAATAGTCATCTGTGTCTACTTCAACTGCTGAAGCAGAATACATAGCAGCTAGCAGTTGCAATTCCCAGATGTTGTGGATTTAGAACCAACTCCTAGATTATGGATTCAGCTTAAATAATTCAACTTTACTATATGACAACACAAGTGCAATTTCTATTACACAAAATCCAATGCATCATAGTACAACTAAGCATATAGACATCAGACACCATTCCATTAGAGAGTGTGTGGACAAAAAATAAAATTAAGCTTATCTATATCTACACTGATTTGCAAAGAGCAGATATTTTACCAAACCCTTGGATGAGAGGAACCATCTGTTCTTTATAAATCAGCTTGGTATAATCAATGGAGAGGCCTTAATTTAAATTTCTGTCTGCGGTCTAAGAATTTGCCTCAATTCGTCGAATGGAGATCGACGAACTGAGAAGAGTTCTTGAGAAATTCATCGAACGGAGATCTAAGAACTCTCTGTGTGTGAAGCTCTTTTCGTCGAACGGAGATCGATGATCTTACTTCAGAAAATGTTCGTCGAACGGAGATCGACAAAATGTTTTCGCTTCTTCTGACTGAGATCGACGAATTCTCTTTACTATAAAATATTTCGTCAAACCCAGATCGAAGAATTTTTACTTTTCGTCGGACGGAGTCAACCGCTTCATATTCTGAAAACCATATATCTAGGTTTTCTTCGAGCTCCATCCCGCACTTTTTGTTCCATTGTACTTGATCTTTGTTTCTTTTTTGCAGGCGAACTAATGGCGATTCCAGCGACCTCCCTTGGTGCAATGAAATTTGACATGGGCTTTGATATTGATTTTGATTCCTTCCAACACTCTGACTAGATATTTATGGACATTCTGAAATTGCTTGACGACCAAAACCTGAAGAAATTCATGACTTTCCGCATCAAGATAGCAATGATTGAGATTAAGGAATGGGTGTTCACCTCTACAACACCAGAGGAAGATACAATGATATGGACAATCTTCGATAATCAAGTCTCTCTTTCCCCCACTGTTTTATCTGAGATTTTTGGTCTGTTCAATGGTAATGAAGAAATAGAGATGGATAGTGAAGATTTTGATAACATGCTGATAAAGATGGGTCACTCTGGAGAAAACCCAAACAAACTGCTGGAAAAAATTATCTACTGAGTATAAATTTTTGACTGATGTTTTCGGCAAAGTTCTGCTGGGAAACATACCGCACATGATTACATCACCAGGCACCAGTTTCTTGTGATGGGTGCTCTGGTTGAGAAGAAAGCAGTTAACTGGAGCAAACTGCTGTTTGATTTAATTAGGAAGAAAAGTAATAAGAAGGAAGCGTGTTTTGGAAGGATTCTGGGACTCTTTCTTCAAGAAAAGGCTCCTGAACTACTGGTCTCCAGGATTGTGTTCATCAATGTCTCCAAAAGGCTGACTTGTGCCTTATTTGGAAGGTGGGAGCGGACCATCACCAAGTCATCCAAGGATTCTTCCTCTTCCAGGACTTTTGAGAGCACCAGGGCTGTGCTAGCCACTCCTCCCCCTCCAGAATATGTCCTCCCTTCCACCCACATTCCTTCACCTCATCCTCAACAACAACCATCTTCTTCTCCAGTTCATACTCCATCAAATCAATAAAAATATCAACCCTCACCAGTTCAATCTCCAGAGCATACCACACCACCTCCATCTCCACCTCCACGGTCTACACCTCAAATTCATATCTCTGAAATACCATCTATCTCTATTCAGGAACCATCCTTCAACCTACTGTCTCCTCAACAATCTCCATATCATTCTCCAATCCAGGAACCTATCTCCTCACCCAAAACAACAGTTCCCACTGAAACTCCCTCAACTGCTATTCCTTCAGTCATCCATACTGACATACCATCCACTGCTTCAGACTCCACACATACAGATCTTTCCAGTCTATTCTCTGTGTGTTCAAATTGTGGACATCACACTCCTTACTCCTCCACTACTACAGAATCTCTATATTTAAATTTTTCTGATATAGCTAAAGATCTTCTTGCATTTATCTCTCCCACTCTTGAGAAACTCATAGCCACTGTTATAGCTCCTCTTTATGCTTCCATCACATCTCTTTCATCCAAAATTGCTGCTCTGTCCTCTGTTCCTTCTTCTGGAGGAGTGGCTTCAGGGCACCCTGAACCCAGTCAGGGGGAGATGTTCTATGAAGAAGCTCCCGTTCCCACCTGTATAGCAGCAGAAGCAGCAGCAGCAGATTCTGAAATGTCAGATGATTCAGAAGAAGTAGCCATTCCTGTAGATATAATTGATTCTGATACAAAGATTGATGACACAGTTACTGCAGAAATACTAACTGTCGGTGATTGTATTATCAATCCCATAGTTTATTTGTTCAGTTTATTAACTTCTTTTGATACAGTTCATTTGAACTTTCTTCCAGTAGTCTGCCCAATGCCTTCTATGGCTATTGTACCATACACTTCACCAATAATTCCCATAGTTGCTAAGCAACTTAAGGCAAGTTTTGCAAGAACGGAGCCTACACAAATATCATCCCCTCCAAAGGCTATCTCACCTCTTACATACAAGATGGATGATAGTCCTGTACCAAAGTTAGATGACATCATTCTTGCTAACATAGAAGAAGAAAATAAAATAATTGCTGAAAGTATTATAGTGACAGATGTTCCAGAAGTTCCAGAACCTTCAGTACAGCCTCAGGCTGAAAAACAAATTTCCAAAGACATTCTGAAGGCACTTGATGATCTATATAACAATCCTCAGGGATCTTCTTCTGATGATGATGATGATAATTCTGATGATTCTGATAATTCTACTGCCAAGAAGAAAATTTCTAAGAAAAGAAAGGCTGTTCCAAAAGCTGCTCCTAAACCAAATCCCACCCAAGACACTCCATATTATATTTTACAGAATATCACTCCATATCTAGGGATGCCAGCATAGATGTGTCTTTCTAAGAATGAGCAGAAGGCCAGAAAGAAAAGCAGGAGATACTCTCCTCCTCCTCCTTCTCAAAGGAACTGGAGAGGCCCTCCTCCTCCTCCTGATGGTTCTTCAGGTAACATCTCTCAAAGGTCTACTCCATATGCTCAAACATATCAAAGACAACCAGGTAGATCTTCAAGATCACATAGAAGCTGCAAGCAAAGGTATTCCAGCAGTAGAAGACAGCAGCAACAACAACAAGACATTCAACAACAAGCTTCTAAAATAGAAACAACAAAAAGTCCAAAAAGGCCTGAATCACCACCTATTCCATTTGTTGATCCTGAAACAGAAACAACTTCAAAAATGACCAGATTCCAGGAGCTAGTTGGACTATCAATGATTCATAAAGCTAAGGCTGAAGGAAGAGATCCTTCTCAATACTCAACAATGTCATCATACAGAAAGGAAGAATTGAAAAGGTATGATAAGGCTAACAAATTTTTCAATGTTGATGCTTACATGAATCTGCTTCCAGAGGCTGTTGTACCCAGAGCTACCTCTCTCAGCATAATTGGTGCTGCTGACATGACTATGTCCAAAAGAGATGCAGCCAATCCTAATAGAGAAATCAAATTCACACAGCCCTCTGAGAAAGACAAACCAGATAGGGAAAAGCAGAAGAAGAAATGAATTTCTTGTTTAGTTTTGATTTTCTAAACTTTATTTATTTTCTGTCACAAAGCTACTATATATGCACATATCTGCTGAATGTACCAATTTTCTGCCAGATATATTTATTCTACTTTGTGAATGTTTTTCTTTAAATTGTATTAGTGACCTCACCCAAATAGGGGGATATTGTTGGATCCCTAGTTAGATTTTGTCTAGGTTCACTAACTAGGATGTCTGACCCACAATGTATAGCTATGGTCATATGTTTTGAGTCTTAGAGTTTAGGCTAAGTCATTAGGTTCAACCCTACATGGACCAGCCAGCAGAAGACCTCAGATTGACTCAGGACTTAGAAGAAATCAAGTTCAGTATATAAGTTCGACGTTCGTTGAACTTAGCTCAACGATCATCGATAGCTGATCGACGAACTCAAAGTTAATGCTCTGAGTTGAGCTCGATGATATTCGAGCTCAGGTCGACAAAGTCTGGATTTCAACTTCAACACATTCTTTCCAGAATACTTTCTCTGAACTCAGCTTGACGAAGATAGATTATCAACTCGATGAACTTGGAGCGCAGAATTGGCAAGTTATTCACAGAATACAGTTCCCTGCGCTCAGCTCGACGAACTTGGATCTTAGGTCGATGAAAAAGTTTTCTCAGGTCGACAAACAAGATTTCTCAGCTCGGCGAACTTGTATCTCAGGTCGACGAAATCTGTACTTTGGTCGACGATTTCTGTTACAGTTCTAGACTTAGAGTTTTTCTCATTTTCTGTCCATATTCCATATATTATTTAACAATATTTTCCTGAGTAATTAATACACATATTCTCTGAATATAGCCGTTATTGGCAGCATTAATTATGGTCTTCATCTGGTTAATTACTTGCTTAATTAATTGGGACAGTTGGGTAAACACATTAAAGAAAATATTCTCCAGCCGATTTTCATTCTCCAAGCAGTCAGCAATCAATGCAGACAATTCAAAATTCAAAGGAGAATTCGACAGAGATATATAAAAGGGATTTTCTTTTCAGTCGTGAGTAACAAGGAAGAAGATAACAGAACCAGAGAACATACAGAAAATCTCTAAGACATTCTCTGTGCAGAAAAAACTTTATTTTCTCCTTGATTTTACTGAAGAAGAAGAAGAAGAACAATCACTACCGAGAGTCTTCTTCAACTTCTACTCCAGGAGCTTTGAAGGACAATAGTCTCTGAATCAGTCAGAAGTTCCTGGCTCTTTTCAAGTCAAGGCTGAAGACCTACACCCTGAGCTAGGCTTCAAGTGATTTATGGAGAAGCCTTGAAAACAGCAATCCACTTGTCTTCTTAGTTGTCTGAGAAAGAGAAGACATCATCAATCTCTCTCCCCCATCATGTATAAAGGGTATATTAACTCCCTTCAAAAGTTTATTTTGGTTTTTGGGCACCTGATCAAAAAACTGCTAGTGGATTCCTACCTCTGTGGTAAAAGAGTGGATGTACCCAGGTTAGGGAACCACTATAAAATTTCTTATGTTGTTTGGTTGTCCTTTTTCTTGTTGTTCTTGTTGTGGTTGTGATAGGCTAGTTGTGCTGTGATATATTTTTTATGTTGTGTTAGATTAGATCATCTTAGACAAATTTACCTTTCTGTTAATATTGGTATCAATTATTCATTACTCTGATATAAAAATCTTAAACAAGCAAAAAGTTTTAAATACTCTATTCACCCCCCCCCCCTCTAGAGTAAATCAAATCTAACCCTTACCTTTCAGTCACCATGGTTCAAGAGGATCCACTAGGACGATTGAGTCCGTCCCCGATATGCTGTTGCACTAGAAATCCGCTCTGTTAGTGGATTAGGCATTGTGGGTGAAGCCGTATTCGCGACCGGTAGTCCGATTTGGTGATGTTGCATAATGAGTACTATAGGGATTTTGCTAGAAATCTGATTGTGGTGAAGACGCCATTTGAGTCGCCCGCTATTCCGTGTTAGAATGAATGGTGATTTAGAAAGGAAATGTTATGGTTATTGAATGGTATACAAAGTCTTGACTTGAATGGTATACAAAGGCTGACTTAGTCTTTGTGGTCCGCTGGCTAGCCCGTAATATTGCAAGTCATGTGAGGAGAGTGTCCCGACAAGACAAGTCCCCTTCTGTGAACTAACGAGAATTCCAAGTTTTTGGACAAGCTTGGGTAATGAAGCCCACGAGCGGGCAGGGTCGAGCAAGTGTTCTTAGCATCAGTTTGTTTGTGTGACGGAACTGACAAGAGAGTCAGAGCTTGCATGCAAGCCCAACTATTAAGACCCACGAGCGGGTGGGGCCTGAGCAGGAGTTCCGTGTTGCGACTTGAATTTTGGTGAGGGAAATTGGAAGTACCAGTATAATTGATGTGATGTGTTGATTCGTGATGATGTGTTCGAATCATACGTGTTATAGGGTGCATTCGATGAAACCCAGGTTTGCATATATACTGCATTGTAGGCTCCTTTTATTTAAATGCTCAACATAGAAATATGTTTGATGTATGAGACACCCAACCTGTGTTTTCTATATTTATTCATATTTAATAACATTTGCATACAAAATACTGACATAAAGGGTGATGGAGTATCCCGGGATCCGCTAGGCATGGCTAGGAGGAGAAATGTTAGTTACATAGTTGAGGTCAGTCTTTGTTGACCCATGTTACAACAAATTTTTACAGAACAGAGATCGCAAGCTGGAGCAAGCTCGCAGGCCAAAAAGGCCTAAGCCTCATGAAGTGTACCCTCTTTTACTAGATTGTGAATTGTTGAATGTTATATTCTGTGTACTGTAATCTGGCTTGCATGTCGAGGTAGCCTAGGAGTGCTAAGGCACTTTTCTATGTTTGTTGTTGTTGTAGTTCTAGACATTTGAATGTTTTAAGGCCTTAAGACCGTGTTGGACTCCTATGGTTGTGGATAGCTTCTGGTCTTGTTCTGTGTTTCCACTATCTATTTTTCTATGTTTTTGGATGTGTAGTTCTTTATATAACTTTATAATGCTAAATTTATGGTATCTATATATTGTGGAGCCCTGGCCGGACCCATAATATATGGTCATTACAGGGGAGGTGTTACATCCAAGCAATTACTTCTCCTCCTAGTATAAATACAAAATCATTAGTGGATCTACTATCAGCCATTTCTGAGCACTAAGAGGCCTCAAAATACCCCTCAAGCACAGGAGGATGTACATTATAACATAAAGCATACTTCTCAGTGTACTTTAAGTATGACATTAGCCTTTCTAAGACATCCCAGTGATCCTTCCCAAGGTTACTCTTAAATCTACTTAACATGCTGACCGTAAAGGCTATATCAGGTCTAGTGTGGGTTGTAGCATACATGAGACTTCCTATGAGTTTGGAGTAATCCAACTGTCTAATAAGTGAACCTTCATTCGGTTTCAGTCAATTAATATATTTATATGAAGTCTCAATCTTTTTATTATTATCATAACCCCACTTCTCTAGTAAATTTCTTATATAGTGACTCTACTCAGGATGATACCCTTTTTAGTGAAGTTCTCTTCCATTTCAAGGATGATTATCACCACACATAAGTCTGTCATGCTAAATTATCTTATCAAAGTAACTTTCACGTCTTCCATCTCAAACTTATTAGTTCCCAGAATTAACATGTCATCAACGTATAAGCATATAATTACAACTTTATTTGAACTTATTCTTACGTATAGACATTTACCTGATAAGATCGATTTTAAACCCATGGCTTTAACACAAGTATCAAATTTCTCGTGCCATAATTTCAGTGCTTTCTTCAATCTGTAGAGTGACTTAATCAACTTATAGACCTTATTTTATAGACCTTCTATGATAAATCCTTTAGGTTGGTGCATATAGATCTCCTCATTTAGATCTTCATTAAGAAATATAGTCTTGGCATCCATCTGATGAATGGTCAAATGTTCAATAGATGCTAACGTTAGAAGAATCCTAGTTATTGCAATGTGACAAACATGTGAGGATATATCAAAGTAGTTTATACCACTCACTTGAGTGAAGCCTTTTGCAACTAAATGTGATTTGTATTTACCGATACTCCCATCAATATTTAGCTTATTTTTCAGGACCCACTTACTTCCAATAGTTTAAGCCCCTTTGGGCAAGTCAACCAAGGTCCAAGTGTGGTTTTGCAGGAGAGAATTCATCTCATCATTTATGGCTTCTTTCCATAATAGAGAATCCCTAGATCGCATCGCTTCTTTATAGGTAGATGGATCAGCTTCAACTTGGTAAGTCACAAAGTCTATACTGAAGCTTTTAGGCACTCGTTCTTTATTAGATAACCTTTTATATGCTAAATCACTAGTGTCCATGAGCTCAGTTTCAGAGAATCTTAGTTATGGCTCAACAGTAGTCTCAATACTAGCTGCTGACGGATCTAGAAGCGTCATGTTTTATCTTTAAGGAACTTATCCTCAAAGAAAACTGCATCTCAAGATTCTATTACAGTATTAATTGAGAGATCTAGAAATCTATCTACAGCACTACTCTACACATCCTAGATAAATACATGTGTTTGTCCTAGGTCCAATTTTAGCTCTCCAAGAGTCAGGTATCCTAATATAAATGATACAGCCCTAGGTCTTAAGATTATTAAATCTAGGAGACCTCTTAAACCAAAGCTCATAGGTTGTTTGTTTTAACTTTACATGAGTAATCTTATTAAGAATGTGAATTGACGTAAGAACAGCTTTACCCCAATAGGTTGCAGGCATGCTAGCAGCCAACAACATAAAATTTAACATTTCTATTAAAGTTCTATTTTTCCACTCTGTGATGTCATTGGATTGTGGTGAGTATGGGGCAGTGGTTTTAAGGATTATGCCATTGCTGGCAAGAAAATCTCTAAACTCCCCAGGGACATATTTTCCTTCTCTATCACTCGTTAGCCTTCTTATTTTCATGTCAAGTTGATTTTCAACCCTATTTTTAAATATACAAAATTTTTCAAAAGTTTCATCTTTGGATTTAAGGAGATAAATAAGACTAAATCTAGAGTAGTTATCGATAAAAATTATCAGATACTTCCAACCTCCTCTTGTGACAAAACTTTTGTAGTCACATATGTCAGAATATATTAACTCTAGCAATTATGTGCTCCTAGAAACCTGACTAAAAGTGTTCTAGTTATCTTTGTCTTAGCACAAATTTCACATTTTTCAAACTTGATTATTGTGTCTAAGGGAATATTGTGATTTTTAGCTAACAATGGTAGTTTTTTATAGTTCACGTATCCTAGTCTTGTATGTAAAGTCTTAGGATCTATATGATTTGAACTAACTTGATTTACTACTTCATTTACTAGACTCAATCTATACATTCCATTAACTACATAATCACATCAAAATATTACGAGTAAACCATTAAAGTTACTCTACCACCACTAATGTTAAACGGCATACCAATATCGCATAAAAAGCTAATTGAAACTAAATTGGTAGCTAAAGTAGTTACAAATTTAATATTTTTCAAAATTAAAGTTTTATCTGAGAAGAGTAGCAATGTTGCATTTTCCACCTTCGGCACGTCAGCTACTCCACCATTAGCAATAGTAAAGGTCTCTTCTACTGTAGTGACATCCTCTAGAAGCACAGAATTATTGTAGACGTGGCAAGTAGCACCTAAATCTAGCCACCACTCAATACCAGTCTTTCCTTTTCCAACCATGGCAACAAAGTTGGCAGGCGCAATCAGATAAACCATATATGCATTTTTTCACTCTTTTGTGTGTTGGATTCACCTCTTTTGTGTTGCTTGCACTCAGGAGCATAGTGACCCCACTTATTGCAGTTGTTGTACTTGCCTATAAATTTCTTAATTTTTCTACTAGTATCAGCAACTGTGGGTGCACTGGTGGGTGATTTAGTCTATCCATGTGTAGGCTTCTGCTTAAGATGTGTAATCATATTAGCAGCAGACTTCTGCTTACTATTCATCTCTATAGTGTACCTAGTCTGATTATCATCATCAATGTAGATGAAACGTTTGATGTCTTTAAGACTAACCAGCATTTTCTTCTGATACATCTTGTCTTAGAGGAGTACCATACCGATGGAAGCTTGAAAATGATGGCTCCTGCAATAAGCCCATCTAGCAGATGGATGTTCTCACTATTTAGCTTGTCAACGAGAGACTCAAATTCTGCAACCTGAGAAAGTATCTCCTTGTCTTTAATGAATGTGAAGGTCATGAACTTGTCCACCAAGTGCATCTTAGACATGTTTTTTCCTCTGTGAACTGCTCTTCTAGTGAATCTCAGATCTCCTTTGTAGTTTTCATCTTACTATATGCCTCTGCCAGTTAGTTTGAGAGAGAATTGAGGAGGTAATCATGACAAAAATCTTCATCATTGATTCAGTGTTCCTCATCCTCTCCTCCTTTAAAAGACTCAAAGTCGGACTACACTGTGTAAAAGATGTTCAAATAGTTCATGTAGAATTACGTGTTCATCTACTAGTCGATGAACTCAGAGCTAGAAAATTTCTCCATCTTGATCATCAGAATAGGAGTGGAGAGGTTGCTTCCCTTTGACATTGTGTCCCTTTCCAAATAGTAGAATTATACTAACAACCTAATTCATAAGCAGAAAAATTATAAAGAGATCACCCGAGCGTACAGAGATGACAAGGTCTTCGGATCCAATCCAGAAAAAGTTGCTTGTTTGCTTATCCTCTCCAGCTAACCATGGTTGTCAAAGATGCGATCTACACATAAATAATTCCAAAGAATTTGGACTTTGCTCCTCCAAAGACACACAGCCAAACAAGAACCAAACTGCATAGTCTCCACAGAGGCATACCTCTTTTAACCAATCTGGATCCAAAGAACAGGATCAACTCTTTGAATTCTCTATCATACAGAAATTAGAAAGGCCACTAAGTGGAGAAGTTAATATCACTAGATCTGAAATCCGTCAAGGATATGAAAGAAAATAGCGGTATAGAAGATCTCAAAAATGGTGGCAGCAATGAACTCGCACAAATCCGGCGAGATGCATATCATATAAAGTCGAAAGATCCTTCTGGTGGTTCTATCTCCTTTACTCCGGCAGCAGCAAATCTAGGGATAATCCCGAGTGGTGGTAGATCTTAAGTACAATAGTTGTGCAAGGAAAGTCCCTAGCGGGATTTGTCTCCTTCCTCGCAACAAGAGCAAAGAACTTGAGATCTAGATTTGCTGCAAGTTCCTCTAGAGGCGAGGTCAAGACCAAAAAAATGCACCAGGAAATTATGAGCTCGTGGCGATCAACATAGAGATCTGGAGGAGTTCTTCTATCACGATTTAGGGCGGAGCACCTCCTACGAAAAATCGCAAACGACGATAGATTTTCCTTCCTCCAACCGATCGAAAGCGGCAGATAGATTCGCTATCCAGCGAGAGAGTTCTCTGATCCTTTTCTCTGCAATGAGCAAAGGAGTGGCGGCTAATTTTGGGTATAGGAGCAGACTCCCCCAGTAGTAGGAAAACTCTCAATAGGAAGATGACCTCTCCCTGATCTACGATCGGCGACAGAATTAGAGCAGAAGAATGGCCAGAGTGGCACCTCAATATTTTTTTTGATTCGGAGCGACAGTGGGAGAAATCCTAAGCGGTGGCGAGAACCCAAAAAATTACACCGAAAACGAGAGTGGCGAAATCACATGGGAGAGGAAGCTAGGGCACACAAAAAGAAACTTTGAGAATGTTAGTGCACTCGAAGCATGTAATGTAAGACCCCTCCCCCTTACACATGAGGTTACCTGGTCTTATCTCAGAACTGTTCGTCTTATGGTGACACTAACACATGGTCTTGTCGACACCGCAAGACGTCTATCTTGCCGGCTAGTATGATCATTTACCTGTAGGCCAATTGAGAGTAGAAGTACTTCAATCAGTTATAAAAAGGCTAGCAAGTCCACAAGTCACAGTAATAACATCATAATATATACAACAGTCCATAGTGAGTACAAAATGAGAGAAGGACTTATGCCTAGTACATGCCAAATAAGATCAAATCTCTCTCTCACAACAAACACTATGTGGATGCAAACTCTAACACACATCATCACCTGACACTAAATTGTAGTATTGGTAGTGCGCGGTAATAGCTCCTCAGGTCCTGCCACCTCGTCCTGCTGGTCGTGCTGGTGCTTTAACTCCTCGAGCTCTTAAAATGATACAGTTACAACCGACCATTAGTCAAAAAGACTAGGCCATTTTGTCCTCGTCTCACCCCCACAACTCGTTGGCACCGAGCGGAAGGACGAAAGCAGAGGACAACAAAGCAATCTCAAAATGGAAGCATGTGATAATAGTTCTATTGTATCGTAATAGTATATAAGCTAGCAGTTCTATATATTACAAGTAAGGAGGTAAGAAAAGTAGTGCTGGAAAGAAGTGTTGAAAGGTAAGTAAGGTAGAGTAATGAGCAGAAATATAAACTATTTACCACTACACTATTATCACAGGAGTACCTTAACTTATATGAATGCACATACAAACTTATAAGTTAAAGTTTCAGGAATATAACTTATCATATAAAAGCACATACTGATTTATATGATAAGGATATACGTATGTCCTAGGTATATATGTATGCTATGATAAGTTATGTGGGTCATGATTCATACAAGTGCAACTCACACACACGACTCTGTGATCACAGACCTTTAGTTCCCACTTTTTGGGGTTAGTTGAACTCTTTGGTACCACCATTGTGGCTATGGCAACAGTGTAGTGGGTATTTCCACTTCCTAGGTATGTATACACACTACAAGGCCTAGACCCTTCGTACGCCTCTATACACGTCTGAGGTGCACTCTAGAGTCTCTGCATACTAAATTGCTGGCAATCCCTACCAGTATTTTTGGTCGGGTATGCGTTTTCTGGGATTGTCTTCCAGACCGCAGTATAAAACAGCCTACTGGCCCCTCAACCTACACACCTCACTAGAGTCATCATACTGCCATCACTATGACAACTGGCCCAGTACCGCATGACCCGCCAATATTTTGTTTCTATGCACATGCAAGTTATTTCAACCCGGGCCTCCATCTCGCGGGACCAACCTGTCCATATATCAAACACTCGATCCTCCAGCTCATAGGACTAAGCATATATTGAATCTCTCCAACCCTATGCGGGTGAGTTTGTCACATCGTTCTCTTAACCTATTAGACTACTCTTGTCTGATTCTTATTATACCTAGCAGTTTTGGGTTAATCTTTTGATTGTCCAAGGCATGCCTGGTGACGGGCTCTCGAGGACACTAGGAACTATGATGGGTTGAAGCCCAAAGCTCCGTTTCTCAAGGACACTTACTTCTGTTAGTGTCTACCCATTATTGATACCCCAAATCTCAATGTTGCTCTTGAGAGAACCTAATGTCTTAGGATATTTATTAGGAGAACGACGATTCTTCGCCAGACCCCGCCCTAATTATACTCTTGGGTAACTTGCACTCTAACACTCGCCACTAAGAAGTCACACACTAATAATTCCAACCAAGTCTCCAACTTCTAAACACATCACTAGGCCTAACTATATCTCATTAGCATGGAAGCCCTAAAGTTACATGTCACTTCTACTAAACGCAGCCCATGACCTAATTCTACCCATGTTAGATGACTTCCAATTCCTTGGGCCAAAGGCTTCCAAATTATTTTCATGGGTTTATCATGTGGGTATTATAGGTAATTTAGAATTCCATAATTTTTCTAATCATTTTGGACCATAGTTAAAATTGTTTAATAAAGTGACCTATGTCACAATGAACACGGACTACTCTAACCAGTGGTCCATTATGTCTAAATAAATTATCTGAAGTTCATATAGGTTAAAAATATATGTTCACCAAAAATCCTAATTTTTCAACTTGATTTGTCCTTTATTTTCCATTTATGATTAAAACATCATTATCTTCCTTTTTCAAATAAGGTATTTTTGGGAAAATTTCTACTCACTAATTTTAACAAGATAATGGTCAAAATAGATTTTTATACTCATAGCCAGTGATTTTACATAAGATATTCACATGTTAACATAATTACAAAAATGCTAATATCAAAGTATTCATCATAAATAATCATCCAAAAATCTTAATAAAATTTACAGCTCTTCATATTACCGAAATAAGGGCCTAGACATTTTCTCATAATTTTCCAAGCACTACTATCCATGCTTTTAATCAAAATCACATAAGGGTAATAATGTAATCACACTATTTATTCGTGGAATAATTCTCAAAAATGCTCATAAATTTTTCCAAAGAAGTGAAATGACATTTTAGAGTTTGTGTCAACAACTTGCAATTTTTCTAAGTTGAGTAGTCCTACTTTTTCATTTTTACACCTAAATGTGCTAATTTGAAATAATTTCAACTTATGGGATTTTTGATCCCAAAAATCTCAATCTTTCTATGAGAGGTGTATTCCATCTCTATGAGCCTCTGTACAAAATTTTATGGACATGCATTGGGCCAAATGGGCTAAATTCACATTTTCCTATTTTTACTATTTGCACACCATTCACAATTCTACCTTTACCATGCATGTTGGATCCTCCAACAAGACGAGGTCCAAATGGCTCTAAATTTCTACCGAGGCCTTAGGATGACCTTAGAGCCATGCCACCCAAATTTGGGGGCATTTGAAATAGGGAATCACCCTAAATTTCATTTACTTTAATAATCACATTGCTACAAAAACTATAGAAAGATTACACCCAAAAATTCTAATTTTTTGGCATAGTCTAAGTCTAGTGTACCCACATGCATTACATGCATTTCACTGCATGTGGACTTACGGTTTAACCTAGGAATCCATTTGAATTTTTGTCCTAGTCTAGGAGCATTCCTAGGAGAATGACCCTACAAGGAGCTATAGTGCTCCAAATTGCAAGTTTAGGGTATCAATTTAAAGGTAAGACTTTAGATATACATTTTTATGTTGATGACCAGTTCTGTATTTGTCTCTAACATGCCTAAAATTAACATGCAACATCTCTGTAAAAGTGTGATAGAAAAATACATTTAAATATTTATAAACTATAGTTTAATATGATTATAACAAACGAGATCGGGTCATCTTCCCCGATAGCCAATGGCTGCGATTGATACCGCCTGTAGAATATCAATCCTTTGTTTCCAGCAACCTGGGCCGCCGCCACAGTCAGTGATTATCATCACCACCTCCGTTGAGGTGGTGGCTAGCGTTTCCCGACGACATGGCCGCCGGAGGCGGCTCCTCCAGCGAACCCGAGCAAAAAGAAAAGCTCGAAATTTTTCCCACTATCTCTCATGACATAAGGCTCACTTGAGCCTGATATCTCTCCTAGTGGATCTAGAAGGCTAGAACCGAGAAAGGGGAGGAGAAACGGACCTGGATGCGAGCTTGGCGGCGGGTGCGGTGGTGGTGAGCCATGGTCGACGAATGCTCCAGTGAACTAGCTCGATCCATTATTTCTCCAGCAAAAGATTAGCTCTTGGATTCATTTTCCAATCCTCTTGGCTCAAGTGAAGGTGATGACGGGCTTGGTAAGAAATGGGAGTGACGGATAGGATTTCTCGTTTCTTCCTTTTTATAAGTAGAATTAAGGTTTAAGTTGCTTTGTTATGTGTCACCCTAATATTGGACCGCCCATTATTGCGGTTTAAGTTGCTTTGTCACGTGTGACCCTAATATTGGACTGCCCATTATTACTTTAAATAGGTCTTGTTGAGAAGATCGGGTCCAAATGATCCATTAGCACTTATCCCAAAAACTTGATTCAGGCTGTACATATAAACCAGCAAACACAGTCTAGACCGAAAAATACTCTAAGCCAAAAGCATCGAGTATTACTCGATGCTTCGTCGAATGTCGTCGAGTTCACTCAACGCACTCGACGCTTCGTCGAATGGCGTCAAGTTTACTAAATGCATTCGACGCCTGTTGAATCCAGAACATTTTTTTAAGTTAAAGTAGAATGGCGTTCAGACCACTCAACGCACTCGACGCCTGTTGAATCCAGAACATTTTTATGTTAATGTAGAATGGCGTTGAGACCACTCAACGCACTCAATGCCTATTGACTCCAGAACATTTTTCTGTTAAAGTAGAATGGCGTTCAGACCACTGAACGCACTGGACGCTTGTTGACTCTGGAACATTTTTCTATAAAAGTAGAATGACGTTGAGACCACTCAACGCACTCGACGCCTGTTGACTCCAGAACATTTTTCTGTTAAAGTAGAATGGCATTGAGACCGCTCAATGCATTCGATGCCTGTTGACTCCAGAACATTTTTCTATTAAAGTAGAATGGTGTTGCGACCACTCAACGCACTCGATACCTATTGACTTCAGAACATTTTTCTTTTAAAGTTGAATGAACCCTATAATGAGCCCTATGTGAATCAATCCTAACTCCTTAGGTCAAACCTAGCCTAATCCCATTCACCCACCGTTGAGTGGTCTCAACGCCATTCTACTTTAATAGAGAAATGTTCTGGAGTCAACAGGCATAGAATGGTGCTGAGACCACTCGACGCTTGTTGACTCCAAAATATTTTTCTGTTGAAGTAGAATGGGTTGAGATCACTCAACACACTCAATTCCTGTTGGCTCCAGAACATTTTTTAGTTAAAGTAGAATGGCGTTGAGACCACTCAATTCACTCGACACCCTATGTGAATCCACCCTAACTCCTTGGGTCAAACCTAGCCTAACCTAATTCACCCACTGCATGTCCTACCCTAATCTAAGTTAAGGGGTCTAGAAGAAAATGGGATGTTACATGTAACACTCCTATCCGTCACAAATAATATAACAGAAGATCTGATCTGGGCCCCACGTCATATTACACGAATTGACTAAAGGGTTAAGAAATGAAACCATAAATTCTTTTTATTTTGAAAACGCACTCTAACACAGAATTGCATTTTAACGGAAGCATTTAAGAGTTATAAAATCAATCACCCAAAAAGGAATGTTCACTAACCACCAGGAATGAAAATACATACACCACATAGTTTTGTCCTTAAGGCCTTACATAAATAAAGTTTACTCCAAACAAAAGTGGATTCCATACATCGTCACGCAGGCCGGCAAAACATAAAAACTATAGCAAAATTTGGGTCTTTGAAGGCCGGCACAGCTTTGGGCTCCAGCCCACTACTTCTTGCTTGGCTCCGCAGCACCTACACTCAAAATATTCCACCTAGTTGTGGCAAATAAGGCAAAGGTTATCTAGAGCTGACCAAATTATAACAACTCCACCCCATTCTTTGGGTGGTGATGCTTCTTCCCTGTAAGTAATTAGCATGTTTACATATTTAAAATAAATGTGCAACTTAAGCACCATACATCACAGATGTTGGCGCAGCCAACCAAACGTCTCATGCACTCAGGGCACCTTAATGGTGTACCGGGTTTCCCCGAGTCCCACCTTTTGCCATCACAGGCATACGATAGTGCATAAAGCACCCCAACGATGAACTCCGCTACTCCACCACCATTCTCAGTCCCAGACTGGACGGTTCCGCTTGAGCATTACTAGTCAGGCCTATATCCTCGACTCACCCCTATGCCAACGACAATTATCACGTAATTTAGGTCTATTTAGCTGAACGAGATAGAGCAGGTATAGTTCATCTCTTTCCCGTTGCTCAAATCGCCGCGCCAATTAACGACATCGACGCCAGTCAGCATCCCATTTCCTTTACACGTCATAATGCACATTATGTTCCAAGGTTGGCACTCGCGTCAACAAAAGTTGGGCACCCAAGGTGCGTAACTCAACACGCTAGCACACGGTCTCCGAGAGACCGGTTACACACACATCATAACAAAAGCTCCCTGGTAGATAATATTAATGATACATCGATCCTATGCAAACATTAGGGTGTTTCCTAGAGCACACCTCCAGTACTAATTGCCACTCAGGGAAGAGCATCATTCTGAAACATTCAACTTCCACAGAGTCTTCTCCGGGAACCCACAGAACATCACCAATAAAGACCACACATATGGATGGGTTTCACAAATCATGCCTAAAATTGTACTTGCGCTTCCGGGTACTAAATACAATTAAAATAGCAAGAATGTACACATCGACCCGTCAGAGAACATCCTTCCCCCACCAGGTGGTGGGGAGGGGCCTCCATGCAAACATGCTAAAATTAAGGGCTTCACCTGCCCAAGAAGAAAAGTTGTTACCCTTGACGCGCTTTTCAAAGCCATAGCTCGGTCGTCACGGATTTGGTTTCCACACACAGGTCCGAGATCCAAATCGAACACTTTGTCGTGATTCATAGCCAAACCCTAGTTGCTCACCACCAACACCTCCGGACGGCCTCCTACAGCAAGTGTAAGCCCAAGCCTAACCCCTCTTGGTTAGCCAAGAGGAAAGGGAGGTCGGCAATGGAGAGAGAGAGAGACAAGGTTTCGTTTGTTGGTGGCGGCCAAGACAGGGAAGGAGATTTTCCCCCTTACTGGAGGCGGCCAGGACAGAGGAAGGAGGCTGCTCGGGACTTCCTTCAGGCAGTGCGTGAGAGAGAGAGACGGGCTCGGCCCTTCCAGCGACGACGGGAGAGAGGGAGGCCGGCTCTGATCCTCCTTCCAACGACGACGGGAGCGGCGCTCGGGAGAGAGGGAGGCGGGCTGCTCGGGTGCTGCGCGTGAGGGAAAACCGAGAAAGAGAGAGAGAGATCGGGAGAGGGAGAGAAAAGTCGGGCTCGGGTTGTGAGGGAAGGGGGGAAACATTAGGTTTTATAAAAAAAAACTCTAGCCCGAATTGCTATCCGCAGACCACGCCCTCTAAACACACCACAAAATTAATTTGATTAAATTTGGGGCGTTACAAAGCATCCTGTGTGGCCGTCATGTTTGGAATGACCTACACGTTGCCCCCAGCAGGAGTATTTATAGGCGTAACCATAAATCCCCGACGATGGGTTATTGGATGCCTAACGGATTCAAATCAACTTGTTAATGACCCGTTACCATTATATCAATATACCTCAACACTAGGTTGCGAAGAAGAAGAGGCCTTGCGATAGGAGCAGCGGCGAGCAGCGAAGATAGGAATCGGCAATGGAAACAAGCTGCGGGAAGTAGGAATTTGCAGCGAAACAGGAGCGGTTGTGGACTAAACCGAAAACAGCGATATTCACGTATTTGCGCCCATGGTACACGTATCAGTACCGAAAATGTACCCGGTATGGCCGTACGGGTATTGAAGAAGATGATATTGTAGCAATCCTAGCGGTCTTGCCGCAATAATCTAGGCTCTGTTTGGCACAGTGATGGCGTACGTGAACGTGGGGGCTAAATTGTCATTTGTTAAAGCTCATTTATGGAATTTCATCCACTTTTATGTTCAAATGGATGAAATTTTTTAGGTTAGCGTTAATGAATGACGGTTTAACACATGCGTTTATGACACTCGCTTCTGTGCCAAACAAAGCCCTACACTGTTTTGGAGCCCCAGATATACTTCCCAGGCGAATACTCTCTATTATGTAGCTGCCTTTGGACAATAATCGAGCCTATTTCGAAGTCATAACGAGCTTCCCATGTGAATACTCCCAGTAACAACTTGATCTGTGCAACTACATGCTAGTCATCTACATACACAAATCATATATATTTACTTGCCTTTTTATTCCGCTCAAAACTAGCACAGTCCATTTCAAAAAAAAATTGGCTTTATTAATTAAGGGTGTTTATATTGACAGTCCGGTTTTGGATATTGAGAGTACGGTTTTGAATATTGACAGCTCATTGGCTATTGACAACCCATTTTGTTTTTCAAAAGTCATATAACCACATTATCAACTTTCATGATGATTACAACAAAGTTTAGCTCTTTAACAATTTTTCTCGCTCATTCAATCAATTCTTTTTTGCTAATCAGAAAAATGTAAAAACGTGGAACCCGAGATTAGCTAAATATGAGTTTCACGCGTCTTTTGAATATATGCATATTATATGTCATTTTAGTAAAAGTGTTCAACACGAAAGTTGTAGATCTCGTCGAGATCTACAACTACAACTGTTGGGTTTGGGTTCCCTCCTAGAAGGATAAAACCCGCGGCGACGGACGTCGAGAGGTTCGTAATTGGATGGATCAAGTCGAGATGAAATTTTGGGCCAATCAAAGATATATTTTGCTTTTATGTGATCCATTATATTTAAATGATATATATATATATATAATCAGATTATATAATCTATACGGATTCCTATTTACATATATATATCTGATTATATATATAAAGAATAGTTTCCTAAATCTACTCCATCCCTGCCCGCCTACCTATAAAAAGAAAAGAAAAAAAAAACCTACCTGCTGCTCACCGTGAAGGAGAAAAAGGACCGGCTGCTCTTCATCGTATAGAAGATCCCGCCGCCTGCAACTGGACAAGGTCATTCCTTCTCTTCTCCGCCTCTCATCTCTTCTTTCTCTCGTTCGGGCCGGGATTTCTCGCCGTCGAACGTGGGAGAGGCGGCGTGCCGGAGCAAGCGGAGTTGGAGAGGTGGTCGGAGCCTTGAGGCCGCACGGAGTCGAGTTTTGACGGCGGCGTTTGTCGCGAGGGCGGAGGTGCCAAGGACTCCTTTTGCGGGGGCTGAACCGGGAGGCGTTGTGAAGGCCGTACTTGTCTTGCGGTGGTTGCGGTGCACGCGTGCGGGGGAGCGGCGTTGGCGGAGGCCGATTTGGGCGGAGCCGGAGCGGCGTTGGCGGAGGCCGATTTGGGCGGAGCCGGAGCGGCGTTGGCGGAGGCCGATTTGGGCGGAGCCGGAGGGGCATTGGCGGAGGCCGATTTTAGAGTGCGCATCTTGGAGCAAAGATCGGCAACGTGCTATTGGGGTCGCATCTGCGGCTAGCGGCGGTCAGCGCGAGGAGGCATCTTAGCTTCAAGTGGACTTTGGCGGCGAGGCATCTGAGCCTCGAGCGGGGCAACCTACTGACGGGTTGCGGACTGATCGGAGTGCGCCAACGACGTCGTGTGTCGACGTAGGCGGACAGCTTGGCACAATATTGGAAGATCTTGGAAGACTGCAGAGGATTCAGAGAACCAGTTTGGAGCGAGTCTCTCTGACTCGAACTTGGTCGTCTTTGTCGGTATACCTGTATTTTTCTTCTTGTCTTTATTTTGTGCTAGCTGTAGGATCCATCTGAGGATCGCGGGGGGAAAGCCATTGTATTGTTGAACAGTGTTTAGTGGCGGCTTTCCGGGTTGGACTCCGATCGTCCCGTGGTTTTTACCCTGATTTGGGGGTTTTCCACGTATACGCCTGTGTGTTTGGTTGATTATATTTACTATTGCGTATTTTGCTGACGGTTTTGCAGGTATCTCAGCTCGCGTCCTCGCGTGCACTCAGGTCCGTGAGAACGTGTTTTCTCACAACAAGTGGTATCAGAGGGAGGTTCAGTCGAGTCGATTGGATATTTCGGGTTTGTGAATAGGTGCGGTAGGTGACGACCATTGGTCGGCTCCCTATCCTCTCTAGTCACATTCTTTGAAATAGTCGGCTCCAAGATCAGTGGTCAGAGTTGACAGTGGACTGAGTGCAGATGGATTCGAGGTTTGAGATGGGTATGATGTTGAACGGGGCCAACTATCATGAGTGGCATATGATGATGGAAGACTTGATCTATGTCAAGGGTTGGCACTCGCCTATCTTTGAAGAGATGCCCAAAGATATGGAACCTGCAAAATGGACGATTGAACACCGCAAGGTGTGTGGATTTATCAGGCGATACGTGGAGCGCAATGTGTACAATCATGTGGCGAGTATTGTTGATGCCAAGGAGCTATGGAAGACATTGGAGTCTTTGTATGCGAAGAGCACAGGTCTGAATAAACTTTTGCTGCTGACGAAGATTAGTGAGTGTAAGTATCAGGAGGGCACACCTATTCTTGATCATGTGAATGAGTTCCAAGGAGTGTTGGATAAGTTATCTGCTATGAAGGTGACCTTTGATGATGAGGTCAATGCTCTGTGGTTACTGAAGTCTCTCCCTGCCTCTTGGGAGATGGTTCGAGTTTCACTGATTAACTCGTCTCCGGGAGGTGTTCTGACTATGGAGATTGCAAAGAGTGGGATTCTGAATGAGGAGGTGAGAAGGAAATCTCAGGGTGATTCATATGAGAGTATCCCCTCTACCCACTCAGGTGCTTTGTACACTGAGTCTAGGGGGAGAGATAAGGACAGAGATGACAAGGGATCTAATAGGAGCAAGTCCAGGCCGCGGAAAGATGTTGAGTGCTTTCATTGTGGCAAGAAGGGACACATTAAGAGGAAGTGCAATGCCTGGAAGAAATTGCAGATGAAGGAATCAGGGAAGCAGGATGAGGCCACAGCATCAGTAGTGACAGCCTATGATGATGATGATATATCACTCTTTGCGAGTGATGAGGTGACGTCTAACCTCGCTCGTAGAGATGGTTTGTGGTTGGTGGACTCAGGGGCTTCAGCACACGTTTCGAGCGATAGAGCACAGTTTGCTACCTACACCTCACGTGATTTCGGAGTATTGAGGATGGGCAACAGGACGGTTTGCAAAGTTATCGGCATCGGTGATGTGCACCTGAAGACGAGCACAGGTTCTGTTTTAGTGCTCAAAGACGTTCGTCATGTACCTGGCATCTGATTCAGTTTGCTGTCTGTTGATCGATTGGATGCAGATGGGTATGCGAGTAAATTTGACGACGGACGATGGAGATTGACCAGAGGCTGTTTGGTCATAGGCCGTGGTAGCATGATGTCCGGTCTTTATTGTTTGGATGCTAGAGCTGCAGGTACGGGGGAGCACAAGGTCAGAGGTGACAGGGCCACTGGTGTGTGGCGCAGGCAGCGTGGAATTTTCAACATGAAGAAATGCTACAGGCAAGTGAGACGTCAGGTCTCAAAGTCGACGGTGATAGGACAGGAGAGCGGTTCTCATATTGTTGCTGGCCAGCGGCGTCGGGTGACTTTTGATTGTCACAATCATACATCGAGTTCGACAGTTTGTGCGGGAAAGATGCATAGTTGCAGTGATGGTTCTCGCAGGGAGGTCGCCAATTTGGCGAGCTCTTCCTCCTAGTCGGGAAGGGGGAGAATTGTTGGGTTCGGGTTCCCTCCTAGAAGGATAAAACCCGCGGCGACGGACGTCGAGAGGTTCGTAATTGGATGGATCAAGTCGAGATGAAATTTTGGGCCAATCAAAGATATATTTTGCTTTTATGTGATCCATTATATTTAAATGATATATATATATAATCAGATTATATAATCTATACGGATTCCTATTTACATATATATATCTGATTATATATATAAAGAATAGTTTCCTAAATCTACCCCATCCCTGCCCGCCTACCTATAAAAAGAAAAGAAAAAAAAACCTACCTGCTGCTCACCGTGAAGGAGAAAAAGGACCGGCTGCTCTTCATCGTATAGAAGATCCCGCCGCCTGCAACTGGACAAGGTCATTCCTTCTCTTCTCCGCCTCTCATCTCTTCTTTCTCTCGTTCGGGCCGGGATTTCTCGCCGTCGAACGTGGGAGAGGCGGCGTGCCGGAGCAAGCGGAGTTGGAGAGGTGGTCGGAGCCTTGAGGCCGCACGGAGTCGAGTTTTGACGGCGGCGTTTGTCGCGAGGGCGGAGGTGCCAAGGACTCCTTTTGCGGGGGCTGAACCGGGAGGCGTTGTGAAGGCCGTACTTGTCTTGCGGTGGTTGCGGTGCACGCGTGCGGGGGAGCGGCGTTCGCGGAGGCCGATTTGGGCGGAGCCGGAGCGGCGTTGGCGGAGGCCGATTTGGGCGGAGCCGGAGCGGCGTTGGCGGAGGCCGATTTGGGCGGAGCCGGAGCGGCGTTGGCGGAGGCCGATTGGGGCGGAGCCGGAGTGGCATTGGCGGAGGCCGATTTTAGAGTGCGCATCTTGGAGCAAAGATCGGCAACGTGCTATTGGGGTCGCATCTGCGGCTAGCGGCGGTCAGCGCGAGGAGGCATCTTAGCTTCAAGTGGACTTTGGCGGCGAGGCATCTGAGCCTCGAGCGGGGCAACCTACTGACGGGTTGCGGACTGATCGGAGTGCGCCAACGACGTCGTGTGTCGACGTAGGCGGACAGCTTGGCACAATATTGGAAGATCTTGGAAGACTGCAGAGGATTCAGAGAACCAGTTTGGAGCGAGTCTCTCTGACTCGAACTTGGTCGTCTTTGTCGGTATACCTGTATTTTTCTTCTTGTCTTTATTTTGTGATAGCTGTAGGATCCATCTGAGGATCGCGGGGGGAAAGCCATTGTATTGTTGAACAGTGTTTAGTGGCGGCTTTCCGGGTTGGACTCCGATCGTCCCGTGGTTTTTACCCTGATTTGGGGGTTTTCCACGTATACGCCTGTGTGTTTGGTTGATTGTATTTGCTATTGCGTATTTTGCTGACGGTTTTGCAGGTATCTCAGCTCGCGTCCTCGCGTGCACTCAGGTCCGTGAGAACGTGTTTTCTCACAACAACAACTTCCGTGTTGAACATTTTTTCTTAAAATGTCATATAGTTGACTTATTTTCAAAAGGCACGACTTCTGCCGGAACTATTGCGAATCGCATAGTTCCGTCTGGGTTCCACCCCCTTTGAAAATATGTCGACTATATTGCATTTTTAGCAAAAGTGTTCAACATGAAAGTTATAGATCTCGACGAGATCTACAACTTTCATGTTGAACTATTTTTCATAAAATGTCATATAGTTGGCATGTTTTCAAAAGGTGTGGATCCGGCCGGTCCCGTCCGAGTTTTAAAAGCTTAGGCAAAGTTTGTTTTGAAACTGCTAATAGCGGTCATATTATGTGTGTTTTTTATTGTTTAGTCGGGCTGCTAATATCCAAAGTCGGGCTGTCAATAAAAACGTCCTTTATTAATTACTAGTTACGTACACGGGGCTCCTCCCCAACAGCCAATCGTAGCAGTACTTCGACTCTGATATATACGGTGTTTTGTCTCTATCAATTAATTAATACAATTTAAAATAAATATGTTATCAATTATTTTACCTTAATGTGTATATTATCATGCATGTTAAATCAAATTTAATAAAGTTAATAAAATTAATGGTACCTCCTTGAAAATACCCCTAGACATGTCTAATAATGACAATTTTTCTCGAAAGGACTACTGATTTATGTAATGAGAGTCTATTTTAGTAGGTTTAGTAGCTCTACCAAAATTTTTTTATATCTTAGGAATTGTAGTCATTATTTTTAATTTGAGAATATAATATAGTTTTTAAAATGTGTTTATATTTTATTTTTTTAAATAATAATATATATTAAGTAAAATAATAACGCTAAATATGACAATATGGAAAGTTGCACTAAAAGTAAACTTTTCCCTTGTTACAGTACAAGATAATAGCTACGGTTTATGAACAAATGTGTCATGTATTAATTGGCAAGCACAAGTTATTTACCGATGTACTGTATGAAATTGCCTCCTCTCGAAAGCACAATTTATTAAGATATCTTGAAAGTAAAAGACTTTGCGGGTAGAAAATACTCAAAGAATATTAATACACATAAATGCAGAAGGTAGCAGGAAAAATATTTTTTTATTTGAAGAACAATTGAAAAAGTCTTAAAATTTCACATAAAAATATTTTTTTTGACACTTTACAGTACGTGGTCTGCTTGGGTCTGTGACCGTTTAGCCACGAGCCCAGGCTAGGCCCGAGTTAGGCCTAAGTGGGCTCAAAAGACCCTCTTATTTAGCTAGAGTCTGGCCCGAGCAATAAGCCCGCTTATGTTGTGCCCAGCAATAGATGATGGGCGTTTGAGCCCCGCATTTAAATATTGCTGGGCTCAAACGCCCGGCATTTTATATTAGATGATGGGCAGCCATGCCCAACATTTAATATTGGGTGCGGCCTCCCAGCAGCTTTGTTGTCACTGTAGCAGCTAGCTGCCCTTTTGGAAGCTATCTGCTGCTTTTGGGGGCCTGCTTAGACCCTTTTTTGGGGGCTCAGCAGGCCCCCTAATTATGTAAGTGTATGGGCCCCGGCCTGGGCCTTGTTTAAGTAAGGCCCGGCCTGGGCTCGACAGCAACAAAGCTTGGGCACGGCATGGCTTATTTGCACCACTGCTTTACACCCATCAAAAATAGGGTTTTAGCACTTTAAATCATGAAAGTTTAAATTTTGCACTTTGCATCTCCAAAATATATTATCTTTGGGTTGTTGGGTTCATTGATCTCAATGTCCCAGAATTGAAAAAAGCCTAATAGACAATGGTACACTCATGCCGTAATCTAACAAGTGTTATAAGTTCTTTGTATGCAGAATACCTACTATGCATTGATTAGACAGGTTGTTGAAATCGCCAAGATAGGTGATAACAGGGCAAGGTTATGGAAAGACGGAAAACCGTCTAAGTCTACAGACGTTAAGTGAAGTCTACTCACTCAACGTCAGATGACTAAAAGATGTGAGTACTGCATGCATAGTCAAAGACAAGCTACTGGCAAGCTGAAAATGTGGCTAAGTCCACAAGCGTTAAGTGATGTCTACTCACTCAACGTCATACAACTTATTCGTTGAGTATAACTCAACCTGTCAAAGCCACAAAAAATCTATGTAGTTATTTGACTAAGTCCACTAGCGTTGAGTGAGGCAAGCTCACTCACCGCCATAAGGACATAGAGTTGACTGACCCTTGTTCAGTCAGAGCCACTGTATTTCAAACACACAATTTTGTCAAATGACAAAAACATTGAGTGAAGGCTATCCACTCAACGCCTAATCAACTGTGATACTATCTTAAGTACAGAAGCGTTGAGTGAAGCTTACTCACTCAACGTCTTGTCACAAAAAATCTGTATAAGTATTTTTGGCGTTGAGTGAAGCTTACTCACTCAGCCCCTAGTGATAGAAAATCTGTCTAAGTGTTTTGGTGTTGAGTGAAGCTTACTCACTCAATGCCCGGTGACAGAAAATCTGTCTAAGTGTTTTGGCATTGAGTGAAGCTTACTCACTCAACGCCTAGTGACAGAAAATTTGTCTGTGTTTTGACATTTAGTGAAGCCTACTCACTCAACGCCTATACTAATGTGTTTGAATTTGACCAAGTACATAGGTGCTGGCGTCAGCAATTGTCAGAAAAATTCAAAATGTTGTAGGAAGGCTACAGTACGCGACAAACGGCATCGGGGGCCTACCATACGACTTTTGCAATTAATGCAAGGTTGCAACTGCCAACTCCTTGTATGGGCCCCACATCTCAAAGAGCCGTTAAGCGGCGGAATAGAAAAGGCAGAGCTCTGATTGAAGAAAGTAGCTTTTCATACATACAGCTAGCAGTCATCTTCTTCCTCGCCATTATTGCAGAGGCGGAGGAACAGAGTTCAAATCAGCCGGTCTGAAAGCAAACAAGGTTAGCTGGTGCCATTTTTACCTACACCAGTAAGTTCATGAGGCTTACTTTCTGAGTAAAAAGATGAAATTGAATCATCTGGTTTTAGCAGTCTAGAATATAGGGTTGAGTTTATCTCAACTCAAGAAGCAGTTAAGAGAATAAATCCCCAGCTGCGGTTACTTCTCAGCTCAAGCAAGCCTTATCATGAAGATCAACTTCTAGTGCTTTGAAGAAGAAAGAACTGAGGTTCTGGTGCAGTTCAGACGGGAAATAAGAAGCAAAATAGGTTTCTGCAAGTTACTTCGATCCCAAACAGATCTATACCTGTTGTTGTGAAGGAGTTAGGGCAGAGAATATCTCAGCTCAGAAAGTATAAGGCTCAGAGAAATTTCTCTTGAGTCAAATAAACTACACCCACTTACACCCTATAGAATCTTTACAGATCTGAGATGTAGGCATGAACATATAAAGGCTGAGTGTTTGATCCAAGTATGGATCTAAGTGTAGGATGCAACACCTCCGTCCATCACATGAAATATAATAGAGGGTCCGACCGAGTCCCCACAACATATTCCACAAACAGACAGTGGGGTTACATATGCATATCAAAAGACTACACGCATCCTATCTCAGAGCATTCTAGCTGAAGCTTCAAGGGTTAAGACTTGAACTCAAGTACAACAGTAATGTCAACTATATAAACACAGGAATGTTTATCAAAAAAATACACAAAAGTTACTAACGCCCAGCGATAGTCACTATCGACCTGCGATAGTCAACAGTAGCTTAAAACTGTCCTGGCCTTAAGGCCTTATATTTACTCTTTACAAGATGTGGATTACAGACATTGGCATGCATGACGGCCACACATAAAAGCAATAAAATCCGCTTGGCCTTCGAGGGCTGGCATAGCTTCTAGGGCTTTAGCCCGCTACTTCCCGCTCGGCTCTCCAGCACCAGTACAGTGACAATCCACCACAAGAATGACAAACAAGGCAACGGTCAGCTTTCAGATAACCAATTTATAACGACCCTACCTCATTCTCGAGGCAGCGGTATTCCTTCCTTGCAGGCATAACATGTATATAAAGTGGCAATAATCATTCACCACAAATGCAGGCTTAATAACCACACTCCTCATACACTCAGGGCACATTATCGGTGTGGCGAGGTTTCAGGCTCCACCACCATTCTCAGTCCCAGACTTGATGGCAACACTTGATCATTTCTCTCTTTTCTTCCTATGAGTCGACAACATCAAAGGAGTTTTATTACTTTGAGATCGAATCCAGTGACACGCTCCAAGTCGATCGTCATAAGGTGGGGTGCAGGACAACCTTGCCCGTTGCTCAGACCGTCATGCGCCGAAAGCCGAAACCTTCATGGCTGTGACATGACGCGGGTCGGAATTTCCTTTATGCCCAAGCAGAACATTGTAATTTCCTGCTAACAAACAATAACGGCCCTCAGGTCTCTTGGAGACAAGACATTAGTAGCCCGCAGGTCTCCCAGAGACAGGCTACATAGTTCACTAGGATCTATCGCTGGGCAATACTCACAGTCATCGCCCGATAGGGAACAGAGTTTCATTGCTTCCCTAATTTGAGGTTTTCCTAAAGATTAACTCAAGTACTTTATTGCAGTCCCCTGCACACCCCTAGACCTTGGATTTCACACGTTTATCCACGAAGTCTTCTCCGGCACGCAAATCAAAATATCACTAATCCACACCAACCTGTCCAGATGGGCTTCGCGCAGCATGCCTATTCCGTACTGCGCATTTCCGGATCTATATGCAAATTTATCGGGGACATCACGTATCAACCCGAATGGAATTCCTTTCACTCTTCCACCTTTTGGTGGGGGATTCTATGCACATGCCAAAAGAAGGACTTCACTTGTCCAAGAATGAAAATCTTTACCCTTGCAGTCTATTTTGGAGCCATGAACGAGCTTTTATGTCCGGTTGGAAAGGAACGCTCCACTTTCCTCTTCACAGATCTAGCCTCGGTTCTCAGTTCCAGCCACAGGATCTCCTTCACCAAGCCTTCCAAGCTCAGATTCAGCCTTCTTCCTTAGCTCCTTCTTCCAAGAGAGCAAATGGAAATGAAGAGAGAGAGAGAGAGAAGTGAAATGAGACTTCTCTTGATCTCTCCTCTACTTAAGTGGCCTCGGGATTAATCTCAGCCACAGGCTTATTTTATCAAAAGGAAGCAAAAGCCAAGATTTGAGTTTACTGGTCAACTTTAGCGATATTGCCGCGCGATATCGACTATCATCTGGCGACATCGGCTTTTTCACCACTTTGACCTCACTAAACCGCCGTTCATCGGCCGCCAACCGGCCATCCAACATGTGTCCAACATACATGGCATTATCGCCTGCCGATATCCACTATCGTCGTTCTGATATCTCACTCAACGCTTTACGGTGTCAAGTGAGTTGAGTTCACTCAATGCTTTAAGGCATCAAGAGCGTTGAGAGATGGGTTATCGTCACGCGATACAAACTATCGCCATGCGATAGTTTCTTACTCAATGATCCGTTGAGTGTGTTGAGCTCAGTCAATGCTTTATGGCATCAAGTGCTATTATTATCATCGCCGGCGATACCCACTATCGCCCGGCGATAGCGACCAAAAGTTCTGTTGTTAAATTTGGGGTATTACAATCCTCCCCTCCTTACAGAAATTTCGTCCCGAAATTTTATTCTTTTATAAGGAAAAACAATAATTTATATGTTACAACATATTGTCCTTTCACACAAGTCAACGTTATAACATTATTTAATAAACAACACGGGGTATTCCTCGTGCATGGTTTGCTCACGCTCTCATGTCAGCTCTTCATGGCCATAATTGTCTCACCGGACTTTGACCATCCTGATTGTCATGTTCTGCAGTTGCTTGATCTCTGTATCCTCGATTCGAATGGGCCTCACTTTCATCGTTAGTCGATTATTGACTGATACTTGATTAACAACACTCACTTGCGCTGATTCTTTTACAGCTTTCTGCAGCACCAATATGTAAAAAACATCGTGCAAGGCACTTAGCTCCACCGAAAGAGCTAATCGATAGGCATCTTCTCCAATCCGCTCAACCACTTCAAACAGACCAAGATACCTCGGACTTAACTTGTTCAAGCGTCGAATCCAGGACACGGCTTTGAATGGCTTGATCTTTAAGTGCACCCATTCACCAACCGCAAACTCCACATTTCGGTGTTTGGTGTTGTAGTACTTTGCTTGCCTATCTTGGGCTACCAACAGCCGCTCATGTATAGTACGTATGGTCGAATTTGCATCTTCGACCTCCTTACGCTTATATAGCTATGACATGTCTGTTTCCACCCAAGCTAACGGTGTACGACACTTCCTACCATATAAAGATTTAAAGGGATTCATCTGTATGCTAGCTTGATAGCTATTATTGTAGCAGAACTCAATCATATAGAGGTGATCTTCCCACCTCTTCCTGAAATCCAGGGCACACATGTGGAGTATATACTCCATTGTTCTGTTGGTCCTCTCGGTCTGACCATTCATTTGCCAATGGAAGGTCGTACTGAACTTTAACTCGGTACCCAACAGTTGGTGGATTAGTCTCCAATCACCTGAAGTAAAACGCCCATCTCGGTCATTGATGATGCTACGGGGCACGTTGTGCAATGATACGATGATATCCACGTACAGTTTGACCAATTTTCCCACTGAATCGTCCTTCCGGTTTGGTATGAAGTGCGACACTTTTATTAATCGGTCAACGATCACCCACACGACATCATTTCCGCACTATGATCTCGGCAGTCCATGCGCAAAACCATAGAAATGTCATCGAACTTTCATACCTGGATTGGTAATGACTTTGGAAACCTCCAAGCTTTTGGCATTCAGCTTTTACTAAGGCACAAGTATGACATTTTGCCATGTTATGAGCTATGTCTTTCTTCAGACCCGGCTACCAGAACATCTTCATGTCCTTGTACCTCTTTGTGCTCCCTGGTGAATTGAGTACTTTGTAAAGTGTGCTTCGTACTTCAATTCCTCATGTATTTTACCCACATTCGGTATGCACAGACGACCATATTTTCTCAAAAGACCGTCTTCCATTGAGAATTGAGAATTTGACTCATTCGCTGCTTAGCACCTTAGACTCTCATTGAGTTCCATTGCTCGCCGAACTCTGTACGCAAAGTCATATTGTACCTCCGTCCAGTTCAGGCACGCATTTGCAGTAGCATTCTTGTCCACACAATAGATGTATAAGGCCTCCAACTCCTGGATTTGATGCTCATCATGCATCTACAACCAATTTGCCCTTCCAGAGTCCTGCGGCTCAAGGCATCTGCGACCATATATCCCTTCCCGGGAGTATAATGAATATGGAAGGTGCTGTCCCCGAGGAACTCCACCCACCTCTCCTGTCGCATATTTAGATCCTTCTGATCCAGAAGATGCTTAAGGCTCTTATGGTCAGTGAAGATGTTAACTTTCACACCATATAAATAGTGATGTCATAGTTTAAGTGCAAAAATCACAACCGCCAACTCTAGGTCGTGGACTGGATAGTTCTGCCCATGCACCTTCAACTAACATGAGCCATAATCTATCACCTTTCCAAACTGAAGAAGAACGCAACCTAAGTCACTCTCTGATGCATCATTATACACCAGCCATCTGAACTACATGGCAAACTCAAAATAGGTGTCGTGATCATACGACTCTTTAATTCTTCAAAAGCTTGTGTGCACTCGGGCGTGCAAACGAACTTCTAATCTTTCCTAGTCAGTGTGGTGAGAGGTAAGACTATCCGCGAATAATAGCCAGCAAGTCCAAGGAATTTCTGACTTAAGCCACAGAAGACAAAACCGGCCACTCCCGTATCGCAGCTATCTTCGTCGGATCCACCACAATGTCTTTTCCACTTACCAAGTGGCCAAGAAAGGCCACTGACGACAACCAGAACTCACACTTTGAGAACTTAGCATAGAGCTTATTTCTTCTCAGGGTGCGCAACACCATCCGCAAATGGTTCGCATGATCTTCTTCAGACCGACAGTACACTAAAAGGTCGTCAAGAAAGACGATTTCAAATAAGTCCAAGTACTCTCGAAACATTCGGTGCATTAGGTCCATGAACACTGATGGCATATTAGATAGCCCAAATGGCATTACCGTGAACTCATAATGACCATAGCGTGTTCCAAACACTGTCTTGGGAATATCACATTCCTGAATTCTCAACTGGTAATAGCCATACTTCAGGTCCAGCTTTGAGTATACCGTTGATCCAGCCAGCTGATCGAACAAGTCATCAATCTGTGGTATCAGATACTTGTTCTTTTCCGTCAGCATATTTAGTTCTCGATTGTCAATGCATAGCCGCAATCTTCCATCCTTCTTTTTCACAAAGAGGACCGTTGCACTCCAAGGTGACATCCTTGGGCGTATATAGCCTTGCTCCAGTAACTCTTATAATTGAACCTTTAGTTCTGCCATCTCCTTTGGCGCAACACGATATGGCGAGTGGACCATCCAGCATAGTCAGAATCTGAGAATCCAGTTAAGTCAAATTCTGACTATGTTGAATACCAAAGTCCTAGATTTGGGCAACCCTTTATATATCTTAAAATCTTTTTTAAGAAAATAAGGTCAGATTATTTAGGGTTCACTGAAACATAGCACAAAGACATGTAGCAAACATTATATCTGGTCTAATAGTTGTAAGATACAACAAGGACCCAACAATAGCCCTATATGTTTTCTAATCAACTGGCTTGCCTTGTTCATCTGAATCAATCACAACATTGGAAGCCATAGGTATTTTCATTGCTGAGGCATCAAACATCTCAAATCTTTTAATTAGCTTCTTATCATATTTAGACTGGGATATAAAAATGCCATCAGAGGATTGCTTCACTTGAAGACCAAGGAAGTATGAAAACTCACCCATATTACTCATTTCAAACTTGGAATGCATCAAGTCAGAAAACCTTTTGCATAATTTGGAATCAGTAGAGTTAAAAATGATGGCATCTACATATATTTGTACTAACAAAAATTTATCTTTATGATGCCTAATAAATAAAGTCCTATCTACAATGCCCCTAGTGAACTTATGCTCTAAAAAAGCTAGTTAAGGTCTCATACTGATGAGTTCGATATTTATAGGGTTTTTCAGACTCATCTGGGCTGGTTTTCTCACGCATGCACTGCATTTCAACCGGAAACCAGCTATATTTGCATTGTTCGGTCATGGACCATTTTGTGCACTGATTTGGCCCGAGGGTATGCAATTGCACATTCTATTATTGGGGGTAAGCACATGGTGCTCCCCATGGTTCTGTTTGTTTGTTTGTTTTATTGGTGCTAGGAGCTTGTGCTCCAGTTGGTTTTGTTGTGCAGGTGGTGTGTTTTCCCCCTAGGCAGGAATTCTGTCTTAAGGACAACGCACGGTCGTGCGTTTCTTTCACGCACGGTATACATGGAATCGTGCATTTTGGTCAGCTGGAAGAACGTCGAGTTGAGATCGACGAATTTCCTCTCGTACAGTTGACGCACGGTTTCTTCGAAACCGTACGCGAAGGAAACGCACGGTTTTCCTGTAGCATTTAGTTGGTTCTGTTCTATGGCTAAGCCTATGATTTATTCACTCACGGGCGCAAGCACCCGTGCGCGAGTAGAACTCATTGTTTTCCTGTGTGCCCCTGCTTTCCAGCACTCTATCGCTACCCGTGCGATGTCCTTCATGCACGGACGGAACTGCCCATGCACGAAGGAAAATGCACGGGTCAACGCTTTTCCTTCCTCGTGATTATCTTGAAAGTTAATATCGCACGGTTTGCGCACGACCGTGCACCAAACCGTGCATGACTATTTTTTCTGACTTTTCTATTTAAGTTGCAGATTTCTTCTTTCCAAGGATCCAGCTCCGCTCCCCCGCCATTTCTGCTCCTCTGAGCGGGAAAACTCGCCTCCAGCCGCTATTTTCTCTCTCCTCCTTGGAGAGTTATTCCGGCCACCATTTCTCCTCAGAAAGCTTGCGATAGTTTCATCTCCGGCCACCTTCATCTTCTCTGAACTCCAAGCTACCATTCGAACTCTTTGTTGCTGCACTTGTGGAGTTCTTCGGTCAGAACTAGCCCATCGATCATTCATGAAGAAGACGGGATATTTGAAGGAAGTAACAACCCTTCTTTATTTCCCGGACGTCATCCGAAGACCGAGCCCGGACAAGGATTGACAACCCTCGAATTTGGCCATGAATCTCGGAAAGCCTTTGTGTGCTCGGTTGTATTTCTCCACCACTTCTTGTGGTTACTTCATTCTGAACTTGTGATAGTGAGATTGTTGCTTGAGAACAATGTTTTGTTTAAGGTTTCAGCATGTATTTATGTTGTTATGTCTTAATCATTGCTTGTGTCGTTAAGTTTCAGTTTTTCTTGTGTTTGTTGTGATTGTGCCGTTCTGGCAATTGCTAGAAGCGTGTGTTGTGAAGAGATGATTGCGACCCTCGCTGTTCGTCCATCGTCCATACTACTCTCCGTAGTACTCCACCCAAGCGACGCGGTGACGGCGACCCGCTATAGTTTCTTTTTGTTGTTAACTTAGGAATCTCATTCAAAAACCCCCTTTGGTTACTTTCCCGCTTGCAATCTCTTTTTCATATAACAAAATCATAATCCCTACTTGCACTCCTCGAGAGATCGATATCCGGGGATTAAACTCCTCACTTTTATTACTTGACAGCAATCGGTACACTTGCCAAGAGTGCATCACATACCACGCTCTTGGAGCTTGCTTTAAACCATAGAGAGCTTTATGCAATTTGAAAACAAAAGAGGGATGAGTTGGAGAGATAAAACCTGGTGGTTGCTCCACATAAACTTCCTCTTTAAGTTCAGCATTTAGGAAAGCACTTTTGACATCCGTCTGGTAGACTTTGAACTTCTTATAGGCTATATAAGAAAGGAATATTCTGATAGCCTCCAACCTTGCAACAGGGGCAAAGGTTTGATCATAGTCAATTCCTTCCTTCTGAGAATAGCCTTGAGCTACCAATCTTGTTTTTCCTTACTATAGCTCCTTGTGCATCCAATTTGTTTCTGAATACTCATTTAGTTCCAATGACTAGGTAGTCTTTGGGTCTTGAAACTAAATCTCAAACTCTGCATCTCTCAAACTGATTGAGCTCCTCTTGTATTACAATAATCCAGTGGGGATCTTGTTCTACATCTTTTATGGATTAGGGCTCAAGTTGAGATATGAAGCAATCATGCATCAAATCTTGGTTGATTTGATGCTTTGTTTGCACACCAACTGATATGTCTCCAATCACTTGAGTTATTGGATGATCTCTAAGTGTGACAAGATCAGTAGGAGGAGTTGGTTCATCAATAGCTTGGGGAATTAATTGTTCTTGTGGAATTATGTTGACTATTGTTGGTTCAACTGTTGGAATTATTTCTTCTTCACTCTCTTCATCAACCTGTGGAGAGGGATGTAATGTAACCTCTTGGGTGAGGTTTAAGTCATACAATTCCTCACATAGAAGGGGTACCAGCAAAATATCTCTAGTAGAAGAATCCTTCTGCTTGTAAAATATATTAGCTTTATCAAATGAAATATGTACAGATTCTTCAATTTTAAAAGTAGATTTATTAAATACCCTATAGGCATTGCTGATTTGGGAATATCCAAGAAAAATTCCCTCTGCAGCTTTGGCTTCAAACTTTCTAAGATGATTCTTTTTTTTATTGTGTATATAACATATACAACAAAATACTTTAAAATAGATAACTTTAGGTTACTTCCCTTTGAGCAATTCATAGGGAGTCTTGCACTTAAGTTTATGTATTAAACTCCTATTCAGAACATAGTTTGTTGTGCTTACAACATCTGCCCAAAAGGATAGGGGCAAGTAAGCATCTGCAAGAAATGTCCCTGTAAATTCAATTAGAGTTCTATTTTTCCTTTCTGCTACCCCATTTTGTTAAGGAGTTCTAGGAGCAGAGAAGCAATGTCTGATACCTTCCTTCTCACAGAATTCTTGCATAAGAAGAGATTCAAACTCAGTACCACGATCACTTTTAATCAATGTAACTGGAGTAGAGTACTCAATCTTTATGCTCTTAAGAAAGTCTGTAAGAACTTTGAAGTTATCTGACTTATTTCTCAAAAAGAACACCCAAGTGAATCTAAAGAAATCATCTACAAGTACTAAGGTATAAGATTTCCCTCCCAAGCTCTGTACAGCAATGGGTCCAAAAAGATCCATATATAGCAAGTACAGAATCCGGGGTGAATCACTCTTATTAATAGATTTAAAGCTATTTTTAGTTTGCCTGCCAAATTGACAAGCCTTGTAGAGGCTTTCCTTCTTGTAGGGGGCAGAAGACAATCCTCTAACAAGGTTGTCCCTAGATAATTTAGCAATGTTTTTAAAATTAACATGTCCTAATCTTTTATGTCATAGATTATTATTATTAATTTGATTGAACAAGCAAATTTCTGAACATGCTGACTTGAAATTAACTACACAGATGTTTCCTTGTCTAAGACCAGTTAAAACAGTTTTATTATCTACTGAAGTAATAATACAGGAAGATTGGTTAAAAGTTTCCTGATAACCTTCATCACATAACTGACTTATGAATATTATGTTATATTTTAGGCTACTCACATATGCTACCTTCCTGAAGGTGACAGCTCCAACTCTGACATTCCCATAGCCTTCTGTTTGTCCATAGTTGGAGTCTCCAAAGATCACCTTTGGTCCAAGCTTTGACTTGTTGTTGGTTAAGTTATCCTTGCTTCCTGTCATATACTTTGAACACCCACTATCCAGGTACCACTGTTCCTCTGTGGTAGGATAGTTCTTTACCTGCAAAATAAAAGATTAGGTGTTCTTGACATATGTAACCTTGGGTCCATGATTCTTTTCAAATTTAAAACTAGAAATATAAGAAAATTCTGGTTGACTCTTATATCCTAGAGGATGAAATCTCCTAAGTGGGATTATCCATTTGGTAAAAGGGTTAACAAAGTCTCTTGGTTGATTAAAGTTTATCAAATAATTTAAGTTTTTGTTAAAGTTAACTAGGTTTGACGAATTCTGAAAAGTTCGTCGATCAGTGTTCGACAAATAGGGATGAGTTCATCAAACTCCGCTCAGAGAATGATAGTGTTCATTCCCTGTGCCCCAACTTCGTCGATCGCGATTCGATGATCCAATAAGATTTCGTCGATCGCAGTTCGAAGAATAAATATATGAAAAATCTGCATTCACAGTTCGTCGATCTGAGTTTGACGAACGGTATACATTTCGTCGATATAGGTTCGACGAAAACTGTTGAACATGGTTTTTAATGAAATTTTTATTTTTCTTTTCTTCTATTTGGGTTTTTATAATTCTTCTAATTGTTGGTTGTCATCATTTAATTTTTCTTTACCATTTTCTGAAATAAATTTGATAGGTGTTGAAAGAATATTTTTCTTTATTATAGGTGGCTGACTAGGTGATGCACCTAAGCCTAATTTACCATTTAACATAGCATTTACAGTACTTGTGATGTCCATCAATTTGATGCTTCTCCCATTCAGGAATTCTTCAAATTGCTTAGCTTCATTCAATTCAGTTTTTAATGAAATAATTTGTTCAGAAGCCACATCTAGTTCATCTTTTAATTTTATATTTTTAGAAAACAAATTATCATATTCAATTAATTCGTCTCTGAGAAGTTTTATTTCCTTCTCAGATTTAATTAAGTCATTGCATAGTAACTTAAATTCAGTTTTAAAATGTTCTGAAGTAAAATCAAAGGAGGATGTTACCTGGTCCTCTTCTGACTCAGAATCCTCAGCTTCTGATGGATTGCTTGATGCATTGATAGCCATCAAACAAATCTCTCTGGTTTTGGCCTTTTTTCACCTTCACTAGAGCTGGAAGATGACTCTGAGACCGAGTCACTGATGAGTACAATTATGATAGGCTTTTTACTATCATAATTGTAATCATGTCTACTATTTCCTACCCCTTTTTGTGTTGATTTCATGATAATAGTAAAGAAATTGTTGTATCATAGATAGAAAAGCGTATTTAGAAGTCTTTGGCAGTTCTTATAATAAACTATTTACTGAGTCTATCATTTTTCTATTGCAGGTAATGCCAACCAATGGACCTAAAAGTCTCGGAGCAAACAGAGGAGTTCACGGAGTCTACATGGCTGATGACAGGACGAAAATTTGGTGCACACGGCCAGACACACGGCCGTGTGCCTACCCGTGTCCTATGCACCTAGAGCTGAAGAATTTGGGCGCAGACGATGGAACCTCACACGGGTATGGCACACGCCCGTGTGCATACCCGTGTCATCTTTACACACGACTGCCGACCAACCCGTGTCTGAGGAACACGGCCGAACACACGGCCGTGTCCATACCCGTGTCATCTGACACGGCCCACGACCAGACACGCCTGCTCGTGGGGAACCGCCCAGGAACCGCCTAGGAACCGTCCACACGGCCTGCCACACGGCCGTGTGTGACCCCGTGTCCGACATGTTTGCAAGGGAACTATAACTTTCCTGTAGAAAAATTTGTTTAGGACTTTTGGATCATTTCTGGATTGGAGAACTGCTGGAGGCCGAAGGGGAGCATCCAAGACAAGGAGGATTGAAGGGTATTTCATAGGTATTTTTATTTAATCATTAACCTCTTTGAATCCTTTCTTTCTCTTGATGATCCATCTTCAAATTTCATTTTAATTTGCATGAACTTCTCTTTGAACATTCTAGTAATCATGTATCACTTTGTTTATGTTATATTTGTAGTATTTTATTTGTGTTTATGCTTGCAAACAAAGAGTTTAATTCTCCTTATGAATTATTTATTTGTTTTACAAAATTTGCAATTGGCTAGATTGAGAAATTGGTTCTTTGCAATGATTTTGGTATGTTCATATTGTGATGATAATTCCCTTTGTAATTCAAACTTTATGATCGAGAGATATTTTGTTTGGAAAATTAGAACACGAATAAAAGGATTCATGTTAATTTAGAGATAAAATCCATGAATTTATGTAATAATAAAGGTACTTTACGTAATGCGAACTTGAGTGTTGTGAATTGTTCGAGAGAAAATTTACCATCTTAGGTTTAGATTTGGAATTGCTCGAGAGAGAATTTTGATGAAAAATTAACCTTTACATTGCACAAATTTAACAGTCTTTTCATGTCATGATCGCTTAGAATTGAACTAATAAATGAATTTGTTCATGTAATTGTTTAAAAGCTTCATGTTGTTATCGTTTTTATTTCTCCAACACTGAATCATCCAAATGGTCATAGTTAGGTTAATGTAGTTTAAATATCACTTTTGTTTAGAGGTATGATAATAAAGGGAGGGTGAGTACGAATAGTTGAAACGACCCTGTGGAATACGACATGAGATGTAGATTTCTCATATATTACGATTGATAGGTGCACTTGCCTGAATGCTAATTCAATCTATTTTAAGTTCATCTACATAGTTGTATTAGAGTGTAGAATGAAATCACATTGAGTTATTACTTGTTAGCAAAAAAAATCATCAAGTTTTTGGCGCCGTTGCCGGGGATCGTTTTCAATATTTTGAAATCCTAATCTTTATTGATCTACCAATTTTCATTTATATAGTTGTAAATTAGTATTTGAATAATTATATTGCGTAATATTTTTTTTGTAGTCTGTTAGTCTATGATCAGGGGCAGAAATTCTGGGCTAGTACCATTTCATCCTGACCCAGAACGAATTCTCCATAACACTAACTTAAGGGACGTGGGAATTAATACCACAGATAATTCAAACGGATTATCAGAAGAGGAGACAGTAAACCAAGGAGAGAATCATCTTGAAAACTTAGATACCATGGCCAACCAAAATGAGCAAACCATGTCTGACTTTGCTAGACCTAATCTCCAAGGAACCGGGTCGAGCATCGTTAGACCACCGATAGCTACCAATAATTTTGAATTGAAGCCTAGTGTGATACAGATGGTTCAACAGTATGTCCAGTATGATGGCTTGCAAGATGAGGATCCTAACACCCAGATCAATGGTGTTTCCAACGACGCCATTCGGTTGAGATTGTTTCCATTTTCTTTAAGGCATAAGGCGAAGCAGTGGTTGAATTCCTTACCTAGATGGTCGATCACTACTTGGGACATGATGGTTGAGAAGTTTCTGATGAAGTATTTTCCACCTGCGAAGACTGCGAAGTTAAGGAATGACATCTCTACGTACATTCAATTGGAGACTGAATCGTTGTACGACACATGGGAACGATTCAAGGAGATGTCCCCACCATGCTCTACCTTCATGGCTTCAGATTCAGACCTTCTATAATGGTCTAAATCCAGCCACCAAACAAATGATTGATGCGGCTAGTGGAGGAACTTTGAACAACAAGACACCTGAAGCGGCTCAGTAATTGATAGAGGACATGGCAATGAACAATTACCAATGGACTACAGTAAGACAAAAGCCTAGCAAGCCCGCAGGAATTTATGAAGTAGATGTCGTCACCGCCTTAGCTATTCAAGTGGAGAAACTTCACCAAAAGATGGACAACCTTGCCTTAGCATCACCTTCCATGGCACCTCAACAATGGGACCCTTCATGCACTGGAATGCCTGGTTGTGAACCGCAAGTTCAAGAGCATGTTGACTATATGGGTAACAATATTAGACCACCTTTCAATCAAGCCAACAACCCATATAGTTCTACATATAATCCTAGATGGAGAAACCACCCCAATTTCTCTTGGGGAGGACAAGAAAATCAAGGGAAGCAACCCATGTTTGGACATCAACCACAGTTGGAACCAAGGAAGCCTACATTGGAAGATGTGCTTACCAAATTCATGCAAACTACCGATGTAGCATTCCGGAATCAAGAGGGTTCAATTCGGAACTTGGAAAATCAGATTGGTCAGCTTGCAAGGATGGTTTCTGAATGGCAGCAAGGAACACTTCCAGGGAATACAGAGATAAATCCAAGGGAGCATGCAAAAGCCGTTTAATTGAGGAGCGGAAAGGAGTTACAAGACCCAAGGCCTGCAAAGGAAGCACCCCAAATGGAGTCTAGCGGCGAAGGACCAAGCGAGATGAACGTACAACCGATGGAGTACCAACCAGCATTACCATACCCAGCAAAGCTTAACAAGGAGCGCATGGATGCGCAGTATGGTAAATTTTTATCTATGTTTAAGCAATTACATGTTAATTTACCTTTTTCTGAAATTATTCAAATGCCTAAATATGCAAAATTTCTTAAGGATTTGATTTCTAATAAAAAGAAAATAGAAGAATTATCATTAGTAACATTAAGTGAAGAATGTTCTGCTATTTTGCAAAATAAATTGCCACAAAAACTTAAGGATCCCGGTTCATTTTCAATTCCATGCTTAATCGGTGATTTACAAGTAAATAAGGCTTTAGCAGATCTAGGAGCAAGTATAAATTTAATGCCTTATAAACTATATCTGAAACTAGGCCTAGGAGAACTTAGCCCAACAAGAATGAGTATTCAATTAGCAGATCGATCAGTTAAGTATCCTAGAGGAATAGTAGAAGATGTATTAGTTAAGGTAGATAAATTTATATTTCCTGCTGATTTTGTTATTTTAGATATGGATGAAAATATCGAAGTACCACTCATACTAGGTCGTCCATTTCTAGCTACATCTAGAGCACTTATTGATGTTTTTAATGGTAAATTAGTATTGCGAGTAGGAGAAGATGAAGTCACTTTTCAAATTGGCAATACTATGAAACAATCCTTAGATAACGATGATTATTGCTATTTTTCTCATGGTATTGATGATTTTATGTCTTCTATAAATTCTAATTTTTATTATAAAGATCCTTTAGAAATTTGCATAACTAACAACTATCTAGAAGATGATAAAAATGATGATATTATTGAACATTTATTTTTTCTAGAAAATTGTGTTGCTATGAATAGAACAACGGAATATAGTTTAATTACTGAAGGAGATCATGAAATTCTTAAGAATAATACTACGGATCCACCAATAGTAGAATTAAAAAAATTACCGGATCATCTTGAGTATGCATTCTTAGGAACAAATTCTTCATACCCAGTTATCATATCTTCAAATCTTTCCAATATTGAAAAAGAAAAATTGATAACTGTATTGAAGAAATGTAGAGGTGCAATAGCGTGGCAAATATCTGATATAAGGGTATTAATCCTAGTTTTTGCACTCATAAAATTCTTTTAGAAGAAAACTATAAGTCGTCTATTCAACCGCAACGTAGGCTAAATCCTAATATGAAAGAGGTAGTTAAGGCTGAGATTGTGAAGTTATTAGATGCTGGTATTATATATCCTATTTCGGATAGTTTATGGGTTAGTCCTGTCCAAGTAATTCCTAAGAAGGGTGGCTTGACTGTAGTAGCAAATGATAGAAATGAATTAATTCCAACGCGAACAGTAACAGGTTGGCGTGTCTGTATAGACTATAGGAAATTAAATGATGCCACTAGGAAAGACCATTTCCCACTTCCTTTCATTGACCAGATATTAGAACGCTTATCAGGACATTCTTATTATTGTTTTCTAGATGGACTTTCTGGATACTTTCAAATTCCTATAGCACCAGAAGACCAAGAGAAAACAACATTTACTTGCCCATTTGGTACCTTTGCCTATAGACGTATGCCTTTCGGGTTATGTAATGCGCCCGCCACATTTCAAAGGTGCATGCTAGCCATCTTTAACGAGTATGTTGAAGATATCATGGAAGTGTTCATGGATGATTTTTCGGTTTTTGGCGACTCCTTTGAGTTGTGTTTGAATAATTTAGAGAAAGTTCTTAGGAGGTGTGAGGAGACGAACTTAGCGCTTAGTTGGGAGAAGTGTCATTTCATGGTACAAGAAGGGTTAGTACTTGGCCATAAAATTTCAAGCCAAGGAATTCAAGTAGATAGAGCAAAAATAGAGACCATAGAAAAATTACCACCACCAACCTCCGTAAAGGCAGTGAGAAGTTTCTTAGGACACGCAGGATTTTACCGCCGTTTTATTAAAGACTTCTCTAAAATAGCTAAACCACTTACAAGGCTTTTAGAAAAAGACACACCTTTTATTTTTGAACAAGAGTGTCTACATGCCTTTGAGTTCTTAAAAGAAAAATTAATTAATTCTCCTATTATGATCGCACCTGATTTTAGTCAACCATTTGAGATCATGTGTGACGCTAGTAGTTTTGCGGTAGGGGCTGTTTTAGGACAACGCCGAAACAAACATTTTCACCCAATATATTATGCTAGTAAAACACTTAATAATGCACAGGAGAATTATACAACTACTGAAAAAGAACTCCTAGCAGTGGTATTCGCCTTTGATAAATATAGAGCATATTTAACATTGTCCAAAGTGGTAGTTTATACGGATCACTCTGCACTTAGATATTTGCTAGCCAAAGCGGAAGCAAAGCCTCGTTTAATCCGATGGGTTCTTCTTCTACAAGAATTTGATCTAGAAATTAGGGATAAACGAGGAGAGGAAAACTTAGCGGCAGATCATCTTTCACGTTTAGAAAACCCACTACGATCAATGTTAGATGAATCTGAAATTTCTGATACATTTCCTGAGGAATCATTATTTGCCATATCTACCAATATACATCTAGATTATCCATGGTTTGCAGATTATGCAAACTATCTTGTGGCTAAGGTCCTTCCAAAAGACTTTTCATATCATCAGAAAAAGAAATTTTTCTCTGATTTGAAATATTACTTTTGGGAGGACCCCTTTCTTTTTCGGATATGTGCAGATTCTGTTATAAGAAGGTGTGTATCAGTGGAGGAAGGTTGGAAGATTTTGGAGCAGTGTCATTCAGGTCCTGCTGGTGGTCACTATGGAGCGAATCGCTCCGCTAAAAAGGTTCTTGATTCCGGTTTTTATTGGCCCCTTCTATTCAGGGATGCCTAAAGGTATGTGCCTTCATGTGATTCTTGCCAAAAAGCAGGTAATATTTCTAAATTACATAAAATGCCTCAAAAATTTATCCTTGAATGTGAAGTATTCGATGTGTGGGGTATAGATTTTATGGGACCATTCCCAGTTTCTTTTGGGAATAAATATATTTTGGTAGCTGTAGATTATGTATCAAGGTGGGTTGAAGCGCAAGCTTTGCCTACTAATGATAGTAGGGTTGTAATTAGATTTTTGAAATCCTTATTCGCACGATTTGGCACACCACGTGCACTTATTAGCGATAGGGGTTCACACTTTTGTAATCTACAACTAGACAAAGTATTAGAAAAATATGGAGTTACACATAGGATAGCCACTCCGTATCATCCTCAAACTAGTGGGCAAGTTGAAGTTTCCAATAGAGAGCTTAAGAGAATCTTAGAAAAATCTATAGAAGGGAATAGGAAGCAGTGGTCTAGGAAACTTAACGACTGTTTATGGGCTTATAGGACCGCCTACAAAATACCTATAGGGACCACCCCCTTTAGATTAGTCTATGGTAAATCTTTGTCACTTACCTATAGAATTAGAACACAAGTCGTATTGGACAATACGCTCCTTAAATTTTGACACTAGTTCTATAAGAGAGAAGCGTAAACTTCAACTTAACGAATTAGATGAGTGGAGAAATATGGCCTATGAGAACTCCCGGATTTATAAGGAGAAAACCAAACTATTTCATGACTGTCACCTTCGCAAACCCAAGGTATCCAAAAAGGTGACCAAGTCCTCATTTATAACTCCAGATTACGTTTATTCCCAGAGAAGTTAAGGTCTAAGTGGTCAGGACCCTTCAAGGTTAAAGAAGTCTTTCCCTACGGTACTGTCGAGTTAACTCACCCTGAGAAGGGAGATTTTAAGGTTAATGGTCACCGACTTAAGCCTTATTATGGTGAAATCCCTATGGACTTCGCTCGTCTACAGACTTGCCTCCGTCTAGATTAGTTTCATATTAACTATAGTAGGTGTTTTTAAGTATTCTTGTTTTAGTATAAATCTAATTAGTTGCAATGAAAAATTAAAGAAAAAAAAAATTTTAATGAAAAGAAATTTCCATCAAAATTTTAATGAGAGAAAAAAAAAATTCTGTAAAAAAATTTTTTTTTTTTTTTGAGAAATTCAAAATGGGAGTGGCACACGGCTCTACACACGGCCGTGTGGATAGCCGTGTACATGACACAGGCTCAGGCCCAGCCGTGTGGATTAATTCCAAAAAAAGGCCAATTTCATCCCGAGCACAACACGGGTTTGCACCAACCCGTGTTCCTAGCCGTGTCTATCGCTCGACGATCGTCGAGACCGATGTGTCGAGACACCGGACACGGGCGTGTCGGATAACACACGGCCGTGTCACCTACCTACCCGTGTTTGTGTACCGTGCCAGCTGCGACACGGGGCAACACACGGCCGTGTTGTCGACCGTGTCCACCTGACGCGCTGTCCCCAGTCAGTTTGACCACACGGACCGAGGCAGCCCCGTGTTCCACGAGGCCTCGGATCCCCTAACACGGCTCCACACATGGCCGTGTGCGCACCCGTGTTCAAATTTTTTACACGGATCAACGCACCCCGTGTTCCACGAGGCTATTGATTCCCTAACACGGGTTCACACACGCCCGTGTGCGAACCCATGTGCAACCCCTTTAAATAGGGCCGTGTGGAATTTCTTTTTTGCTCACTCCAACCTTCTCCCATCACAAATCTCCTCGTAGCCTGATCCTCAAGGCACCTTCTTTTTCAATTCTCGTCCCCCTTCACTCGTATTTTCCCCTTCTACGTCATGTCTTCCGGAAGAAGTCATGGAGGTCGTCGTCGCCGACCGGAACTACAAGTCTCAACGGAGAGGCAGGATGCCGCTGCCCCGCTAATTTTCACTGATGCATCGCACACCGCCCGCTTCAACCGCTTGCAATCAAAAAAATTTCAAGATATACGTATAATTGATTGGAGCGTGCTTGAGGAGATAAACTTAGCTGGAGATGTCAGGGGGTTAATTTCTGTAACGGGGTGGGGTCAATTTTTTTCCATAGAGGAGTTACGCTTTAGGGAACTCACCTTAGAGTTCCTATCTTCGTTTTATTCCAGCTTTCGGCCTAATTTCATCGATGCACCGCACGCGCCCGAGGGGATAGTTTCATTTCGAGTGGGTGGCACATTTTATACACTCACCATGCTCCAGTTCACCCAGTATTTAGGGGTGTATGAGGAGTCGTTCCTGTTTAGTGCTGCCTACCCCGAGCTCCACTTCGAACTCCCCAACCGCGATATGGCCGGTGGTATCTGGCGCCAGATTTCTTTTGACACTGGCGCCTACGAGGCCAAGCGATCTAAGGCCTCTAAATTGATTTCCCCTGCCCTCCATTATATCCACCATCTCCTTAGCCACACATTGAGCGGCCGGGGCGAAAGCTCCGGAGTTGTCAGTAGGCAGGACCTGTTATACCTCTACAGCATGACTTCACGATATCCTCTACATCTCGGTTATCTTCTAGCCCAGTTCATTCTCCATCAGGCTGATACCCCCCGAATAGGGTCTATTTGTGTAGCACCCTACATTACTCGCCTCGTGAAGAATATGGGCATCTTTTTAGCCCTCCCCCAGATGAAAGTGGTCGCAAAGACCGTGCCTATCATGATGGCTAGTCTTCGCGCCCTCCGCCTCGTCACCGCCCGTCAGGGCCGGGGAGGGGTCATATATTTCATTGCACGACGTGGACCCCATGTACAGGATGATAGTGATGATGAGGTAGATCCTGACCTTGATGTGCCGTTGGTGCCTTCACCCCATTCCACTTACGCTCATGGCGAGTCGTCTACTGCACCTCCTCCACCTCGTTCACGGTACTCGCACGAGTTCCGACAGTTTTTCGAGACCGAGCTCTCGCCGCGCTTATAGGACATTAAGGAGTCACAGCAGCGGACCGAGGACCTCCTCACACAGATCAGAGACCACCTTGGGATCGCCCCTCGCTAGCCGCTAGCTCCAGCCCCGCCTTCCTTCCCAGACGATACGACAGACCACCATGCTTACTTCTGATATGTATAGATGTAATGCTATCTTTATGTATCGTATCTTGTATTTTTTTTATATATCAGTGTATTCAGTTCTGTCTGCTATTATATATCAGTGCATTCCATTACAGCTCTTGTCTCTTTTTTGTGCTCTTCTATTTATTATGATAGCAATTTTTTTTCTTATATCATCATGAAATCACTCTATGTTCGCTTTTTACATTGCACTGAGGACATTGCAAATCTTAAGTCTGGGGGTAGAATAATTATTCATGTGGTTACAATTGATTCTAATCTGCTTATCATAATACTCAAGTTTGTTATACCCCCCTACAAATTTTGTTGATCTTTTAAGCTCTCATTATTCTTTCATTTGGGATTATAAATATTTAATTTAACTTCGCACACTGATTAAAATGAATTGATGTAGACTCATAGAGTATTCAACTTTGTTGATTTCGTAATTAAGCATAGAAAATTTTTTTTTAGCTTAATTTTCTCTATATAATTAAATTTTAAGATTACTCTTCTATATTAGTAACTATCCAACACTCTATTTTAGAAAATATACTTATCTATAATAAAGTGAGTCGATGAGTGTAACATTTTTATAATTTGGTATTAGGGCTTCAAAATTAAAAATTACTCCATATTGATGTCTAGGACTCACCCTCTAGCATTCCTCAAAACATTACATAGGTTAATTAGTAAGGGCGGAAATGACTTAGGCCTCCTATTGGATAGCTTGAGCCTTGTTAACCCAACACCTTTAACATGATACCCTTGCACACCCAATTTGAACCTAATCCCCATCCTTTTGATGCTCTACTATTAAAATTCACCAAGGCCAAATCCTTACCTATTAGCACACCTATCATTGATGCCTTCTTGGAATGATTTGTTCATTGTGATATGTGGCCTGAGTGCGTGTATACTAGCACCCACTTGGAATGATCCCAACTTTGAACCCAAAAAAAAAGACATAGTGATATGTGGCCTGAGTGCGTGTATACTAGCACCCACTTGGAATGATCCCTACTATGGTCCCTTGGTTAATATATATATATATATATATATATATATATATATATATATATATATATATATATATATATATATATATATATATATATATAAATAGAGTGCCCTTCAAAATGTGGGAAACATACAAATTGCAAAGTCTGGGGGTGTTTACATAAAATTGAAATATGTTAAGGTATCTTCCAACATAAGGCTCAATCAAGATTTAGGTGTGAAAAATTCATCGAACTTATCTTTGATTACCTCACCTTTAATCTTCTATCCTAAGCCAAAAAGGCTACACCAAAATTCAAGTCCTAAGGATCCAACCTTACTAATTCTAAATTGTGCTGTGATGAGGGTGTAAAAAGGGTAAGCTCATGATTATCAGTAAGAGTACTTATAAGTTTTGAAACACTAATACGTATCTTATAGAGATTGTTATTTTCTCCTCATATTTGTTAAAGATGACTATACTTTTATTTCTAAAAGCGAGTGAGCGATAGTTAAAATGATATATTAGAGGAATTTTAAGATAAATCTGTATTTAGAAAAGTCTGCTAAATTATTTCTTATGCGATTACATCATCAAAGTTCTCTTAAATTCATAGCAACCAGTGTGCGGAGGCAAAATTATTTAATGGTAACCCAGGTGTTTGAATTAGTTTGCTTAGGGACAAGCAAACATCTAAGTCTGGGGGTATTTGATAAGTACGATTATGATAGGTTTTTTACTATCATAATTGTAATCATGTCTACTATTTCCTACCCCTTTTTGTGTTGATTTCATGATAATAGTAAAGAAATTGTCGTATCATAGATAGAAGAGCGTATTTAGAAGTCTTTGGCAGTTCTTGTAATAAACTATTTACTGAGTCTATCATTTTTCTATTGCAGGTAATGCCAACCAATGGACCTAAAAGTCTCGGAGCAAACAGAGGAGTTCACGGAGTCTACATGGCTGATGACAGGACGAAAATTTGGTGCACACGGCCAGACACACGGCCGTGTACCTACCTGTGTCCTATGCACCTGGAGCTGAAGAATTTGGGCGCAGACGATGGAACCTCACACGGGTATGGCACACGCCCGTGTGCATACCCGTGTCATCTTTGCACACGACTGCCGACCAACCCGTATCTGAGGAACACGGCCGTGTCCATACCCGTGTCATCTGACACGGCCCACGACCAGACACGCCTGCTCGTGGGGAACCTCCCAGGAACCACCTAGGAATCGTCCACACGGCCTGCCACACGGCCGTGTGCGACCCCGTGTCCGACCTGTTTGCATGGGAACTATAAATTTCCTGTAGAAAAAATTGTTTAGGACTTTTGGATCATTTCTGGATTGGAGAACTGCTGGAGGCCGAAGGGGAGCATCCAAGACAAGGAGGATTGAAGGGTATTTCATATGTATTTTTATTTAATCATTAACCCCTTTGAATCCTTTCTTTCTCTTGATGATTTATCTTCAAATTTCATTTTAATTTGCATGAACTTCTCTTTGAACATTCTAGTAATCATGTATCACTTTGTTTATGTTATATTTGTAGTATTTTATTTGTGTTTATGCTTGCAAACAAAGAGTTTAATTCTCCTTATGAATTATTTATTTGTTTTACAAAATTTGCAATTGGCTAGATTGAGAAATTGGTTCTTTGCAATGATTTTGGTACGTTCATATTGTGATGATAATTCCCTTTGTAATTCAAAATTTATGATCGAGAGATATTTTGTTTGGAAAATTAGAACACGAATAAAAGGATTCATGTTAATTTAGAGATAAAATTCAAGAATTTATGTAATAATAAAGGTACTTTACGTAATGCGAACTTCAGTGTTGTGAATTGTTCGAGAGAAAATTTACGATCTTAGGTTTAGATTTGGAATTGCTCGAAAGAGAATTTTGATGAAAAATTAACCTTTACATTGCACAAATTTAACAGTCTTTTCATGTCATGATCGCTTAGAATTGAACTAATAAATGAATTTGTTCATGTAATTGTTTAAAAGCTTCATGTTGTTATCGTTTTTATTTCTCCAATACTGAAACATCCAAATGGTCATAGTTAGGTTAATGTAGTTTAAATATCACTTTTGTTTAGAGGTATGATAATAAATGGAGGGTGAGTACAAATAGTTGAAACGACCCTGTGGAATACGACACGAGATGTAGATTTCTCATATATTACGATTGATAGGTGCACTTGCCTGAATGCTAATTCAATCTATTTTAAGTTCATCTACATAGTTGTATTAGAGTGTAGAATGAAATCACATTGAGTTATTACTTGTTAGCAAAAAAAATCATCAGTCACTCCATGTCTCATCAACAAAAACTCTTTCCTTCTTCTTGTGTTTGTTGGAAGAGAATCTGTTGGAGTGCTTCCTGGAGTTCTTCTCCTTCAGCTTGTCCTTTTTCTGCTTCTTTGGACACTCAGGTAGAATGTGTCCAGGCTTCCTGCAACCAAAACAAACAATTTCCTTGGTAGGAGTTTTATCATACCTTGGTTTGTCTTCATTCATTATTGACCTTCTTCTGAAGTCCTTCTTAGCCATTTTGTAGAATCTCTTGGCTAAGAGACTCATCAATTCTTCATTTGCTGGTAGTGCTTCTTATTCTTCAGATGCCTTAAATGCAATACTTTGCTCCTTCCTTCCTGAAGTAGAAGTCTTATGTTCAGCAGCTTCCCAGGTCTTGATCAGCTGCTCATAGGACTTGAGCTTGCCTAACAAAGACTCAGTAGAAATCTCATTTATGCTTCTGGCCTCCTTGATTGACCAGATCCTGGAATCCCATATGATGGGGAAGCACATAAGGATTTTATCACTAATCTCTGTTAATGAGATATTCTTATCCAAGTTCTTCAGCTCATTAAAAATCAGGCTGAGTCTATTGTACATATTTGCAACTGACTCTGATTCATCCTTTTTGAAGTTTTCACACTGTGAGATGAGAAAGGATCTTCTATCTTTCCTCTCATCAGCAGATCCTGCTACCATTTGGTTGAGAGAATCCCAAATGGCCTTTGCTGATGTGCATTCAGCTACCTTTTGAAATATGTCATCAGACATGGTTTGAGCTAAGATGTTCATAGCTTTAGCATCTGGAACCTTTGCTTTCTTATATGCATCAGTCCACTCAGGTGGTGGAACTACAATGGTGCTCGTAGATGTTGTTGCAGAAGGAGTAGGGAGACCAGTCAAAATTGAATTAAAGATATCTTCGTCAATTGAATTCATATATAATCTAATCCTTGCCTTCCAAAGTGCAAACTTGTTCAAATTGCACACTGGAGGTCCGGTGCTTGAGTATTCTTTATTTTGTGGCATGATTAAAAAAATACTGGAGAAAATGAGATCTACCAAAGATCTTTTGGTTCAGGTGTTAGCCTGTGAAACCAAACAACCTTACGCTCTGATACCAATTGAAAGTGAAGGGATAGATCACACTAACTATAGAGGGGGGTGAATAGAGTTTGAAAAGATTTTGACTAATTTTTATAGCGGAATTAAAATAAGTGATATCTATATATAGATAGAGAAATAAAAACAAAGACAATCACAACACAGTAAATAAAAAATAAAGGCAATCTAGACGACACAAAGAATTTATAGTGGTTCCCCTAAACTTGGGTACATCCACTCTTCTACCACCCTGGTAGGAATCCACTACAGGTTTTTTATCATGTGCCTTGCCACCACAAGATCAATTTTCTAAGGGAGATCTCGCAACCCTTTGAGCTTTTGATCAGGTGCCCCAAAACCAAACTAAGTCTTTTGGTTAGGAGACTCGACAACCAAAGGGGTTAACTTTTGAAGGGAGTTAAAAACCCTTTTATAGTGGTGAAAGAAAATAAAGATGATGGTCTTCTCTGTCAACAATCTGAGAGAAGAATAGAGGATTATGTTGTTATCAAAGTTCCCCCTGAGTTATAGATATGATCAGGAGTGTGGAAGCTTTGCACAGGGTGTAGACTTCAGAATGATTAAGATCTTCAGGAAACTCTTAGACTGATGAAGGTCATTTGTCTCTTGAAATTCCTGAAGAAAAACTTAAGAAGACTGAGAATGTATGAAGGTGGTGTTATTCTTCAATTTTTTGTATTGTATCTGTATGTCTCTCCTACAATTGAAGATAAAGAAGAAACCTTATATATCCTTTTTCCCGAAAATACTCGTTTAAATTTTGAATCTTATTCTTGATTTCCTGCCAAAATCCTGGGATTTGAACGGCTAGAAAATGCCATTAATTTGTTTCCTTAACTGTCTCAGTAAATAAGCCAATTACTTTGTGAATACCATAATTAATGCTACCTTGGAACGGATATATTCTTGAGAATTTGTAGCATTAATTATCAGAGTATTATAGGTATATAATCTTGAAATCAAGTTGCCATAGTCAATACTGGAAGACTACGGGGAAAATAGTCAAATTGAATCTGCCATAGAATAGTCGAACTCAACAATTTTCGTCGACCTGAGATCCACTATCGTCGAGCTGAATAAGGCAGATAAGCAGTAGAAAAATCGTCGAACGGAACCTCTCTTTCGTCGAGCTGAGCTCCAAGATCTCTTAACAAAAAATTTACTTTCCAATCTGAGCTCCAAAATTGTCGAACTAAGATAGTCATATTGTCATGCTGAACTTCTGGGAAGAGATAGGAGTTCATCGATCTCAGCTAAGATTTCATCGAACTCATCTCAAAGAAGAAGACTGAGTTCGTCGATCACCGATCGACGAAAGTCGAGCTTAGTTCAGCGATCTTCGAACGACTTTTCTGCTCTAAGAATCCTGCTTTTCTCTGAAGGTCTTCTGCTCTATGTCATCTGAAGGTTGGTCCAATCCAAGCTAAGTTTGTTGACCTGACCTAGACCTAGAAAAATACCTATGACCCTAGACTATACATGTGGGTCATCAGAGAAACCAAATAGTGAACCTAGCCCAAATCAACCCTAAACAAGGTGGGGTTCCAACAAGGGCTCCTTTATATCACTCTGATAGTGACTCAGAGGATGAAGAAGATGAAGTTACCATCAGCTGCTATGGACTGATGGCCATATCTGATGAGTAATTCAGCAAGGATAAGCCCGGTTAAAGCAAGGTACATTCCTTAACTAGTTCTTCTTCTAAGTCTGGCAATGAGACTAGTTCAGACTGTTGATGCGCGAAAACATCGCGGGGCACCTGCCAGCTAACACGGAGGGGGTGTTCGGTCTCACAGGCTAGGAGAGGAAGAGGGATGAAGGAAAAGGTTACGGGGATAGAGGAGAAGGAAGCTTCTGAGTGCTCGAGAGTGGAGCAAGCAGCTTGTTCAAGGAGGTTGCGGGGATAGAGGAGAGGCTTAATCAACAAAGAAGGTTGATCAAGAGAGTAGGAGGTTGATCAGGAGCTGTCAAGCAGACGATTAATATGACGGTTGTGCTTGCAGGTTGGTTGCCGAGAGAGGAGCTGAGCTGAGCTGAGCTAAGAAGAAGGGAGAGAGAAGGGGCCTCTAGCAACGGCAACAACAGACTTCGCCCGCCGCGGCTTAAATGCCACTCTTGCGACAGGCTTTTCTTTGATTAATATGGAGAGCATTACAACCCGTTAGTACACCTTTGCAACAAAATCAATAAAAGGGTACAAAAGGAAGCTGGCGGCTAAGGGAGAAGAATGCCAGAGGAGGCCGCGCGGACTGAAGATCTTAATCGGCAGGCTGTGTGGTTAAGGGGAAACAGGAGACCGCGTGGACTATGGATCAGTGGACGGCAGGCCACACGGTAAAGTCGCAGAGGAGGGTGCGGTCTGAAGATTGCAGTCTGCAGGAGCTGGCTGGCCGACTTCGGGCGTGAGAGCGTTTAGGCATCCGGGCGACGATGCGTGAACTGCAATGTCGTGATACGAGGCATGTGGGGCTATTTATAGGCCCAAGGAGGTAACGGCTTGCGGTGACATTACCCCGGTGAGATGGTAACTTGAGCGAGATGGAGGCGGAGTCCGCCGAGTCCGCAACAGGCCGCGCAGACTGGGACTTGCTGCTGGAGCTGGTGCTGCTGTTGGCGAACTAAATGGCGGACTGCGAGGCGAGTCCGCGGAGTCCACTGCTGCTGAGTTGAGATTGTCTGCGTGCTGCTGAAGTGGCAGACACTGGAGGACGAGTGGCGGACTCCGTAGTGGAGGCCACTGCGTCCGCTGCTACTGAGCTGAGGGACTGCCCGCTGCTGGAAAGAGGGAGCTGGGAGCTTTGTGGCGTACTGCGAGGAGATCCCGCAGAGTCCGCCACAGTTGAACTGTGAGCAAAGGGAATACGAGCGAAGGAGCGTCCACTGAGTCCACAGAGTCCGCAAAAGACTGGGCGGTCTGGGACTGCTTTGAGGGAATTCTGCTGCCTGGCTGTTGAGGCTATTGGGGTTCACCACTGAAGGCGGACTGGAAGTCTTGATCTCACTTCGAGTCCACCCAGCTCGGAGGAATTTGGACGCAGCTTGTCTTGGCAGGTAGCCGGAGCTGGAGTCCGCGCTCTGTAGGCGAACTGGAGGAATCGACTGCCCATATTGCTGGTGGCAAGTGCTGAGCGACCTGCCGAGCTTGACGAGGCAGACTGCGTATGTTGGCGAGGTGGAAACGAAGGCAGCCGGCTGGCGGCCTGGGGCAGGTCACCACTTGCGCTTGGCGATTTGGAGATCATCTTGCAGGAGCGGGCTGAAATAGTGCATAGTTCCTACAAAGTATGCGACTTGTTGTCGACCTGGGAGGATAGGGAGTTGAGTCCGGCAGAGGGAGCCCTGCGGATACAAACTCGCAGTTAAGCTGAAAATGGGGGCGGCCTGCAGGGGCGGACCGTGGAAGCAGTCCGCGGACCCTGCTGACCATGGGAAGGCGCGCAGCCTGGGAGGTCAGACCGCTGAGACCGCGCAGGTCGCCCGGTCTGAGCGGACAAAGACTTCTGTCTGCCCTACCTAGGGCACTGCGGCCTCCAGGAGGAACCCGGGGCAGGCCGCGATGAGCGAAATGGCTCCCTTGGGAAGGATCGCTGATTTCGGGGTTAACATAATCCCCGCACTTTTTTAAGTTCCGAAAAGAACTTCGAAAAAGTTGGAGACCCGCGAAAATCGTGATCCACCCCAACGAAAAGAGAAGGGGGGCAAGGAGAGACAGAACCTGAAGCCTCTCCTTAGAAATTTGGTGCTGCCCGTCTTTTTTCCTGTAAGAGGAAAGTTAGGGTAGGCATGTATGGGTGGTACATCGAGTGTGTACCTGAGTTTGCCTTTGCAAAACGAAGGTGTGTCCTCCCCTAAGTTCTGCAAAATGAAAGTGAGAGGAAAACACAAGCATAATAACTTGCAATTACCTGATGGAGAAACTTGCAAATACCGGATGATCTCTGCAAGAAGAGAGTCAGGAACAAACATGATATGAAGAAGTTTGCAAGTACCTGGGAGAAGGCTTGCAAGTGCCTGCTAATCTCTGCAAAAGGAAGAGTTACAAGCAGACATATATGAATGAAGCTTGCAAGTACCTGGGAGAAGGCTTGCAAGTGGCTGCTAATATCTGTTAAAGGAAGAGTTAGAAGCAGACATATATGAAAGAAGCTTGCAAGTACCTGGGAGAAGGCTTGCAAGTGGCTGTTAATCTCTGCTAAAGGAAGAGTTAGAAGCAGACATATATGAAAGAAGCTTGCAAGTACCTGGGAGAAGGCTTGCAAGTTCCTGCTAATCTCTGTAAAAGGAAGAGTTAGAAGCAGTCATATATGAAAGAAGCTTGCAAGTACCTGGGAGAAGGCCTGCAAGTGGCTGCTAATCTCTGTTAAAGGAAGAGTTAGAAGCAGACATATATGAAAGAAGCTTGCAAGTAACTGGGAGAAGGCTTGAAAGTGGCTGTTAATCTCTGCTAAAGGAAGAGTTAGAAGCAGACATATATGAAAGAAGCTTGCAAGTACCTGGGAGAAGGCTTGCAAGTGTCTGCTAATCTCTGCAAAAGGAAGTGTTAGAAGCAGACATATATGAAAGAAGCTTGCAACTACCTGGGAGAAGGCTTGCAAGTGGCTGCTAATCTCTGCTAAAGGAAGAGTTAGAAGCAGACATATATGAAAGAAGCTTGCAAGTACCTGGGAGAAGGCTTGCAAGTGCCTGCTAATCTCTGCAAAAGGAAGAGTTAGAAGCAGACATATATGAAAGAAGCTTGCAAGTACCTGGGAGAAGGCTTGCAAGTGTTAACTGTCGATGAGATAAGGCCGATATGACCTAATAGTAAGGAGGATGCCTGATGAACTCCTTATTATGAAGCCCAGATCAATAAGTTGTGCATTAATTGTTGATATGGCTGGGTGGGCAAGCAAAATAAATGCTGGAATCCTTTTGGTAGGTCGGATTAACCTGTTCACCTGTGAATGAAGGCGATTGACAAAAAGGGAGGTCTACACTCGGAATGACTAAAGAAGGTTGAATGCTGCCACAGGTGTTCCCTGTGGGCCTTATGCCTCACTTGTCTGAGTAAATCATCCCGAGTATAGTACCACTCAAAGCGGGCTGGCCGCGCATCCTCTAGGAGGGCACAAAAGAGAAAAGCAAGAAGAAGATCCTGAGAAGGATCGCTAGAAGCACTGCTCTTTTGCCTTGGGCACAAGCATCACTGATCAATGAGACTAATTGCGCCAAGAGGCCTATAGCTTGTCTGTGGATTGATCAGTGGAGTTGTGGGAACCCGAGAAGGCACGGATCGAGAGTACCAGAGAGTGTTCGGTCATCACAGTTAGGTGATGATCGAAGAGACAAGGCTACACTTGATCGCCATTTCTTATCAAGCAAAGATCATCATAACTGTAATGTATCCTTTGTGAAGCACAACAGAGCTAACACATGGGGCTCCCCTAGCACGCACTCTGTGTTAGATGCCGGCTAGGATCCGAAGTCTTGTATTCCTCCGCATGAGAGTTGGATGGCCCCCACTACACATATGCGAACACTCCCCGCGATATGTGGTCGTTGCGGTCTTACGCCGGAATACAAACTCTAGGGGGGCCTATAACAAGACTCAGCGATATCTCATTGGCATAGTGATCCCTTAGATGAGAGAAAATAGAGAAAGCAGCATCACAATAAGGTAACTATGTCAGTATAAGATCCCTGATAAAAAGCTTTGCTGAAAAGCAATAATGAATACTGAGAAGTGTTTGGTAAAATGAAAATGTCTGAAAAGAGAAAGAGTAAGGGTTGAGATAACCCATCAAGGTTGTGAGGAGCTTTGGAGGACTGTGAAGTCCTTTGCTTGCTTAGAATAGCCTTCCAAGCACACCTTCGTCATCAGCATCGAAGCATTCGATGGCTTGGTTAACAACGAGGAGAGGAGGCTCTTCGACTTGGTTCACTCCCCTTGAGGAGCAAGGAACGTCTACAACCTCTTTTCCCTTTAAGGTTGCTGGACCAGGGCGATCTTCTTTGGGAAGCAGGTCAAGCATCTTACCCTGCCGGAGCATCCTTTGCACAAGCTGGCGGAGTGCTCGGCAGTTTTCAGTCAGGTGGCCTGACTCTTTGTGAAATTCATAGTATGGTTCGGAGTCTCTAGATCTTTGATCGGCTGGTCGATAGGGCTTCTTGTAGCTGGCCCTGTCTTTCATGATTTGGCATACTTCTTACATGGCCTCGTCGAGGTCAGACTCATGCAAGTCATTGTCTTGCCGGTGATGAACTGCAGCTGTTTGCAAAGACGGAGCTAGTGGCAGCAATGAATCTTCAGCACGATCACGGCTCGGGAAGGAGTATCGATGGCGTTGAAACCTTCTCTCCTTTTTTGAGTGAGTTGGAAAATGATTATGAGGAGACCTTGGAGGATCCTTGTGAGAGAGATCTTTCTCTGATAAGAGCTTAGAGACGAAGCCTGGGTTGCTCTTTTCTCCTCGGATGTACGAGTTGGCTAAGGAAATTAACTCTTGATATATCCTTGGAGCACGGACATTGGCTTCAAATTTGAGAGGCCCTTCATGAAGACCGTGGATAAGAGCCACTTGGTATATTTCTTGATCAGTAATCTCGATGTCCAAAATCTCTCTTTGGAATCGATCAACAAACTGAGACCAAGTTTCATTGCTGCGCTGCCTGATCTCAAAGAGGGCTTCAGGACCGCCCTTTCTCTTAGTGGAGGTAGAGAATCTGAGAAGAAACGCCCTTCGTAGATCAACGAAGGAAGTGATGGAGTGAGGACGGAGGCCATAGAACCAGTCCCTCACTTGCCCATCAAAGGTTGTGATAAGGAGCTTACACTTAGTCGCATCTGACAGAGTCTTGAGAGTAACAGCCGATTCAAAGGCTTGAAGGTGCTTCACCGGATTAGTCTCTCCGGTGTAGATTGGCAATCGAGGCTCTCTGAAGTTAGCTGGAGTTGGCTCATGGCGAACATTTTCTTTGAATGGAGAAGGTTCTTCTTGATCTCCTACAGCATAAGGAAAGAAAGGAGCATAAGCTGCAGCTGCAAAAGAAGCAGGAGGGTAAAAAGGAAAAGCTGCTGCAGGAGGAGTAAAGGCAGGAGCTGCAGGGTAAGGATGACTTCCCTGAAAGTTAAGAAATCTTGCAGGACTTCCCCGGGCTGCTTCCCGGAAGAAGTTTTGGCGAGCAGCAAATTCTTCATCTTGAGGCCGCAGAGGAGCTGCAGGGCCTTGCGGGAAGGTTGTTGTATAAGGAGGAGGATAGACTGGCGGGCAAGCTGGAGGACAAGCTTGCTGATGACCCAAAGTGGGTGCTGGATTGATTGGAGCAGCGGAAGCAACTAGAGCTGTTGCTGGTTGAGAGTCTAGTCGCTGTGTTATTGCAGTGAGAATTTGGTTGATCGCTTGGAACTATTGAGCATTCTCACGGCGCGAATGTTCAAAGGCTTCCCAGAGAGGATCATCTCTAGGACTTGACTGAGCAAAGTTCTCGGCTGATTGATGATCTGACATGGTTAACTATCGCTGTTCACCGTCTGACCGGATCTGAAGGCCGCGTATTAACTGTTGATGCACGAAAACGTCGCGGGGCACCAGCCAGCTAACACGGAGGGGGTGTTCGGTCTCATAGGCTAGGAGAGGAAGAGGGATGAAGGAAAAGGTTGCGGGGATAGAGGAGAAGGATGCTTCTGAGTGCTTGAGAGTGGAGCAAGCAGCTTGTTCAAGGAGGTTGCGGGGATAGAGGAGAGGATTGATCAACAGAGAAGGTTGATCAAGAGAGTAGGAGGTTGATCAGGAGCTGTCGAGCAGACGGTTAATATGACGGTTGTGCTTGCAGGTTGGTTGCCGAGAGAGGAGCTGAGCTGAGCTAGGAAGAAGGGAGAGAGAAGGGGCCGCTAGCAGCGGCAACAGCAGACTTCGCCCGTCGCGGCTTAAATGTCACTCTTGCGACGAGCTTTCCTTTGATTAATATGGCGAGCGTTACAACCCGTTAGTATACCTTTGCAACAAAATCAATAAAAGGGTACAAAAGGAAGCTGGCAGCTAAGGGAGAAGAATGCCAGAGGAGGCCGCGCGGACTGAAGATCTTAATCGGCAGGCCGCACAGTTAAGGGGAAACAGGAAACTGCGCGGACTGTGGATCAGAGGACGGCAGGCCGCACGATAAAGTCGCAGAGGAGGGTGCGGTCTGAAGATCGGAGTCCGCAGGAGCTGGCTGGCCGACTTCGGGCGCGAGAGCGTTGAGGCCTCCGGGCGATGATGCGTGAACTGCGATGTCGTGATACGAGGCATGGAGGGCTATTTATAGGCCCAAGGAGGTAACGGCTTGCGGTGACGTTACCCCCGGTGAGATGGTAACTTGAGCGAGATGGAGGCGGAGTCCGCAGAGTCCGCAATAGGCCGCGCGGACTGGGACTTGCTGCTGGAGCTGGTGCTGCTGATGGCGAACTGAATGGCGGACTGCGAGGCGAGTCTGCGGAGTCCACTGCTGCTGAGTTGAGATTGTCCGCGTGCTGCTAAAGTGGCGGACACTGGAGGACGAGTGGAGGACTCCGTAGGGGAGGTCGTGCGTCCGCTGCTACTGAGCTGAGGGACTGCCCGCTGCTGGAAAGCGGGAGCTGGGAGCTTTGTGGCGGACTGCGAGGAGAACCCGCGGAGTCCACCACAGTTGAACTGTGAGCAAAGGGAATGCGAGCGAAGGAGCATCCACTGAGTTCGCAGAGTCCGCAAAAGACTGGGCGGTCTGGGACTGTTTTGAGGGAATTCTGCTGTCTGGTTGTTAAGGCTGTTGGGGTTCACCACTGAAGGCGGACTGGAAGTCTTGATCTCACTTCGAGTCCGCCCAGCTCGCGAGGAATTTGGACGCAGCTAGTCTTGGCGGGTAGCCGGAGCTGGAGTCCGCGCTCTGTAGGCGGACTGGAGGAATCGGTTGCCCATGCTGCTGGTGGCAAGTGCTGAGCGACCTACCGAGCTTGACGAGGCAGACCGCGTATGTTGGCGAGGTGGAGATGATGGCAGCCGACTGGCGGCCTGGGGCAGGTCACCACTTGCGCTTGGTGATTTGGAGATCATCTTGCAGGAGCGGGCTGAAAGAGTGCATAGTTCCTGCAAAGTATGCGACTTGTTGCCGACCTGGGTGGATAGGGAGTTGAGTCCGGCAGAGGGAGACCTGTGGATACAAACTCGCGGTTAAGCTAAAAAGGGGGGGCGGCATGCAGGGGCGGACTCTGGAAGCAGTCCGCGGACCCTGCCGACCAAGGGAAGGTGCGCGGCCTGGGAGGTCAGACCGCTGAGACCGTACAGGCCGCGCGGCCTGAGCGGACAAAGACTTCTATCTGCCCTACCTAGGGCACTGCGGCCTCCAGGAGTAACCCGGGGCAGGCCGCGATGAGCGAGCTGTTGGAACACCCTATTACTGATTTGGGCAAGGAACACTATGTCCCTTTAGGGAATTTGTTTTGACCTCCTTGTATAGATCTAAAGGTCAATTAGAACTGAGTCTAAGGGTTAGTATTTAGGTTTGGAAGCTGCCTTCAAGACCCTTAAGGCCAGATATTTCAGTTCAGGAGACTAAGTCATTTCGTCGAGCTCAGGACGACGAATCGTCGAACTCCATTCGACGATCTCTGAGCTCACTTCGACGAATCGTCGAACTCCATTCAATGACCTCTGAGCTCAACTTCAACGAGTCGTCGAACTCCATTCGACGATCTTCGAGCTCAGATCGACGTTCTTGTCTCTAGTTTGTTTCCCTATCTCTGAGCTCTGTTCGACGATAGTTGAGCTCAGATCGACGCTTTCTGCTTCAGTCTAAGTCCAGTCTCTGAGCTCAGTTCAACGATAGTTGAGCTCAGGTCGACGTTTTTCTGGAGAGATCGACGTTTTTCAAAATTCAAATTCAGACAGTTATGGAATTATTCTCAGCATTTATGTCAAGGATCTTGTAGCTGTTTCAATTAATCTGGAGCAAGTTTCAAGGGATTTTCAAAGGAATGTTTTATTGGACTTTCCTCCAGAAGACAAAATGCAGTTAAGGAAGTCATTTATGACAGGCTAACGGCTATCTTGGATAGAGAAATATTCTATTCAGATCTAAGGAATAAAAGATCAGTTTTTCATTCCTGCTGAATATCATCAACAACAACTATTACAACAAGAACAAATGAAAGAGAAAGAGTTGCAGATATTCTCAGTCTTAGAATTCTTACAAGAACACACATCACAAAAGGAGATCAACACACTGAAATTTTCAGATCCCTCTTGATTCCAGTGTTCAAAGGCCATTATCATTCAAGACTCCAGACAACACACATTTCAGCTGCTGCTGGAATCATCTTTTGCTGGAGATCAAATCTTCTGAAGGCCTATCACCTTACTGCAAAGCTTCACTTCCTGACCAACTCAAGAACTCAGGGGGAGCTTTGACAACATCCACTATCTTCTCTCTGATTGTTGACAGAGAAGATCATCTCTCTCTCTCTCTGCTGTAAAGGGTTTATCAAACTCCCTTCAAAAGTTTGTGTTGGTTTCTGAGACCTTGTCAAAACTCAGTGGTGGCAAGACACCTGATCAAAAAATCTGGTTTGGTTTTTGAGTACCTTATCAAAAGCTCAATGGTGCCCAGGAAACCTGATCAACTCATCCTGCAGTGGATTCTTACCTAGGGTGGTAGAAGAGTGGATGTACCCAGATTGGTTGGGGAACCACTATAGCTCCTTGTGTCATCTGGTTGCTTATTTTCTTTTGTTTTATGGCTGTGGTTTGTGATTGTTCTGTGATTGCTCTGTGTTTAGTTAGTTGTTGTGTTTACTTTATGTTATTTGCTTCCCTGTTCACTTAGGAATACAACAAGAGTTGTAAAAAGTTTTTAGCAAGCACCATACTCTATTCACCCCCCCCCCCCTCTATAGTATATCAGATCTATCTTGCACTTTCAATTGGTAACAGAGGCGAGGTTGGTTAAAAATACCACATCTTCCAGGTTGGTTAACATACCACACCTTAGTGGTTGCACAGGCTAACACCTAAACCACAAAGATCCCTCTTGCTAGATCTGTCTTAAGTTTATTGTTAGATTTATTTCTTCACAGAACATGGCCCAAAACAAAGATTATGCTAGCACCAGACCTCCAGTGTGCAATCTATCTAAGTTTGCACTTTGAAAGGCAAGGATTAGAGTGTACAGGAACTCTATTGATGAAGACATTTTCAATTCTGTTTTGACAGTGTGTCCAAGACCCCCAGAAAATACAAGTACAAGTGATGTTCCACCTCCTTCAAGAACAGATGCAAGAAATCAAGAAATGGAAATTGGCTGATGCAAAGGCTATGAACATTCTAGCCCAGACTATGTCTGATGAAATATTCCAAAAGATAGCTGAATGCAACTCAGCAAAGAACATCTGGGACAAGTTATCTGAGATAGTATCAGGATCTGCTGATGAGAGAAAAGATAGAAGATCTCACCTCATAAACCAATATGAGAATTTCAAGAAAGGAGAAGCTGACTCAGTAGCAGATATGTAAAATAGACTCATTTTCATAGTCAATGAGCTGAAATCATTGGACAAAGAGATCTCATTGACTGAGCTCAATGATAAAATCCTAATGTGCTTCCCAAGCACTTGGGACTCAAGGATCTGGTCAATCAAGGATGCCAGAAGCATAAATGAGATCACAACTGAAGCTCTCTTGGGCAAGCTCAAGTCTTATGAGCTGCTCATCAAGAATAGAGAAGAAGAGCAGAAGGCTGTCTCACCAGCTACAAGAAAAGAAAAATCAATAGCTTTCAAAGCCATTGAAGATCAGCCTGAAGACAAGGTCACAGGCAATGAAGAGTTGTTGAGCCAACTAGTCAAAAGGTTCTACAAAATGGCCAGGAAGGATTTCAGGAAAAGATCACACAGAGAGCATGACAAGCCAAGGTATGACAAATCAAATAACAAAGAGATTATTTGTTTTGGATGCAGGAAACCAGGCAATATTGTGCCTGACTGTCCAGAAAATAAAAACAAGGACAAGAAGGACAGGAAGGAAAGGAGAAAAGAAAAGGACTTCAAGAAGAGCAGCAATGGCAAACCCTCCTCCAGCAAGAACAAACATACAAGGAAGGGGTTTGTTGCTGAAACTTGGAGTGAGACAGAAGAAGAATCTGAAGCTTCATCCAGCTCAAGTGATGATGAAGATGATGCTGATGAAAAAGAATTCTGCATGATGGCTATCAATGCCTCACAACAAAGTTCTGATGCAGAAGAGTCAGAGTCAGAATCAAAGACTCAATCTGAAGAGGACCGGGTAATAAGTTCTTTTGATTTTAATTCTGAGGACTTCAAGTGTGAGTTTAAAGTACTATATTTAGATTTATTAAAATCTGAGAATGAAATCATTTCTCTCAGAAATCAGTTATCTGAATACAATACTTTAAAATCAGAAAACCTCGAACTCTCTGAGGAGTTGGAATGATGTAGGCAGCAGATAACCTCACTGAAAGGTGAGCTATCAGAGGCCAAAACGTTTGAAGAATCCCTCAATGGGAGAAGTATCAAGCTAATGGACATCACAAGCACAGTGAACTCAAGATTCAATAGTACACTGGGCTTGGGTGCCTTATCTATCCAACCTATAGTATTAACAACCCCAATCAAGTTTATCTCTGATAAAGGTAAGGGAGTTGTAGAGGTAGCTAGGAAGAATTCTGACTTACCTAAGAAAACAAGAGTTCAACAAAAATCGTCGAACGGAGCTAGACGATCGTCGAATGAAGATCAACGATCTCAGGCTAAATCGTCGAACTTAGGTCGACGATCTCTAAACCCTGAACTCTGGCACAGTCGATCTTCGAATGGAGCTCAACGATCTGACCCAAGATCGTCGAACTCAGCTCAGCGATCGTCGAGCAGAGATCAGAGTTTTGAAAAAAATTTCAAAGGTAAATCAAATTTCAAACCTAGGGGTCCTTCATCCCAAAGCTTTAACCCTTATACTGAATGGATAATACCTCCAAGGAGATATCATCCTGAAGACTATAAGAGTCAACCAGGGATGTCTTTTATTTCTGAATTCAAAGGTTATCAACCTAGGCCCAAGGTAAACTAGGTCAAAAACAAATAAATTATTATATGTGCAGGTGAAGACCTATCCAACATCAAACCAGCAATGGTATCTGGATAGTGGGTGCTCAAAGCACATGACATGAAACAAGGATAACTTCACATCCTTCAAAACCAAGCTTGGACCCAAAGTAATATTTGGTGATTCAAACTTTGGACTAACAAAAGGATATGGTGCAGTCCAGATTGACACAGTCACATTCAAGAAAGTAGTCTATGTGGAAGGACTGAAGCACAACTAAATCAGTATCAGTCAACTGTGTGATGAAGGCTACCAAGTGACTTTCAGCAAATCCTTATGCAAGATCAAATCAGAGGACAACACAACTATGTTGACAGGTAAAAGGAAACATAACATCTATCTTGTAGATTTTCTTTCAACCAAGGTAGATATTTGCTTGTTTAACTCTATTTGTAGACCTAATGAACTATGGCATAAGAGATTAGGACATATAAACCTTAGAACCATTGCTAGGCTATCCAAGGACAATCTTGTTAGAGGACTACCTTCTGGCCCCTACAAGAAGGAAGGACTCTGCAGGGCTTGTCAATTAGGCAAGCAAACCAAAAATAGTTTCAAGTCACTTAATAAGAGTGATTCACCTAGGATTTTGTATCTGTTACATATGGATCTTTTTGGACCCATTACAGTACAAAGCTTAGGAGGGAAATCTTATACTTTAGTGGTTGTAGATGACTTCTCTAAATTCACATGGGTGTTCTTTCTAAGAAAGAAGTCTGAAACTATAAATGTTTGACAGAGTTTCTCAAATGCATACAGAGTGAGTTCAATACTCACATTGCCCTGATCAGAAGTGATCATGGGACAGAGTTTGATTCTCTTCTTATGCAAGAGTTCTGTCAGAGTGAATGGATCAGGCACACTTTCTCAGCTCCTAGAACTCCTCAACAAAATAGGGTAGCTGAAAGGAAAAATAGAACCCTTATTGAATCTGCTACTACATTGTTGTCAGATGCTCATCTTCCTCTATCCTTTTGGGCAGAGACAGTGAACACCTCCAACTATGTGTTGAATAGAAGTTTAATACATAAACAGAAGGGCAAGACTCCCTATGAATTACTCAAAGGGAAGAAACCTAAAGTAGATTACTTTAAAATCTTTGGTTGTATTTATTACATTCATAATAATAACAAGAAATACTTAGCAAAATTTCAAGCTAAAGCTGATGAAGGAGTGTTTCTGGGATACTCCATGATCAGTAAAGCTTATAGGGTATATAATAAATCTACTCTCAAAATTGAAGAATCTGTTCATATATCTTTTGATGAGTCTAACATGTCTTTCAAGGAGAAGAATACTTCTACCATAGAACCTTTGCAGGTACACTCTCTTGCAGAAGACTTGGACAGGTTACAAATTATTCAAAAAGATGAAAGCAGTGAAGATGAAGAAGACATTCAACATCTTGAAGAGAAACTTCTTGAAGAGCCAGTTGTTGTACCACCAGAGGAAACAACAACACAGGTTGGTGAACAATCAACATCTCCTGTTGATTTAGTAACATCAAGAGACCATCCAATCTCCCAAGTGATTGGAGACATCTCAGCTAGTGTGCAAACCAGAAATCAGGTCAACCAAAACCTAATGCACACTTGCTTTCTTTCTCAAATTAAACCTCAATCCATTCAATATGCAAAGCAAGATCCACACTGGATCATTGCAATGCAAGAAGAGTTGCATCAATTTGAAAGGAACAAAGTTTGGGAACTAGTCCCAAGGCCAAAGGATCACTCCATTGTTGGAACAAAGCGGGTGTTCAGAAATAAATTGGATGATCAAGGAGCCATTGTAAGGAACAAGGCAAGGCTAGTTGCTCAAGGGTACTCTCAAGAAGAAGGGATAGATTATGACCAGACCTTTGCACCAGTTGCAAGGTTAGAGGCCATAAGAATCTTCTTAGCATATGCAGCACACAAAGGATTCAAAGTATACTAGATGGATGTAAAGAGTGCTTTTCTCAATGGAGATATCAAAGAAGAAGTCTATGTCAGACAACCCCCAGGTTTTATCTCTTCAACTCATCCTGATCATGTTTTCAAATTACATAAAGCATTATATGGTCTAAAGCAAGCTCCTAGAGCATGGTATGAGACCCTAGCATGCTTTCTTCTGAAAAATGAGTTTATAAGGGGTATAGTAGACCAAACTCTTTTTATTAGAACCCATAAGTCCCATATCCTACTAGTACAAATCTATGTAGATGATATTATATTTGGTTCTACTGATTCAAATTTGTGCAGACGATTTTCCAACCTAATGCATTCTAAATTTGAAATGAGTAGCATGGGTGAGCTATCCTTCTTTCTAGGATTGCAAATCAAACAACATGCTGAAGACATATTTATTTCTCAAACCAAGTATGCATAAGAATTAGTTAAGAAATTTGGTATGTCTGAAGCATCATGTATGAAAACACCTATGCCTACTAATGTTGTATTAGATGTTGATGAACATGGGAAACCTGTTGATCAGACAACATATAGAGCAATGATTGGCTCTTTATTGTACCTTACAGCTAGTAAACCTGACATAATGTTTGCTACATGCATATGTGCTAGATTCCAAGTGAGCCCTAGAGAGTCACACTTAACCTTAGTAAAAAGGATTCTTAGGTATGTAAAAAGTTGTCCAAATCTAGGTCTCTGGTATCCAAAAGATTCAGCATTTGACTTAACTGGATTTTCAGATGATGATTATGCTGGATGCAGAATAGATAGGAAAAGCACCAGTGGAACTTGTCAGTTTCTTGGTGACAGACTTGTCTCCTGGTTTTGCAAGAAACAAACATCTGTGTCAACTTCAACTGCTGAAGCTGAATATATGGCTGCAGGTAGTTGTTGTTCACAAATCTTGTGGATTCAAAATCAGCTCCTAGACTATGGCTACAACTTAGAAAAGTCTAAAATATTTTATGATAATACCAGTGCTATTTCTATAGCACAAAATCCAGTCCTCCATAGTAGGACAAAACATATAGAAATTAGGCATCACTTTCTAAGGGATAATGTTGAGAAAAATAAAATTGAACTTCAATATATCCCAACTGATTTGCAAAGGGGAGATATTTTCACCAAACCCTTGGATGAAAAGAAACATACATTCTTCCTGAATCAGTTAGGAATGTTAGATGGAGGAAGTCTAAAATAATATCCAAGACTTTCAAAAATCTAAAACTGACCAAGACTAGGCAAATCAATTTGTTCTTTTTGTGTATAGAGTATGTTTCTGGCCTCTGAACTGTGCTCGACGATTTTTCCCAAGATCGTCGAACGGAGCTCGACGATGTCCAAAATCGTCGAGCATTTCAGCGCCTCTCAGATAGTGCTAAACTATCTTTCTTCAGATCAGCGATCGTCGAACGGAGGTCGACGCTCTCCAATATCATCGAACGGAGATCGACGATGTTGATGACCTTTCAGTTTCCTTTAGAAGCCCAGATCGTCGAAAAGAGTTCAACGATCTTTCCTTTTCTGCGTCGAACCCTAATATAAAACTCATTTTTCGGCCGTCGTTCTCCCTTTGCGCTTTCATACTCTCTGCAAATTTTCCCTTTCCCTCCAAACTTTTCTACACTTGGTCGTTTGTTTGTTCATTTTTGCAGGAATCAATGGCAGTTTCAGTCGCAATCTTGGCCGCAATGAAGTTTGACGCAGGCTTTGATATCGACATGGATTCTTTCAATAACAGCGATCAAATCTTCAAGGACATTCTGGAACTTTTCAAAGACCAACAGCTAGTTACCATAATGACTACAAGGATCAAATTGGCTGCAGATGAGATAAAGTAATGGATGTATACTGCCCATAATCTGGATCAGAACACAGTGGTTGGAACCATATCAGGAACTCAGGTATCTCTAACACCTGCTTCCTTGACAGAGGTTTTTCAATTAAATTCTGGAGAAGATTCTGTTGAGCTTTCTGGAGAGGAATTTTCAAATATGCTTGAAAGGATGGGACATTCAGAAGCTAACCCTAGTAAATTACTTAAGAAGAATATGTCTGTTGAGTACAGATTTCTTGTTGATGTTGTTGAAAAAGTGTTGTTGGACAAACACTCAGCTCATGATACCATATCTAGGTATCAGCTCTGTTTGATGGGTGCCCTGGTGGACAAGAAGCAACTGAACTGGGGAGAAGTCTTTTTTGATTTAATCAAGAAGAAAATTAATAAGAACTTTGTTAATTTTGGGAGGATTTTAGGGCTGTTTCTTCATAATAGATGCCCTGCACTGCTTGTTTCCAGTGAGATGCACATCAATGCCTCCAAGAGGCTTACCTGTGCCCTATTTGGGAAATGGGACAGGCAGATTGTAATGCCCAGCAAGCCCTCTGTAATCTCTTCTTCAGGCACAAGGACTGTTTCAGTCTCTTCCTCTCAGGTTTCTGCCCCTGCAGAAGACTTGCCTGCTTCATCTCCTCCTTCCCCACCCATTGTTTCATCTACAACAGTCACCATCATAATTTCATCCCCCATTTCCATCCCATCTCCAACTTCAATCCCTTCTCCACCTCCACCATTAACTGAAGAAATCTTCCATCCACTACATCATTACCCACACTTGGACATTGATTCATCATCTCATATTCCATCTTTCACTCTTATAGATGATTCCTATATGGATGATTCTCCTTCATCCCCTCCTGAGCCACCATCTTCATCCACTTCTTATCAACAACTCCTTCAGGACATCATTGCTCAACCATCATTCACACCATCCATTTCCATTTCATTATCTTCCATCTCCACAATTCCAATATCTCAACCATCACTTCCACCATCCACAGGTTCTCCAACAACCTCTCCTGCTGCTCCTGCTTCCATCCCTACCTCTACTCAAGTCCCGCTTGAGCAAGTAGACATTCCAGCTCTTGTAGACAGGCTATATGAGCTGATAGCTCCAAGGCTATCACTATTGTTGGAGACCTCTTTGGCTCAACTTCTAAAAACAGTTCAGGAGCTGTCTGCCAGGCTATCCTCTTTTCTTCCTCCTCATGCAATCCCTTCTTCTGGGTGCCTTGATCCAGTTCTCACTGAATCTAGGCAGGGGGAGATGCCTTATGAAGCTGAGAGATTGTCTGCTGTAGTAACTTCAGACCTAGCTCCAGTAGCTCCAGTTGTAGTCATTACAGTGGACCTCAGGTCACTGTTGTCAGTTTTTGACTCTGTATACTTCAACAGCCTTCCAGCCCAGCATACTGAAGATCTTGCTAAGGCCATTGTGCCTATCTCCAGCTGTAACTCCAGCTTAATAAGTTCTTATGTCAATTCCTTCAAAGCTGTGGACAGTGCTCCTTCTGTTTCTGTTGATCCTACTGCTGTTGTTGATGTTTCAGCAAGTTCTGTTACTGCTATTTCAGTTTCGGAAGATATGCATATGATAGAGGCAATTGATTTTGAGCTTGCTATTTTTATCTCTGAATCTGTTGCTTCAGTTACCTCTGAGCTTGTTGTTTCTGTTTCTGAAGTTGTTTTTCCAGTTTCATTTGTTTCTACTGCTTCTATTACTGTTGTTGTCATAGCTCCTTCTGCCAGTGTTGCTGCTACTCCAATTCCTGCTGCTGCTGTTGCTCCTGTTGCTATTTCTGCTGTCTCTTCTGCTCAGTCTCAACAACAAAAAGAATATCTCAAACGGATTGATGCAGTGTATGATAATCCTCAAAGCTCAGACAGTGATCAGTTTAGCACTGATTCTGATGATTCCTCTGCAACAATTGAAAGGAAAAGGAAAGCCAGAAGCAAGGCCATGAAGAGAGTTCCCCCAGAGAAAGTGAAAGATACAAATGATATTCCATATTATATACTGCATGATTGCCCTATTACAGAACCATGGATGCAGTACTCTAGGAATCAACTGAAAGCCATGAAGAAGAAAAGAAAGTATGACAAAGGATCATCCCATTTCAATACTCCTCCTCCTCCTCCTTCACCTGATGCAGGTGCAGGTGGTAGTTCTGCCTTCCAATCTACTGCCTGAAGCCAAACTTCATATTAACATCAAGGAAGATCCCAGTACAGAGGAAATCAGTCTAGAGGTTACCAGTCCAGAAGAGGACAGTACAGAGGAAATCAAACAGGACTCAGAGTGTATTCCAGGCAACATCCTTATCAAAGGGAAGGACAAGGTCCCTCTGACACTACTTCTGGTCCCTTCCCTTATAAGCTTAAAGAACTAGTCTCTTCCAGAGCTCCTCCTGATAATTCTTCAAACAGATATGAGCCTCCTGTTCCTTTTGAAGACCCAGAAAATAATCCCACCTCATGGACAACAAGAATGAAAGAATTGGCTGCACTAGACCAAATCAAGAAGGCTAGAGAACAAGGAAAAGATACATCAAATATCACTACTCTATCAGATCAAAGAAAGAAAGAACTTGAGAGATACTCCTCCAGCAAATTCTTTGATTCAGAAAGTTATATGAAGCTGCATCCAGAAGCTGTAGTGCCCAGGCCAAAACATCAAACTTCTCTAGGTGCAACTGATCACAGAAGATCCAAGAAAGAAGCTCTCAACCCCAACAGAGAAATGGTTCTCATAAAGAGCAAGGAAAAGGAATGATTCTGTAAGATGACAGTAAATTTTGTTTTCTGAACTATCTGTGATAATGTCTGTGTTTCTGCAATGTTTTGTTTGTTACATTTCTCCTTTGTATATTTTTTCAATATCTGTAAATAGTAATCCTAACCCAAATATGAGGAGATTGTTGGAACACCCTATTACTGATTTGGGTAAGGATCACTATGTCCCTTTAGGTAATTTGTTTTGACCTCCTTGTATAGATCTAAAGGTCAATTAGAACTGAGTGTAAGGGTTAGTATTTAGGTTTGGAAGCTGCCTTCAAGACCCTCAAGACCAGATATTTCAGTTCGAGAGACTAAGTCATTTTGTCGAGCTCAGGATGACGAATCGTCGAACTCCATTCGAAGATCTCTGAGCTCACTTCGACGAATCGTCGAACTCCATTCGACGATCTCTGGGCTCAACTTCAACGAGTCGTCGAACTCCATTCGACGATCTTCGAGCTCAGATCGACGTTCTTGTCTCTAGTTTGTTTCCCTATCTCTGAGCTCAATCGACAATAGTTGAGCTCCGATCGACGCTTTCTACTTCAGTCTAAGTCCAGTCTCTAAGCTCAGTTCAACGATAGTTGAGCTCGGGTCGACGTTTTTCTGGAGAGATCGACGTTTTTCAAGATTCAAATTCAGACAGTTATGGAATTATTCTCAGCATTTATGTCAAGGATCTTGTAGCCGTTTCAATTAATCTGGAGCAAGTTTCAAGGGATTTTCAAAGGAATGTTTTATTGGACTTTCCTCCAGAAGACAAAATGCAGTTAAGGAAGTCATTTATGACAGGCTAACGACTATCTTGGACAGAGAAATATTCTATTCAGATCTAAGGAATAAAAGATCAGTTTTTCATTCCTGCTGAATATCATCAACAACAACTATTACAACAAGAACATTAGAAAGAGAAAGAGTTGCAGATATTCTCAGTCTTAGAATTCTTACAAGAACACACATCACAAAAGGAGATCAACACACTGAAATTTTCAGATCCCTCTTGATTCCAGTGTTCAAAGGCCATTATCATTCAAGACTCCAGACAACACACATTTCAGCTGCTGCTGGAATCATCTTTTGCTGGAGATCAAATCTTCTGAAGGCCTATCACCCTACTGCAAAGCTTCACTTCCTGACCAACTCAAGAACTCATGAGGAGCTTTGACAACATCCACTATCTTCTCTCTGATTGTTGATATAGAAGATCATCTCTCTCTCTCTCTCTCTGCTGTAAAGGGTTTATCAAACTCCCTTCAAAAGTTTGTGTTGGTTTCTGAGACCTTGTCAAAACTCAGTGGTGGCAAGACACCTGATCAAAAAATCTAGTTTGGTTTTTGAGTATCTTATCAAAAGCTCATTGGTGCCCAGGACACCGGATCAACTCATCCTGCAGTGGATTCCTACCCAGGGTGGTAGAAGAGTGGATGTACCCAGATTGGTTGGGGAACCACTATAGCTCCTTGTGTCATCTGGTTGCATATTTTCTTTTGTTTTCTGGCTGTGGTTTGTGATTGTTCTGTGATTGCTCTGTGTTTAGTTAGTTGTTGTGTTTACTTTATGTTATTTGCTTCCTTGTTCACTTAGGAATACAACAAGAGTTGTAAAAAGTTTTTAGCAAGCACCATACTCTATTCACCCCCCCCCTCTAGAGTATATCAGATTTATCTTGCACTTTCACGAGCTGGCTCCCTTGGGAAGGATCGCCGATTTCGGGGTTAACACAGACTCAGATGCTTCTTCATCCAGTGATGAAGAGGGCTCAGTGTCTGATGAGCATGTCAATCAATTGATTGATAAGTATAGTGAAATTCTGGAGGCCTTGAGAAGAAGCAAGAAGTTGCTGAAAGGCAGGCTGAGGAGATTGCTTACCTTCAGCTAGTTGCTTCCCAGCAAGCTGAGACAGCAACTCTACTGGAATAGAAGGCAAGGGAAGTTAGCCAATTAAAGGCTATCTCAAGTCTCCAAATTGAGACCACAATCCATAAGAACAAGATCATCTTGGATCTTGAAGAGAAACTCCTAAAGGAGAAAAAGGTTGTGTCTAGATTTTCAAAGCCTAAAGTTGTATTACCACTGATTGATTCCTTCACCTCTCAAAAAGATGAGATATGTTCATGATCTAAGTGGAATTCTGGAGTTGCCCCTTCCAAAGGAAAAGGTATAGCTCCTGAAATGCCTCAGGCCACCTTTCACAAGGTAATCCTCCCTTTCAATAGGTATGACCAAAAATGCATGCATGGTCACTGGAAGGATGGGAATTTTCACTGTAAGAGTTCAAATATACATTACAGTGGAATAAGAAAGGATATGGGTTTGATTGCACAGAAGGCTCCCCATAAAGAAGTCAAAATGGCCCATCATGGACTATTTGTATTTAGTGATCCAGCCCCCACACTCAAGAGTAAGGCAGTGGCCTTCTCTCAAGATCTCCCCGCCCACACTCAGACCAAGGGCAAGTCTGTCAGCAAGCCAGACTTGGGTATTTTTGAGGCCATCAACAGCATGTCTTCTGCAAAGAAGATCACTAGTGGTAGATCTCAAGAAAAACCAACCTATTCTACTGTCAGACTCACCTTCAGTCAGATTGTGGCTGAGACAGATAAGATAAAGGAAGTTGCTCCTTCTTCTGAATAGTTAGCTACTACCAAACCTACTCAGAAAAGAAGGTATAATATTTCATGAGTGCAGGTGTTATGGCAAAGTGGGACACTTTTCCATAGATTATTGGCACAACCCTAGTATGCCAAGGGTAAGGGTAAGTCTTCATGATAGAGATAGTGTTAGTATTCCTGTCAGAAAATATGCAGGAAAGCATGTGCATTTTTATGCTAACAAGAACCTAGGACCCAATAAAAATTGGGATCCTAAGGTAAAGTAATCTATTTTGCAGGATAGTTCAAGTGGCCCTACCCCTATGGGTTACATGGACAGTAATTGTTCTAGGAATTAGACTGGATCAATGATTGTCCCCAAGGATCAATGCAAAGTTTGAGGGGGAAATCTACAAGCTTGATGCTCCTATTGAGGTGGAGCTAGTACAGTTTGGTGTGCTGAACTAGCTCATGTCTTACCAAGATCATTGGTGTCAAGAAATATCATGCACCAAATGGATCAGTTAGCTAGAGCCAAAGGCAAATCAGTTGCTAAAGAAGAGGAAAAGATTTGGCTCAGCAAGAAGAGAATTGGCAGGGTGTAAGAAAGTTACTGTGCACAGTTACTGAGAATCCAGCATCAGTTCTAAGTCTACTTTATTGAGATAAGTAGAAATCTCTCATATTGTGTTTTTATTAAGTGCAATCTCAATTGCTAGGCATCCTATCTCTCACAGCAGAACTATGCATATTGAGACAAGATATCATGTTAAATTAGAGAGCGTGAGGAGGAGAAAGATGTTAGTCTTAAATTTATCTCAACAGAGAAACTAATGGCTCTCATCCTTACTAAGACACTAGATGGAGCTAAGTTCAACTCCTTCAAATTAAAATGGGTATGTTGAATTTAGTTTAGCTTAAGTAGCTCCCTATTATATATATGTGTGTGTTATGCTTGTAGTTTGCAGGTTTATGTAATCCCTACAAGAGAATTCACTCAAAATAAAACTAAGTATAAATGCGGCAAGATTTCCTGTTTGCGGCTAAACAACGGGAGTCAATCCCAGCCCTTGGTCAAAACTATGATCTCAAATAGGTATGCGCCTTTCCTCCTTCTAAAAGTAACCTAAAACTATAAATAGAAGGTAATGTGCATGATAAAAGTCACACTGTTCCTTTAACTCTCATTCCCGATCTCGGCATAACGATGAACCCATTTCGTTCATCTTCAGAAATTTGAGTAAGCAATGGCTCCCAAAGGACTTGATTTCCTCTTTGAGGGAATAGAGTTAGTTCGCAATGGGATTTTTGATGCACCAGAGGAGGTGCAGCATGTTCTTCATCTCGTCCAGACATCTGACCTAGGGTTTGTCCTGTTGGAACCCTGCCTGCTGTAGAAACGGGAAGTACTAGAATTGTTTTCCAACGCAAAGGCCGATACATCTGCTGGCAAAATCAAGACACTGGTTACTGGAATGAAGATTAAGATCACACCAAGGAGGCTGACCAAGGCTCTCTAGTTGATGAAGTTCTTGGATACTGATGATGAAGATGACCTGGTGCAGACTGATGTCAAGTCTGCAATGAAATGGCGCGGACTATCCAAGCACACCACCGGCCCCATCCTAAGAAAGGAACATAACCTAAGAGGGAAGTTTCTGGCTGACATCATTTGGAAGGCCCTGCTATGCAAAACTGGATCCTATGATAAGATCTCCAAGAAGATGTTTGAAATGATGACAAGGATCATACTAACCAAGAAAACTGACTGGCAGGATCTTGTTTATAAGAATTGTAGAGTGTATTCCTGAACCCAACATGGGTAGGATACTGTCATTATTTCTTCTACGGAGAGTTCTAGGGATCGTCAATATGAGGTTAGGAACTAAGATCCACCATATGAGGAGAATGGATATAAAGATGTTGGATAGGTGGGATAGAGATCTTCAGCCTCATGCCCAGTCTGCTGCTAAGAAGAAAGGGAAGCAAGTTTTAGTGCTAGAGGAAAGCAGTTCAGGCAGTTCTTCTGAAGAACATGAGGAAGTTCCCCAAAATCCTCACCTGATTGACTCTACTGATAAGGTCAGGAGGGACATTGGTGCATAAGTTTCTATTTCATCTGTTCAAGTACCCACATCAGAGATAGCTGAGAAAGTGGCAGAGGATATTATTACCTTGACTTCTGTTGAAGTTAAGGGGGAGACCCCCCCCCCCCCCCCAAGTCCCCATCTGCTGTCTTAATCAACATCCCAAGCTACTCTTGTTGGAACCAGTCCTCAGAGTGAGGGGTAGCTAGATCAAAATCAAGGTCTGGACAATGCATATTCTAAGGGGGAGCAAGTCCATGGCCCTCCAGAGGCAAACAAGGATGCTAAGAAGACTGCTGCTACTGAACTGCATGTCACTGTAGACATGGCAAATGTTGAGGGGGAGCTTCGCTCTGAACTCCCTGCTCATGATGAGGTCCATGACATTGACTCATCTATGTTAGAAAAGTAAGAGAGTGTTCCAAAGAAAGCTCATTCATTTGCATTTACTATGGCTGACTCTGGGGGAAGGGCAGATGTCAGACCAGAACAAGAAATCGTATATGATGAAGGTACATCTTCCAGGACAGATCAATTGTCACCTATCTTTCTAGCTCAGCTGAGAGGCTTGATGGATGAATAATGGAGAACTCTGGAGACCTTTGTGGATGATGCACTCAAGAACATCAGAAATGAGCTATCTATAGAGATCAAGTCTATCAGATTTGAAGTCAATCTTCTGAAGACTGAAACTGTTAAATTCTTCACTAGGGCAGCACCAGCAGTTGACTACACTATGGACAAATTGTATATCATGGACACAAATATCACTATAGTGATAGCAAATCAGACAATTCAGAACAAAAATATGCTAGTTGTCCATAATGCAGAAGAAGAGTTATTGACACAACAAACTGCTACCATACTAACCAAGGTAAATGATGTACCAAGCTACTAGATGAACACATACTGTAAGTCAAGCATCAAGTCATTGCATTGGTAAACTATCTAAAATCTGAAAGAAGCAAGGTCAGCACCTCCCAAATGCAGGAAATATATAAAGAAGTCAAAAAGGGGGAGAGTGATGTCATAAGAACAAATAGTGAAAATATGGTATGGGATACTAATGTGATGATGGGATCATTTGGGATTGAACCTGTCCAATATGACAACATCCCTATGTTTCCTACTCAAGTACAAGAAGCCTTGAATCCTGGAATGTCTGCTCAATAAGAAGGCCAACTGCAAGATGTTCGGAATAGAGAAGAAGGTGCTCAGTGGAGAGATTCATATGTTGTTGCTGAATCTCCCCAGTTCAGCCCCTATACAGACCATCTACAGATGACAAAGGGAACAATTGTTGCTGAGGGAGAAGAAGAGATAGGGTTGAGCAAGAAAAGACACAGGGAAGAGATGGAAAAGAGGCCTGACTTTGAATAGTGGAGCCCTGAATCAAGGACTATCATCTTGGCAGCCTGGGAGCAGTCAAGTCAAAGAATACTGAAAGGGGCAAATTATATAGCTCACATGAGTGGAATAAAATGGAAAAGAGGGAAACTGATAGGAGGCCATACAGGAGCAATAAGAACGCATGCACTCTCCTTCCTGATGTTGTTGAGCCGACAAATTACATATCTAAGCCTTACATTTACTTTGAGAGGCAGAGAAACAAGACATCTGAAGCCAAAGCTAAGGAAGCAGAACAGAAAGGCAAGAAGATAGCTACAGCTAAAGCTGAGAAGTAAGATAAAATAGTCAAGAAGTCAAAGGGCAATGGAATTGTTATAAGAGAACTTGAAACATGAGATGTTTCATGTTCATCTTAAAAGGGCCAAAGGATATGTGATCTTGTACTATGCACATTGAAACATTTAACATTCATAACTAATAAACCTATTTTAAATGATTTATATGCTCATTATATCCGAGTTATGCAAGTATTACTTTCTATATGTGTTGCATATATATGTTATTGTACAATATTGTCTTAGGTTTTGACTACTTCAAATAAGGTGAGATTGTTGGGTCCATTGATCCCAATGTCCCAAATTTGAAGAAGGCCTAATAGACAATGGTACACTCATGTTGTAATCTAACAAGTGTTACAAGTTATTTACATGCAGGATACCTCCTATGCATTGATTAGACAGGTTGCTGAAGTGGCCAAGATAGGTGATAACTGGGCAAGGTTGCTGAAAAATGCAAAACCGTCTAAGTCCACAGGCATTGAGTGAAGTCTACTCCCTCAACGCCAGATGAATAAAATCTATGAGTACAGTATGCATAGTCAAAGCCAAGCTATTGGCAAACTCAAAATATGGCTAAGTCCATAGGTATTGAGTGATGTCTGCTTACTCAACGACATACAGCTTATTCGTTGAATATAGCTCATCCTATCAAATCCACAGAAAATCTGTGTAGTTATTTGACTAAGACCACAGGCGTTGAGTGAGGCAAGCTCACTTAATGCCATGAGGACATAGCATTGACTGACCCTTGTTCAGTCAGAGTCAATGTGTTTCAAACACAGAATTTTATCAAAGGACAAAAGCGTTGAGTGAAGGCTATCCACTCAATGCCTAATCAACTATAATATTGTCTTAAGGACAGAAGCGTTGAGTGAAGCTTACTCACTAAACTCCTAGCGACAGAAAATCTGTCTAAGTGTTTTGGTGTTGAGTGAAGCCTACTCACTCAACGCCTAGTGATAGAAAATCTGTCTAAGTGTTTTGGCATTGAGTGAAGCTTACTCACTCAACACCTAGTGATAGAAAATCTATCCAAGTGTTTTGGCATTGAGTGAAGCTTACTCACTCAACGCCTAGTGACAAAAAATATGTCTGTGTTTTGGCGTTGAGTGAATCCTACTCATGATAACTTCCTAAAAGAAGTTATCTAGTTCCTTATTTTTACGTAATATTTGTGATAAATGAGAAGAAATAATCTAAATTAGTATAAATATTCATAAATTCATATTTATTTCATTTAAGGATTGATTAAGCTATTTTGTATATGTTTCTTATTAGGAATGTCGTGGAAATCGAACCGGAGAAGTAAGAGCTGGAATTATATTTTGGTTGTGCAGTTGTTATAGAAACCCGTTTCAGTTGTTATAACAAGTCCTGGGTGGATTTAAAATTTGAATTTCAAATTTTGTACTAAATTCAAATATGGAAGGAGGCATCTATTGGGAGGGGACTGCTCATTTTTAGGAGGGCAATCTCATGTCTATTGGGGAGATACGAAATTTAAGAAGAAGATTGGGTTCTAAGAGCCATCATCTTGGAGAAGGAGAAGAGAGGAATGGCTAGAGTTTGGACGCATCAGCGAGTAGGAAGAAGGCTCTAAAGCGAGATCGACATGCAAATTCCTGCAGCATTTAAAACTTCTAAAGCATGTCTAGTAAGATCTTCATTGTTGTGTGGTTTCATTCCTCAAGCATGAACTAAATTTCTTGGTCTTGTACTTGGAGAGTACTTTAACTTATTGTGATGTGGTTTTTGTAATTTCTCTTTTATGATTGATTGAAAACCTATTTTTATTGGATTTATGTTCTATTTTATGAAATTTTTGGATCAAATATTCTTCTTATAACTTACGTGGCAAGATTCTAGAGAGGAGTTACGTATTTTAGGGTTGAATCCTTTATTTTGCACAGCGAGATTCGAGAGAGGAGTCGTATAAATCATTAGCCAAAATTCCATCTTTATACTGCGTTGCAAGATTCGAGAGAGGAGTGGTGTAAGTGTAGCATAAAGTTTGACATAGTATAAAGAGAGAAAGAGATTTCCTCTTATGTTAGCAACATTTATTTGAGTACTTTATGTTATTCTCATTCTACCTAAGTTAGAGATAACTATGAGAATTAGGGTAAACGGATTTCTGAGATCGAGAGATGATGACTTTCACTTTCAAATCATTGCAGGATAGTAATTAATCATTTCATGAAAGATCACTCTAATACTCATAGCAATAGGCAAAGGAAATCTACGTACGAGACTACTTCTCCAACTTGATCAAAGTCTTTTAAGTAAGTGTTATTTAGTTTTAATTTTATCTTCTTTTAATTGTCCTTAATCTAAATTCACTTTTAGTCATTTCTCTTGAATTTAAAGAAAATGTAGAGCTAGTACTTGTGAGCACTAAATTAGTCACTTCTCTGAGGGAACTATCTTTTCTCACTTTATATTACTTAATTTGGCACGTGCACTTGTGTTATTATGTAGTCTATTTTGGGTGTATCATGTTTTTGGCACCGTTGTTAGGGAAGTGTAACTGATTTTGTGTTTATTTCTCATAATATTAGTAAAACTTTAGTATCTGTAGATCAAGCATTTTGTTTATGTGGTCCTTTTGTTATTTTGAATTTCGTTAGTGTATGTCAAGGTACTGAAATCCGGAATTCCTGTCGTTAAACTTAGAAATTGAGAGCACTTGTACAGAAAATTGAAATAATTTTAGAACAGAGAATATTATTCATCTTGTGATGGATAATAACGGACAACTAATAGATGACAATGAAGGTCACTTAAACCTTAATGGTCATGTTGATCAAAACAATCAACAAGCGATCCTCTAATGACATGTTGAGATTATAACACACCTTTTAGAGGAGGTTTGCACTCTAGTATAGCTCGACCGGTCATAGAAGTCAACAATTTTAAAATGGACCCATTTATTATGGAACAATTACAATATAACAAGTTTGGGGGTCCTAGCCATGAAGATGCAAACTCTCATTTGAGGACTTTCTTAGCAATTTGCGACATGTTTAAAGCTAATGGTGTGTCCGCTAAGCTATTCAACTAAGAGCATTTTCTTTTTCGTTAGAAGCAAGAGCGAAGGATTGGTTAGAGACTTTACCTAATGATAATATCACCACATGAGATAAATTAGTGGAAAATTCTTTAAACAAGTATTACCCACCTTCGAAGACCTCTAAGTTGATTAGAGTCATTACTACTTTTATACAAACTCGTGGTTAAACTATTTATGATGCTTGGGAGCATTTCAAAGAGTTGTTAAGAAAATGCCCACATCACGGTTTAGCCCAGCACCAACAAGTCTATACATTCTATAATGGGTTGCAAACGGCAACTATGATTTTAGTTGACGGAGCTGCGAGAGGCTCTTTAATGAAGAAATATCCAAAGGACGCTTATGCTATATTAGAATATCTAACCTCTAATAACTATCAAGCGTATGAAAGGTAAGGCAATAGTAATCCGGCGGGGGTGCACCAAGTTGATCAAATCAACTCTTTAGCCGCTCAAATGGCATCACAATTTAACTTGATTAATAAGAGGCTAGATTTGTTATCTGCTCCAACACCTAGTGCACCACTCACGGTAGAGCAATTAAACCAAATTACGGAGGAAGCAAATTATGTAGGAGGTCCACAAAGGCAAATACCAAATGGTTTTGCGAATCACTATCACCCCGAGTAGCGAAATTATCCCATTTTTTCTTGGAGAAATAATCAAGGAATTAATCAACCACCGGGATTCAATCAAAATTTGAACCCCATACAAAATAACCCTCAAAACAATCAAGCAATTCCTTGAAAATTAACCGATGAATTCATTGTAGGGATGTTTCAAAAGAATGATTCTATGATGGGAGGTATTGAGTCGTCTCTAAGATCCTTAGAAACCACATTAGGTCAACTAGCAACTACATTAAGCAAAAGGCTGATGGGTTCATTACCATTGGATACTACACCTAATCCAAAAGGAGTGGAATCAAATAACCATTGCAATGCCATCGCTATGAGGAGTGTGGTAGAAATTCTAAGTGGAGATGGATTGCTAGAAAAAGCTAGAAATGACGGGACGAGAACAAGAGAGTAAACTAAGAGAGTCACATGAAGGAAAACCCGTAGAGGATAAGGAACGGGATGTGATAGAAATTCATCCACCAACAAATAAGACAAATGAAATCATTTATCCTTCACCACCTTTCTCATCTAGGCTAGCAAAGACTAAGCTAAATAAGCAATTTCAAAAATTTATGGACATTTTTAAGAAGTTAACCATAAATATTATGTTTGTTGAGGCATTGGAACAAATGCCAAGTTATGTTAAGTTTATGAAGGATATTTTATCTAAGAAGAGAAAATCCGTTGATAAAGAAATAGTTGTGTTGACGGAGGAGTGTAGCGCAATACTACAAACGAAACTACCTCCAAAACTAAAAGATACCAAAAGCTTCACAATACCATGTTCAATAGGCGTGAAGTTTGTCAGGAGAGCATTGTGTGATTTGGGGGCTAGTATAAACCTAATGCCTCTATCTATCTATAAAACGTTAGGTCTTGGGGAGATTGCTATAACATCTCTCAGTCTTCAGTTGGCTGGTAGATCTTTAGTATTTCCTAAGGGAGTTGTTGAAGATGTATTGGTCAAGGTAGAGAAATTCATTTTTCCGGCCGACTTTATTGTGTCGGACATGGATGAGGATAAGGATATGCCCATTATTCTAGGAATACCTTTCTTAGAAACGGGGAGGACACTCATAGATGTCCGAAAAGGCGAGTTAATGATGAGAGTTAATGAGGAAGAGGTGACATTTGAAAGAATTAGTTTCAAGATGTTCTAAATAACTAGAGGGGGGGTGAATAGGTTCAATTCATTTTCTTACTTAGGCAGATAATTCTATCTAGTTTAGCAATGCATTCAGCAGAACATCCAACACAGCATTCACATACACAACATTCACAGATTGCACACAAATTTTATAGTGGTTCCCCAAATGATGGGTGCATCCACTTTCCCCCTTCGCCTATCTAGCAGTGTACTAGATTCGGCCTAACTTCCTTCCTTCTTCTCAGATCCGCAGATCTTACAGCTCAGAACCAAGAATGGTTCCTACAACTCAGAGTGAATCCACACTCCTACAACTCAGGCAATAGCACTACCTCAGCCTCTATCACAGGCCTACAACTCAGGGAACAGATTCCCCTACCTCAGGCACACAGCCCTACCTCAGCCTTTATAATTTAGGCTTACAACTCAGAGATGTAAATCTCCTACACTCAGATCTAGTACAGATCCTACAAAATTATTGATGAAAAGTTGTTGATATCTTCAACCAGATGGAGAGAGAATTGGTTGAAGACTTCTTGATCAATTCTTGATAGAACTGGCTTCTTAAGGATCAACCTGACTTAGCTTTCTCCAAAGCTTCTTGAATCTGAACACGGTAGGGTTGATCTTCTAGATGTTGGAGTTGATCTTCAATCTTCCTCCTTCAGATATTAATCTTAATTCTTCAGGCAAACTGTTCAGGATATGCCTTCACTGGATGAGATCTTCTCACCTTCTTGTTTTTCTCTCACTACGATCTGTTGACTGTTTCTTTCTCTTCTTCTGGATTCTCAATCCTTCAGAGATAATAATAGATCAGCTATCTGTTATCTGTTGTTGTTCTTATTGTTGTTATCTGTGTTGTTCTTCTTATTGTTATCTGTGTTCTTTTTTTATTATTGAGAGAGCACATCTATTTATAGGCTTCATCCATGGTAACCGGCTGTTCCGGTTTCAAATAGTCTTCTAACACCTCTGACAGTTGTGACAATAATGTCAGTAATGACAGCTGTCAAGTCTTCACTTGTATTACTTCAGCATTCAATTAACTTTGACTCAGCAACAAAAAAATGTTGATTGAATTCTTCATATATGTCGACACATATAGTCCATGTGTCGACATAAGTCTTGTTGTTGTCGACACAGCTTCTGTGGAATGTGTTGACACAAGTTCTGTGTGTCGACACAAACACTCCTTGTCTTGACAAAGTTGGTGTCGACAGAATTCTGGTGTGTGTCGACACAAGTTCTGTGTGCCGACACAGTTGTTGTCGATAAGATTCTGGAATGTGTTGACAGCTTCTCTGTGTGTCGACACAGCTCCTGATAATGTCGACACAAGTCTGGCCCTTAGTGTCGACACAGCATTATCGACAGATTTTCTGTGTGTCGACACAAATTCTGGATGTCGACACAATCTGGCCCTTGGTGTCGACACAGCGTTGACGATAGATTTTTTGTGTGTCGACACAAATTTTGGATGTCGACACAATCTGGCCCTTGGTGTCGACACAGCCATTCCCAGGTGTCGACACTTGTACTTAGAAATTTTCCTTTCCATTTTCTTAACCTTCACATGATAACTCAAAATAACATCAAATACAACTTGATGCATATCATTGAGTTAGCTGAGGCTTCTCCAAATCTGGTATATATTTTCCAATGTACCAAACAATCTCCCCCTATTTGGAGAAGTCATAACCTTAAGTCAATGATATACATCACTTATAATAAAATTAATAATATGATGTATAAAAACATTCACTGAAAGGGAAACATATAAACAAAACAAGTAAATAATTTCATCACAGAATATGATATAATAATATCAATCATGAATCATTGTTTTGTTTAAACCTTCACAATAGTTTGATGATAATTGATTACATGGAGTTTAAAATTGAAAATTACAATGTTTTATAATCTAGTTAATCTATCCTAAGGCTGATCAGGCTCCTTGATCACTATACCTTTTACAGACTGGATCTTTGTTTGTACTGGAGCTTCAGTGTCTTCAGCTGGCTTCTTGCCTTTGAGATCCTTCTTCTTTTGTTCTTCAGCCTTAACTCTTTGCCTTTCAAAATAGTTTAAAGGTTTAGGAAAATATTTACTGGGTTCTACTGCTGTGGCAGGTATTCTCCCAGCCTTGTGATCCCTTCTGAACTGCTGAATAACATATTGTCTTTGCAGATATTTATTCCACTCAACTTCAGAATACCACTTGCCTCTATAATGCATTTTGTCTTTGACAGCTTGCCAGGTAGTGAGTATAATATTTCTGGAGGTTGGACTCCATCTTTCAAAATCAGGCTTCAGTTCAGCCTGCTCTCTAAATCTTTTCTTTGAAAGTTGAGCTTCTTGCTCTTTATTCAGTGCTATCTCTGACATTTCTACTTTCTCTATTATAACATTCTTAGTAGCCTCTGGAGGGCTCTACATCTGGTGAACCAAGTGTTGAATTTCATCAAAGTTAGAAGGGGGATATATGATTTGAGCTACTTCCTGCTGACCCCCTTCATTTCCTGCAGCTTGAATTCCTAACTCAGCTGTATTGTCATCATAACATAGGGGTGGATATCCCAGAGTTGCTCTAATAGCATTTGTTATCCATTTGGCATGCTCTGAGCTAGCATTGACTATCAACCTCTCCCCCTTTATGACTTCTGTTTCAATATGATCCCTGAGATCATTCTTTTGGAACCTTATTTGATTAACCAGATAATTGGTTCCTTCTGTATAATAGGCTTTAAACTTTTGGAGCTGAGTAGAGATGAGTTTCTGAGAGGCTTGAATGGCAGATTGGAAAGTGGCTAAATCTTCTTGAAATTTCTTATCAAACTCTGACTTTTCTTTAGCCCTTTCCTCAGATAATGCAGTTGCTTTATTCTTTAATTCAGTAACAATCACATTATGTGATTCAGTAAGATTTTCATTCATTCTAATCTGATTTTCCAGAACATATCCTTGCTTTATTACTATGTCATCAATTTGTGTCCTTGCCTTTTGTTGCTGTTTTGCCAGAAAAACTACAGCATTACCTCCTTTATGGAAGCAATCTGCCATCTCCCTCTTATTCTGGTTAACTTCAAATCTAATTGATTTTATATCTTGAGCCAAAGAGAACTGAAGATCCTTATGGCTTTCATCCATATATTTTTACATGGCTGCTCTTTGCTCATCCATTTTAATCTGAAGAGCAACCAACAATGAACTGAAATCAACTGTTGGTGCTGAGGGTTGTGAGGCTGTCGGTAAAGCTTTCTTATAAGTTGAGCTTTTCTTCTTGTAAACCATCAATTTCCTCTTATTTGCTCTTTGTGCCTCTCCATCATCAGATTCAGAAGTACTTTCTAGATTCACAGTGGCCTTTGGACTTGAGGGCAGCTCCTTATCAGTTCTTGGCAACTCCCCCTCAGTTCTTGGCACAACTTCCTCAGTTCTTACTTCTTGTAAATCAGGGAATAATTCCTCAAGAGTAAATTTTTTTTGCTGTTGAACTGGAGGAATATCTGTTGCTTGAACATTTGAAGGAATACCATCTAAGGCAGATGTATCATCCATAGATATATTCTGTGCAGGATGATTAAATCAAGAATTGTTTGAGTGGTTATTTCACTCTCTAAAGCAGCTTGCTCTTTCTCTGGAGCACTATCTGAAGGCAAGACTTCTTGTTCAACTGGAGAAAGTTCATTTGCTCCCCCTAGGGAAGGCACATCCTGAGCTTGATCCAGTGGAATGGTATTTTCTGAAATAAACTCCCCCTGCATCTGACTATCATTTACAGTCTTAGGAGCAGATGATTTCCTTATAATTTCTTGTTGGTCTTCATTTGAACTGAAGATTACTTGTTCTTCTGAATCACTAGAAGATTCAGGCTTCCTGGGTATTGTCTCTTTCTTTTTATGTTGTGGTTGTTTCTGTGGTGTTGAACCATCTTTTGTCAGAACTCTTACCCACCTGGATAGTATTTTCAAATCCATCCTTCTTATGTGATTTATTCTAGATCCAGTGGTATTGTTCAGCACTTCAGGAATAGTTATTGCCAGATACAAACTCAGAATTCTACCTAGATTAGGTTTATTCAGACTTTTCTTGATCTTATCAAAAATTACTGCAGACCAGTTAGTCTTTATTCTAAAAATTATTCTGATCATCAAGGTGAACATATAGGATGAGATCCTATCATGTCCGCCTGGCTTGCAGAGAATTACTTTTCCAACAATCTTTGAGAGAAATTTTCCTTGTGAATTCATTTCTTTCCTTTGCATGGATGATTAAATCCTAGTGTCGGGATTCAGGCCACACCATTGAAGTGCTTCTTTAGTCATTGAAGGTGTAACTTTATCATCTTCCTGAGTCTTGGGCAATTGAAGTGTTTTCCTCAGTCGCTTTTGGGTAAGTTTCACCTTGTTGCCTTGAATTGATGACTTAATCTTCAAGCCAGTTGAATACAAGGTTGCTCTTGTATAGAATTCAAGAATTTCTGTCTTCCAGATCTTTGTAGATTCAGAGACTAGATATTCTAAACCATTCTCTTGGATTAGGGTTATTACCTCACGAATCTCAGTCGTCGTACTGTCAAAGGCATTGCGAACTAACTCATAACCTTCGTTGATGTTGGTCTCCAACTTTAGCGCCATTGATGGTGAGAAATTTGAGGAGAAGAGAGATGAAGGTTTGTCGACTCAAGGTTTGGGTCTCAAAAATGTTGAGAGCTTAGTCGACAAAATTGCTCTGTGACCTATTTATAGGTTTGTCAACACAGAAGACCAAAAGGCGGGATAATAGTAACTTAATGTGTCGACACTGTAGAGATTGTGTCGACACAGACTTCTAATGTCTCGACAGAGTCAGACAACACTATGTGTCGACACAATTTGTCATATGTCGACACAGACTTCTTAATAGTCGATGCTAATATTTGTGTGTCGACACAGACTTCTGTATGTATCGACACAGCTATCTAAATGATAGAACTTCTATGTGTCGACACCAAACTCTGAGTGTCGACACCACTATCTCAGCACTATTTTACTGTGTCGACACAACTTATCTTAAGTATTGACACAAACTACTATATGTCGACACAAATTTTCTTTTGTGTCGACATAAATTCCTATAAATCAACATTGATTTACTTAGTCAGAATTACTAAGTTACTCTAGATTTAACATGCCTAATTCAATTTTGAAATAATTGAACTTAGTTTCATCTAATGGTTTAGTAAACATGTCAGCAATTTGATTATGTGTGGTGACAAATTCCAAACAAATATCTTCTTTTTCAACATGTTCTCTAATAAAGTGAAATCTAATTTTTACAGACTTTGTTCTGTTATGTGATACAGGGTTTTTAGCAATAGAAATTGTACTTGTAGAATCACAAAATAGTGGAGTTCTACTTACCTTGAGACCATAGTCTTCAAGTTGATGTTGAATCCATAGAAGCTGAGCACAGCAGCTGCCTGCAGAGATATATTCAGATTCTGCAGTAGAAATTGCCACACTAGTTTGCTTCTTACTGCTCCATGATACTAGCCTACCACCTAGAAACTAATATGTGTCAGTGGTACTCTTCCTATCTTCTTTGCAACCTGCAAAGTCTGCATCTGAAAAACCAGTTAGTAGAAAGTCTCTATTCTTAGAGTACCAAAGACCAAGATTAGGTGTGCCCTTAAGATATCTCAATATTCTTTTAACAGTAGTATAATGAGATTCTTTAGGGCTTGCTTGGTACCTAGCACAGACACATGTAGCATACATAATGTCTGGTATACTAGCAGTTAAGTATAGGAGGGAGCCAATTATCCCATATACAAAGACTCGTCTATAGGTTTTCCTGAATCATCTTTGCCTAAAGGCATACTTGTCCCCATTGGAGTTCTCATGGTAGTGGATGACTCTATACTATATTTCTTAATTAACTCCTTGGTGAACTTAGACTGTGCGATGGACAAGCCCTCATCAGTCTGTCTTACTTGGAGTCCCAAGAAGAATTTGAGCTCACCCATACTGCTCATCTCAAACTTCCCTTGCATAAGTTTTGCAAATTTCCTACAAAGGTTATTTTTAGTAGATCCAAAGATTATGTCATCAACATAAATCTGTACTAGGATCATCTTGCCCTTTGACTCCCTAAGAAATAGAATCTTGTCTATTTTCCCCCTAGAAAATTTATTTTCAATGAGAAAAGTAGACAATGTTTCATACCAAGCCCTACGGGCTTGCTTCAAACCATATAAGGCTTTCTTAAGTCTATAAACAAAATCAGGATAAAGTGGATCAACAAAACTTGAGGGCTGATGAACATAGACTTCTTCTTTCAAATTACCACTTAGGAAAGCTTACTTAACATCCATTTGGTATACTTTGAAACCTTGGAAAGCAGCAAAGGCAAGGAATAGCCTTATTGCTTCCAACCTTTCCACTGGAGCAAAAGTCTGATCAAAATCAATGCCCTCTTCCTATCTATAACTTTTGGCAACCAGTCTTGCTTTGTTCTTCACTATTATGCCACTTTCATCCAGTTTGTTCCTATAGATCCACTTTGTCTCAATAATGTTGTGATCCTTTGGTTTTGGAACCAGCTCCCATACTTTACACCTTCTGAATTGATTCAGCTCCTCTTGCATGTCATCAATCCAGTTGGAGTCTTGTATGGCTTCTTCAAATCTTTTTGGTTCCAACAGTGACAGGAAACTTGAGCAAAGCACTGTGTTCATGTGTTTGCTTATGGTTTGCACACCATGTCTGGGATCACCAATAATTTGGTGTGCTGGATGATCCTTTAGATTCCTTATTGCTGAAGGCATTCTATCAGCAATCTGAACTTCTTCACTTTCTCCACCAGGCTGAACTTCATTGTCTTCAATGTCAGCTTGTTGACCTTGTACTCCCCCTGGACAGCAACCATCATTTTTCACATCCTGCCTTGCAGTTTGGTCTTCATTAATGGTCAGCATATCCAACCTTTTTTTAAACCTGTTGAGCTACAAGGATTGCTAGACAACTCACAGTTAATAAGCTCAGATTCATCAAACACTACATGAACTGATTCTTCTACAACTTGTCTAGTCAAGTTGTAGACCCTATATGCCTTACTATTATTGATGTACCCAACAAATATTCCATCTTGAGATTTGACATCAAACTTAGTTAGGTGAGACTTGGTAGTGTTAAGCACATAACACCTGCTACCAAAGATCCTAAAGTAGGATATATTTGGTTTTCTTCCCTTCATAATCTCATAGGGAGCCTTTTTGTGGTTCTTAGTTATAGATGCTTTATTGAGAACATGACAAGCAGTATTTACTGCCTCAGTCCAGAAATATTATGGGAGTGAAGTGTCACTGAGTAGAGTTCTACCAACCTCAATGAGAGTTCTATTCTTTCTTTCAGCAATACCGTTTTGCTGAGGTGTTCTAGGTGAGGAGAATTCCTGATGAATCCCTAGTTCTTCACAAAACCTTATCATACACTCAGACTGAAATTCAGTTCCATGGTCACTTCTGATTTTGACCACTGAATTGTTATATTCATTCTGAATTTGTTTAACAAAGTTATGAAAGACAGTAGGGGTTTCAGATTTCTGTCTCAAAAAGAAAACCCATGTGTATCTAGAATAGTCATCTACCACCAGAAAAGTATAGACTTTCCTACCTAGACTATGAACTGGCATATGACCAAATAGATCCATATGCAAGAGGTACAAACACCTCACAGAGTCTTTGGTATCAAGACTATAAAAAGAGGATTTGGTCTGCTTGCCTTTTTGACAAGTTGAGCATATACCCTCTTTTATGCACTTAAATTGAGGACCATTCCTCACTAACTCTAAACTATAGAGCTGGCCTATAGTCTTATAGTTCAGATGAGCTAGCCTCTTGTGCCATTGGACATAATGAGATGCTTTCTCATCTGCAACTAAACATACAGGAGAGTTCATGTTTTCATAATCAAAATTTAAACAATAAACATTCCCTTTTCTATAACCAGACAAGATCACTTTCTGATCACTTGTCCTTTTGATCTGACACCCATTCTTAATAAATGATATGTCATACCCAAGATCACTCAACTGACTTATGCTTATCAAGTTATGTTTTAAACCTTTTACATAAGCCACTTGAGTGATTGTTATAGAACTAGAGGAAATATTACCAAACCCTTTAATGACCCCTTTTTCTGATTCACCAAAGATCACTTTAGGTCCATTCTCTATGGGAGTATAGTCCTTTAATATTCTTCTTGTTCCAGTCATGTGCCTAGAACATCCACTGTCCAAGTACCATATAGGGGTATGGCAACTTGGACCCGCCTGCAGCAAATAAAATTAAGTTACCTTAGAACCCCAACTTTTATTGGGTTCTAGGTTCATGTTAGATTGAAACTTAATATTCTTACCAGCAGCCTTCCTCACAGGCAAGCTGGCAATCTTCCTGACACTGGTGTTGTGCCAGCAATCTAAGGAATAATGCCCTATCTTACCACAGCACCAACAATTATATCTATTGTACCTCTTTTTAGGTACAGATCTAACAGCATTGCTGTCAGCTGATCTTAACACTGTTGGTACTGTTGTTCTTTGCTTGAGTGCTGGAGCTACACCCTTGTAATTCAGAATTTTAGGCTTACCATTACCATGTATAATATCATGATCATATCTATTAGTTGGGTGTCATACCTTTTTGAAGGAAATGGGGGGTATGAAAGCTAGAGGTTGTACTGGGGCTTTGCCTTTTCTTTTATAATTGGCAGCCCTTGCATTTCCATCAAAGCCCAATCCAGTCTTACCTTTTTTAGGAATAAAGTCATCAATTAAAGGTAAAACTAATTTTGGCTTAGAGAACTTAGCCACCAGATCCTTTTCCTTCTGAAGTTTGACTTCCAAACTTTTGATTTGATCATTCTTGAATGTAATACTACCCATCTGAATAATAGTTATGTTTCTCAGTTTTGCTACTTCATTCATCTTTAGATCCAGCAATTTTTCTGAATCTAATGCAGCTTGCTTAAGATCAGCAATTTTCTTGGCCTGTGCCTTATTAAGGATTCTGCTTTTCTTAAGTACTTGCAATAGGTCACCATATTCATCAATAAGTTGATGAACATCTCCTTCAGATTGAGATTCATCTACATCTCTTGATGCAGATGCTTTTTATTCTGAACCAGTATAGTAATCAGAATCTATTGAAGAATTGTTTACCTTACTAGGTCCAGGCTGATCCTGGCATTGATCTTATTCTGTCAAGGCCATCAGCCCTTTACAACAAGATTCTTCAATTTCATTTACTGAATCCAGCCACTTCAAGAATTTAGCCTCTTCTACATCCTCTTCAGTTGCCAACAGTCCTATATATACTTCAGCTTCAGCTTCAGCCTCAAAATCTAATGATGAAGAATCTGACCAACTTTTTTGCTTCTTTGTAACAAGGGATTTCTCCTTCTTGCCCTTGTTCTTTAGTTTCTTCTTATCATTTGATTCTTTTCTTTTGTCAGGACAATCAGCTACCACATGTCCTGGCCTGTTGCAGCAATAGCAAACAATCTTAGTTGAAGATAATTTACTAGGTTTAGAGTTATACCTGTCCTTCTTAGAGGATTTCTTTTCCTGATAGTAATCATCCTTGGATTTTGAGGATGATGGCTTAGATCTCCACTGTTTTTTTCTTCAAAAACCTTTGAAATTGTCTTGAGAAAGCTGCTAAGTCTTCATCAGAATTTGGACTATCTGATGTGTGACTGTCTAAACTATCTGAAACAACTTCTACAGCTTTCCTATGAGGTGATGGAGACATCCTCCTATCCTTTCTTATGGATTCAGTCTTGAAAGCCACTGACTTATCTCTGGAATCAATTTTACTACTTTTCTCCTCCCCTTTTCTGACCATCAGCTGCATTTCATATGAAAGCAGTTTGCCAAATAATGTTGGAGGTGAAATTTCTGCTAGTCTAGCCACTTCCCTAATGACACATATCTTAGTGTCCCAGTCTTTAGTCAATGATCTCAGAAACTTATCATTTAACTCATATATACTGAATACTCTTCCATATGACATCAATTCATTAACTATTCTGAAGAATTTCTTATAACATTCAGTTATACTGTCTGTTTTAGATTGTCTAAAACTTTCAGATTCCTGTTTCAGCATAGACTTTCTATCTTCTCTCACCTCTTCTGAACCCTCCATGTAGACAATAAGGGTGTCCCACATTTCTTTGGAGGTCTTGCAGTGAATCAAATTTTGGAATGTGGAATCATCTATGGTACTAACTATTATATTCTGAGCTCTCTTATCCATAGTAGCTAAGATGATTTCATCCTTTGTCATTTCAGAATATTCCTTTGGTGTTCTGAGATTTGCATCAAGAACTGAGACTTTCATTAGAATGAATGGCCCTTCTTTGACTGTCATGTAGATTCTTGGATCTGAAGCTTCCATAAACAATCTAACTCTTTCTTTCCATGTGCCAAAAAATTCTTTCCTGCATATGGGTAACTTCATTGAACCAAACTCCTTATGATTCTCTATGGAACCCATTTTTCCTAATAGATTTCTGCCTTGGAGATCTACTCAGACTGTTAGGTCTATTCTTTGAGTAACCTCCCTCTGATACCACTTGAAAGAATTGGTTTTAAGATGTTCTAAACACCTAGAGGGGGGGTGAATAGGTTCAATTCATTTTATTGCTTAGGTAGATAATTCTATCTAGTTTAGCAATGCATTCAGCAGAACATCCAACACAGCATTCACATACACAGCATTCACAGATTGCACACAAATTTTATAGTGGTTCCCCAAATGATGGGTACATCCACTTTCCCCCTTCGCCTATCTAGCAGTATACTAGATTCGGCCTAACTTCCTTCCTTCTTCTCAGATCTGCAGATCTTACAGCTCAGAACCAAGAATGGTTCCTACAACTTAGAGTGAATCCACACTCCTACAACTCAGGCAACTGCCCTACCTTAGCCTCTATCACAGGTCTACAACTCAGGGAACAGATTCCCCTACCTCAGGCACACAGCCCTACTCAGCCTTTATAATTTAGGCTTACAACTCAGAGATGTAAATCTCCTACACTCAGATCTAGTACAGATCCTACAAAATTATTGATGAAAAGTTGTTGATATCTTCAACCAGATGGAGAGAGAATTGGTTGAAGACTTCTTGATCAGTTCTTGACAGAACTTGCTTCTTAAGGATCAACCTGACATAGCTTTCTTCAAAACTTCTTGAATCTGAACACAGTAGGGTTGATCTTCTTAATGCTGGAGTTGATCTTCAATCTTCCTCATTTAGATATTAATCTGAATTCTTCAGGCAAACTGTTCAGGATATGCCTTCACTGGATGAGATCTTCTCACCTTCTTATTTTTCTCTCACTACAATCTGTTGACTGTTTCTTTCTCTTCTTCTGGATTCTCAATCCTTCAGAGATAATAATAGATCAGCTATCTGTTATTTGTTGTTGTTCTTCTTGTTGTTATCTGTGTTGTTCTTCTTGTTGTTATCTGTGTTCTTTTTTGATTGTTGAGAGAGCACATCTATTTATAGGCTTCCTCCATGGTAACCGGCTATTCCGGTTTCAAACAGTCTTCTGACACCTCTGACATGTGTGACAGCAATGTCAGTAATCACAGCTATCAAGTCTTCACCTGTATTACTTCAGCCTTCAATTAACTTTGACTCGGCAATAAAAAAATGTCGACTGAATTCTTCATATGTGTCGACACACATAGTCCATGTGTCGACACAAGTCTTATTATTGTCGACACAGCTTCTGTGGAATGTGTCGACACAAACACTCCTTGTCTTGACAAAGTTGGTGTTGACAGAATTCTGGTGTGTGTCGACACAAGTTCTGTGTATCGACACAGTTATTGTCGATAGAATTCTGGAATGTGTCGACAGCTTCTTTGTGTGTCGACACAGCTCCTGATAATATCGACACAAGTCTGGCCCTTAGTGTCGACACAACATTGTCGACAGATTTTCTGTGTGTTGACATAAATTTTGGATGTCGACACAATCTGGCCCTTGGTGTCGACACAGCATTGTCGACAGATTTTCTGTGTGTCGACACAAATTCTAGATGTCGACACAATCTGGCCCTTGGTGTCGACACAGCCATTCTCAGGTGTCGAAACTTGTACTTAGAAAATTTTCCTTTCCATTTTCTTAACCTGCACATGATAACTCAAAATAACATCAAATACAACTTGATGCATATCATTGAGTTAGGTGAGGTTTCTCCAAATCTGGTACACATTTTCCAATGTACCCAACAACATTTAATATTCTTAAAGTTATAAAATTCCCAAATGATAGGGAAGAATGTCATCTCATCGAGGAAGTAGAAGTGCATCCTCAATTAATACATAACGAGGTTGGCATGGATCTAAAACTATTATAGTTTTTAACCAACTAAGAGTGGACAGACGAGTTCAAAATGGAAGAGTATGTGAAGGCCTTTGAGGTATGTGAGCGGCTACTGCCCTTTAAAAATGACACATTAATTAGGCCAAGTGACACAAAAGTTTTGAAACCTTATAATCTTGAACCTCCCTTATTAGAGTTAAAACCTTTACCCAAAAATCTGAAATATACTTTCTTAGGAGAAAAAAAATACTTTGTCGGACATCGTCGACTCATCTTTAGAGCATGCGAATAAAGAAAAATTATTGAACGTGCTTCGTAAGTTTAAGGAAGCGATGGGATGGACTATTGTCGATATCCGTGGAATTAGCCCCTCTATTTGTATGCACAAAATATTATTAGAAGATAATTCTAAAGAATCCATTTAGCAACAACATAGACTTAGTCCTCCCATGAAAGAGTTAGTAATGAAGGAGATAATTAAGTGGCTAGATGCAGGTATTATTTACCCCATTTCAAATAGTAAATGGGTAAGCCCCATTCATTGTGTACCTAAGAAGTGATGTATGACTGTCCAACAAAATGATAATAATGAACTAATATCCACAAGAGTAGTAACGGGTTGGATAATATGTATGGATTATCGAAAGTTAAATAAATCAACAAGAAAGGATCATTTTTCATTACCATTCATCGACCAGGTATTAGATAGATTAGCAGGGAACGAGTACTTTTGCTTCTTGGGCGGTTATTCCGGTTATAACCAGATTATGGTAGCACCTGAAGATCAGGACAAGACGACATTCACATGCCAGTATGGGGCATTTGCATTCAATAAAATGTCATTCGGAATATGTAATGCCCCCGCCATATTAAAACGTTGTACGATCTCCATCTTCACGGACTTGATGGATGATAGTATTGAAATTTTCATGGATGACTTTTCTATTTTTGGAAAATCATTTGATGGTTACTTAGCGGTATTGAAGAAGGCCTTGGGCAGGTGTGTGCAAGCTAATCTAGTTCTAAATTGGGATAAGTGCTATTTTATGGCACGTGAGGGTATTGTGCTAGGGCACAAGGTGTCTAATAAAGGGTTAGAAGTGGACCAGGCAAAGATAGAAGTCATTGAAAAGCTGCCTCCACCAAAAAATGTAAAAGACATTCATAGTTTTTTAGGCCATTCAGGATTTTATAGGCGATTTATCAAAAACTTTTCACAAACTTTGAAGAAAAATATAACTTCATCGCCTATTATCATTACCCTTGATTGGTCTCTTCCTTTTACTTTAATGTGTGATGCTAGCAATTATGCAGTAGGAGTGGTATTGGGTCAAGTGCATAATAAAATTTTGCTCACCATATACAACGCTAGTAAAATGCTTATGAGTGCTCAAATCAATTACACAACCACCAAAAAAGAGTTACTAGCTGTGGTCTTCGCGTTTGACAAATTCCATACATATTTGATAAACTCAAGGGTTGTGGTCTTCACGGATCATTCAACAATTCGATATTTAATGGAAAAACCGGACGCAAAACCAAGACTTATAAGATGGGTCCTTCTCCTGCGGGAATTTGATCTCGAGATCAAAGACCGTAAGGGAGCAGAGAACCCAATTGCTGACCATTTATCGCGACTAGAGCATGAGTGTGAGAAAGACATTCATGTTGAGATTAGGGAGAGTTTTCCAGATGAAAGACTTCTAGCAATCACGGAAGGTAACACTCCATGGTATGCGGATTTTGTTAATTACATCGTTAATAGAGTGTTTCCCCCGGATTTTAATTACCAACAAAGTAAATGATTTCTCCAACAGGTGAAATTCTACCTATGGGATGTACCATACCTATTCAAAATTGGTGCTGATCAAGTTATTTGTAGGTGTGTACCCGAAGTCGAAGTCCAAAGTATTTTGGAAAAGTGTCACGCATCCCCATATGGAGGACATTTTAGAAGAGACCGGACTGTTATGAAGGTTTTATATGCGGGTTTTTATTGGCCAACACTATTTAAGGATTCCCATAACTTTGTAGAACAATGCGACCGATGTCAAAGAGTCAGAAATATTCATCGTGGTGCAAGCATGCCTATGACTAATATCCTAGAAATAGAAATATTTGTCGTATGGGGGATAGATTTCATGGATCCTTTCGTAAACTCAAACGGGAATCTGTATATTTTGTAAGCCGTGGATTATCTCTCGAAGTGGGTAGAGGTGATAGCCTCACAAAACAATGATGCCAAAGTTGTACTAAAATTTCTAAGTTCTAACATTCTCACTAGATTTGGTACACCTACGGCTATAATTAGTGATGGAGGGGCACACTTTTGCAATCTACAATTTAAATCACTATTAAAGAAATATGGAGTGACTCATAAAATTGCCCTCGCCTAACACCCGTAAACCAATTTCCTAGCGGAAGTTTCAAATCGAGAGATTAAATCAATATTAGAAAAAATGATAAATGTCACTCGCAAGGATTAGTCGCAAAAGCTAAATGATGCTTTATAGGCCTACAGAACGACATTTAAAAATCATATATGATTGATCCCGTACAAAATGATTTATGGGAAGGAGTGTCATCTTTCGGTGGAGCTGGAGCATAGAGCTTATTGGGCCATAAAAAATTGAATTTCGACTTTCAAGAAACGGGCAAGAAAAGACTACTCTAGATTAATGAATTGGATGAGATTTGATCGAACGCGTATGAGAGTTCGAGGATATATAAGAAAAGGACAAAGAAATTACATGATTCAAGACTAATTGTAAAAGAGTTCAAGATGAGACAATTAGTCTTGGTATTTAACTCGAGACTAAAATTATTTCCAGGCAAACTTAAGTCTAGATGATTGGGACCGTTAAGAGTAAAAGTGGTGCACCCGTTTGGAGTTGTAACAATTTGCAACGAGAAGGATGGCTCCGATTTCAAAGTGAACGGTGAAAGATTGAAGTATTATTATGTAGATAATGACCATCATGTGGCGATGGTCATAAATTTACAATGACAAGTTGAGAGGAAAAACGTTCGGCCGGGACGTTCTAAATGAGGCACTTGGTGGGAGGCAATCCATTGTATCTTATAATTTATAGATAAATATGTGTTTTTATATATTTGAATAAATAATTTGGTTGGTGTTCATTAGTACAGTAATAATGTTGGAAGGAGTGAAACCACTTGACCCTAGCTGACTATACCCATAATCAGTAGGAATGAAAAATCTGGATGAGTAATGAAAGAAAATCGGGCAAAATTTGCAGGAATTTTGAAGGAAATAGAAATTGTCAAACAACAGCCAGTTGTTACAATAGCCTTAAAACATATGTAATGGGATTTAAGTTTCTGTCCTCTTGCCTTAAGAAAGGTGTTGCTGCCTGCTGGTGCTGGTTTGGCTGAAACGGCACGCGTGAATCGCCATTCCAGTGGTTTGGGGTAATTTGAATTAAGATAATGATGGTTTTGCCATTTTAATCTGTAATTATTTATTCCCAAAACCGATTTGGAATTAATAAGTCGTTTTAATCCTTCAAATAGAAACCACTATTTCTTTCTTCATTCCCTCAAAACCCCAACCCGTGATTTAGGGCAAGAGAGCGAGCAGTGAATCCAAAAGCATAGAGGAGATTAGTGATCGACGTGGCGGAGGTATTTAATCGGCAACATGCGTCATTGGAAAAGAGAGAGGCAACACCGCAGTCGTGCCACACCAAGTGGCGCGATCGGACCTTCTGGAAGCGGCGACATCGGGCAACACTTGTGAAGCAGCCCAGTTTTCGAGCGCAAAATACATTCAGCAGAATAACTGGACAAAGAGAGTGGATGTTGATTTTGGGAGAAAGACTTAGAGGCTTCTAAAGGTAAGTCCCTTAAACCCCCAACACATTGTAGAAATCATACCCAAAATTAGGTCTTCCTGATTTTCTGGCTAGGTCAAAAGACGAAGGGGGAGGCAATTGGAGAACAGTTTTGAGACGGCTACACCAATCACGTGATCGGAATTTTAGGAGCGTTGGTGAGTCATGTTAAACAAGGACCGTGAGAGCTCTTGCAGTCTAGGATTTGAAATGTTTTGAGGTATGATTTCCGACCCTGCAAAATATTAAAGTATAAATAAATTATCAATCTAGTTTTTCTTCTTTTCTCTGTGTATCTTTACTTATATTATGTCATCAAAATGGAGGGATATCAAGAAGAAGGAGAAGGAGGTTGTCAGAGAGAAAGCAGTGAAATGTTCGAGTGAGGCAGTTGAATACTAGTTTCAATCGTTGAAAACACTCCCTTTCATCTTTGAAAGAGGTTTCAAAATGGAAAAGTCGGTGTGGAGTGTCACTTATGCTGAGAGGATTCAGATGCTCCAGTGGGAGTTGTTCTGCCACCAAAGGACTGAGGCTATTCTTCCCATGGTTTATGAATTTTATGCAAATGCTAAAGCATAGAGGGAGAGATAGTGAATGTCAGAGGAAAGGAGGTTAATTTGTTTGCAGAGAGGATTAGTGACAAGTTCAATTTGGAGGATCAAGGCTATGACGATTATGCGAAAATTCTCACTAAGATATCTCTTAAGGAATAACGGACGTTGTGTGTTGCATACCGACACCGGAGTGGGCGAGTAAAACACAAAAATTAAAGACATCATGTCTAACTATGGACGCTAAGGTGTGGCTTCTATTCATTAATACTAGTATTATGCCCACCCGGCACCCGAAAACTATTATATTGGACAAGGTAGCTTTGATCTACGTTATTATAAAGGGACTATAGTTTGATCTAGGGAAGTTTATTACATTGTAACTTCGACAAAAAATTATAGAGGAGAAGCCTCTGCAGCTTTGGTTTCCAACCCTCATAACTGAGTTGTGTCTTAGTGCTAGTGTGGAAAAGGATGAGGAGGACATGGTTACACCTGTAAAGAACTATATTATTGAAACGTTGTCGAATTCAATGTCAAGGTTGCTATGAGAGCCCAGGGGGGGGAGTAGTTGGAGGCCAAGAGGTGATGCTCAAACCTCACGGACACCAGCAACGAACCCTATATGTATTGATATTTCAGCGGCCGATCATAGCACAGAACCCGATCTTTTGATGGAGCATATTGAGTACATCAAAGCCTATCATTGGTGTATGAAAAAGTTCAAGCTCAACGTACTAAGATACTAGTAGAAATACAGGGAATTTAAGCATGGAATACTATGTATGAAAAAGTTCAAGCACAAATATTCTAGTGGAGATCAAAATAGAATACTACCTAAGCTCATATTTAGGTTTACATCATTGACTTAGTTATGGATAACCCCTCCCATTATTTGTAGAGGTCAATATCGAAATATTGCCTTGGAAGTAAACAAAAATTTTGTGCATAAAACAAAAATGCTTAAGTGAGCTCTATCAAAAAAATCTTACTAATTTCAAATTCACTAATTGAACTCTTTGGATTGTTCAGCCATACCAATTAATTATCGTTGAATATATCTAGAACAGCCTATTGATTAATTGAAACAAGAATTAAGATTATTCAAATCGTGGTTTAATGAATTATTCTTCATCCAAATGGTAGGGATATAACACCCCCACCTCCACACTTAAATCCATTACTAGTCCCTAGCAAAAAATATCTTTTTACCATGAAGATATTCTAAAATGGTTTTCCTAATAAGCATAATAGCATACAGAAGAAAAGAATTGAAATGTAAATAACTTCCCTGAAATTGTTTTGCCCACAACTATGTCCAAGTGTTCTTAGGATGACCTTGGTTTTGTAGTGTTTCATTCATCTTCTCTTACTGAGATTCATCATTAAAAACTAGTGCAAAACTTGTAAACAAATAACTCTACACAATTTTCCAAATTAAGCTGCTCGATAGGTAAGTCAAATGAAAGTGTAGTGTCAGCATCATGCGATATAGTGGTACATGAGTGTTTTAATCATTTCAGCAAATAACCAAAATAAACAAGAGACAGTGAAGTACATATTGTATATCATAATACTTTTTTTTTTTGGAATGCATGGCTGTCATCAAATATCATCACTCAAAACAGAAACTTAACATGATCAGTGTCAAAACTTTGCCATGACTTAATTATTTTCATTTTAAAATCTGAAGTCCAATTAATAATATACATTAACCAATAGACAGTAAGTTTAGTACATCACAGATAGAATCCATTGTACATCCAAAGTGCATCACAGTTAACATCCTAAAAATATTATCAAAATACCAATTGTAATGTTCTGGAATGTAGCCTCAAAGGTTTCACGCCATAAAATATAAATTAACCAAAATATAGTACATACCAATAACACAGCCAAATGTAGTGTAGAATAAAATATAGAGAATATAAACTACAGCAAAATGTAGTCAGAACTATGCAAAAGTAAAGGTGGATAGGGGGTAATCCTACTCCTCCTTCTCGTCTTCCTCATCCTCGTTATCTTCTTTATCCTCGTCATCTTCTACATCCTCATCATCTTCTACATCCTCGTCATCTTCTACATCCTCATCATCTTATGCAGCCTTCGCTGGATCAACTCTAGTCCGGTCTGATGTCAGAAGGTAGTCGACATCATCAAATTGTCCCAACATCCTAAAATTCGGCTCCGACATCAGAATCTTCACTTTTTCCATGATCTTTTGCATGTTGGCATGAATATCTTCAAACTTCTCTTTTTCATATAGATGCTGACACCGCTGATATGCTTTGATGTACTCAATATGCTCCATCAAAAGATCGGGGTTTGTGTCATGATCGGCCCTGGAATATCAATACGTATAGGGTTCGTTGTTGGTGTCCGTGAGGTCTGAGCATCACCTCTTGGCCTCCAACTACTCCCCCTCTCCTGGGCTCCCGTAGTAACCTTGACATTTACTTCAACAACCGTTTTAGTAATATGGCACTTCACAGGTGTAACCATGTCCTCCTCATCCTTTTCCACACCAGCACTAAGACATTACTCAGTTATGAGGGTTGGAAACCAAAGCTGCTGAGGCTTCTTCTCTTTAGTTTTCTTCCAAAGTTAAAAGGTAATAATCTTCCCTAAATCAAACTGCAGTCCCTTTATAATAACGTAGATTAAAGCTACCTTGTCCAATGCAATAGTGTTCGGGTGTCAGGTGGGCATAATACTAGCATTAATGAATATAAGCCACACCTTAGCCTCCCTAGTTAGACATGATGTCTTTAGTACTTTTTGTGTTTTACTCGCCCATTACGGTGTCGGTGTGCAACAAACAACGCCTGTTATTTCCTTAAGAGATATCTTAGTGAGAATTTTCGCATAGTTTTCATAGCCTTGATCCACCAAATTGAACATATCACTAATCCTCTCTACAAAAAATTTAACCTCATTTCCTCTGACAGTCACTACCCCTCCCTCTATGCTTTTAGCATTTGCATAAAATTCATAAACCTTGGGAAGAATAGCCTCAGTCCTCGGGTGGCAAAATGCCTCCCACTGGAGCATCTGAATCCTCTCAGCATAAGTGACAATCCACGCCCTCTTTTCCATTTTGAAACCTCTTTCAAAGATGAAAGGAAGCATTTTCAACGATTGAAACTAGTATCCAGTTGCCTCAATCGAAAATTTTACTGCTTTCTCTCTGACAACCTCCTTCCTCTACTTCTTGATATCCCTCCGTTTTGACGACATAATCTAAGTAAAGATACACAAAAAACAAGAAAAACTCGACTGAAAATTTGTTTATACTTAGATATTTTCATTGAAGCAGTTTCGAAAATCATACCTCAAAAAATTTCAAATCTTAGACTGCAGAATATCTCATTGTCCTTGTTTAACACGACTCATCAGCGCTCCCAGAAATCCAATCACGTGATTGGTGTAGCCGTCTCAAAACAGTTCTCCAGTTGCCTCCCCCTTCATCTTTTGACCTAGCCAGAAAATCGGGAAGACATAATTTTGGGTCTGATTGTTGGATCTTACGGCACCTTGAGAGGGGGGTGAATAAGGGTTGACAATAGTTTTTTTCTTAATCCTAATTTACTAGGTGAAATAATTAAAGAACTCAAAGCTAATTTTTCATAGACAAACTAAACACTTAGAAACAAATAAGAACAGAAATGATAATCTTTTATTTCATAAGTGATAAAATAGAATACAATATATCTCTATGAAGCCAGAGATTCAGACTATGAAAAATATAGTCTACTTTTGATTTCGTTGGTCCTTCTACAAGAACCGGCAGGCTAAAGCGTATCTCTCCCTAAATCTTGCTACTAAACTCCCTCTTGATCTAACAACGATCTAGATGCTGCACACAAGGCAACGATTTCTCCCAAAGCCGTACAAGGACTTGGATGTCACTCACAAGGCGGTGATTTTCTCCTAAGCCACATAAGGACCTAGACGCCACACACAAGGCGGTGATTTCCTCCTAAGCCACACACGGACCTAGATGTCAGACACAAGGCAGCGATTTTCTCCTAACGATTATAATGAAAATAATGATAAAATATAATCTTTAGAATTAAAAACTCCCTCTAAATGTAGCGCTGAATATGACGACGAATCCTTTCCAAGATTACTTCAGATGTCATGTACATGTCGTCGCTTCGTCGCCCTTGAACCGTCTTGGAAGGTTGGAGTCTTTCTAGATATTGGAGCTCTCTGTACTAGTTGCACGGGAAGGAACACTCCAAATTCTGTAATCCTTAATCTCCATGGAAAAATGAATTACTTTTATATATTATCGATATCATCGGCGACACTAGCTGTTTCCAATCAATAATATCCTATCTGGTTGCCACGTGTCCCATGATTCTGAGGCTTCCGCGGGACGATTCGATCATGTAGCTATCGTCGGGCGAAAGTGGCTATCGCCTGACGATATCTCCTTTTCACTTTTGCAGTCTGAACCATTTCCAGAGTATAGATGACTTTGATCTCATTACGGAATAGGGTGGCACGTTTCGTAACTCCTCCCAAATTTAAAGTTATGCTTGTTTAAAGTTTAGCACACAAAACTCATCATTTTGTTTTTTTCTAAAGTGTACCCACCCTTGGATCATGCCCATGACTGAGGACTTGTCTCCTTATTCAACATGTACAACCTGCACATTATAAATACACAAAAAAGTAGATCAAATACATCACGGTATTCATTATTCTCAAACCAAGAGATGCGGAATGCATGCTCCAACAATCTCCCCCTTTTGATGATAACAAATACCTATATGAGAAATTCGTGAGTTTAAGACCATTTATGTTTATAGGTTAGTGTGGTAAAATATATGCATGAATAATAAGTTTATGACATGGTAGCTTTAAAGCAAAGCATACTCTTCTTATATGAAGGCTCCCCCTACATAACTGTTCATATATATTTCGCTCCCCCTAAATATCGGTTCCACTAGATTTCTCAGTTTATTCTCCCCCTTTTGTTATTAGCAAAAGTGGGTAGGGATGAAAATATACCTTTTAAGATTGATAGGGATAACTTACTGGAAGATTAATCATGATCGAGTAATAAGATAATATATGCACTTCTTATATGATTACTCCACCTACATAGATATTTCCTATGAAATTTTCAATGCACTCTCTCTAAAATTTTAAGTTCATGCAAGTTATTCTCCCGCTTTTGATTGTATCAAAGGAGGGTAAAGATGATTGTATGCAACAAAACTTAGTTTGTTCTATGTAGAGAAGGAAAATATGATGCTATAAAAAGCTTGTAAAATACCACTTGTTAGAAATAAGCATGGTGAAGCATAAAGTAGTAAGTAACATAAATGAAATGATAGAGTAAGCATTTTTTTCAAGATACCACTTATTGAAAAAAATCATGAATAAGTGCAAGTAATAATCACAACAGAAAGTATAATAAGTGTTGGAACCAGCTTTCTGATCCCTCCTAGAGTTCGAAACAGGATGCGGCCCACACGTACTCTCCCTGTGCTACCGCCCTGACGAGAGTTAGCGACCTGAAAACAGACCGAGGGGATTCAGCTTGGAGGTCCCGCCTCTTACCCGGAAGAACTGAGAGTCTTCCCCTCCCTAGCCAGTGCTGAGCTAGGTGCCTATGAAGAAAATAGTGAGAAGGTTCAACCACCTTTTCTCAGGCACCTTATCGGTCTATTTATAGGTTTCTGAATCTGTTCTGCAAATATCATTTCCAAACCATCTTGAAATGACCAAAACACCCTGGACCGGGTCTGCTAATAGCCCAACTCCGCTGTTCTGGAGAGCTATTCGCAGGCCCCCAGGGTTAAAATGTAAAACTATCTGGGGCCCAAAGGTAAAATCCCCCTTATAGTTAAAAAGATGAAAACTGTCTTCCTTCCTGCGGCGAGTGGGGAGGGACCCGCCAATATCTTTAGAGGATCTCGCCTGTGGGCTACTCGCTCGCGCCCGAAGGTCTCGTCTAGCGAGATCTCGCCTAGCGAGACCTTGCCTAGCGAGATCTCGCCTAGCTTAACGAGATCTCTCCCGATAACCGGTCTCGCCTTATCTTGCGAGCTGTCCCTTCTTCCCTTGCTTTGTTGGCCTACTCGCGAGCACAAGGTTGTACACAATCCCCGCTCTTTGCGAGGTTGCCCTAACCTCGGAAAGACACGTCCAACCGCGGCTCGCGATGCTGAGATTCCTCCAAGAGAATCTTGGGTGGGCCCCCCCCCCCCATACGGCTTATAAATATGAGGAGAAAGCCTTCATTCGGAACCCTTTTGTCATCTTCTTTCGGAATGTCTCATAGTCAGAGTTTCCGCGAGCGCCTTGCGATTGTGCGAAGGCGAAACAAAGCCCATACGGATGCCCTTTTTCCAGATCTGGGGCGTACTCCCCCCGCAGCCTCTCCGCCCTCTCGCATAAAGAAGGCGAAAGCGGTCTGCGCCCCTCTCTCGGCGGGCGCAACTTCTTCTGCCGACCCGACAGACAATCCCTTCTCTTCTTTAGGAGGGACGCAGGTGAACACCTTATCTTTCCCTTTTCTGGTTTTGCCTGTCTGACTATGCTTTCTCAGGGAAGTCTTGCTGATTCACCGGTGTCTGCCCATCCCCCGGCTAATGTAAGTCGAGTTCCTCAGCGCGCAGACGTTCCCAAGGTGGCCTCTCCTCCTCCCTTGCGGGGAGAAAACCTCTCGCGAGTTGTGGGGAACCCTCGAATCCCAAGTAAGATCTCTTCCATTCTCGCCTCGCGGTCGCTCCGCCCTCTTTTATCTAGCTTGCGCGGGCTCACTTGGCTTGTGGTCTTTTGCTTACTTTCGCAGGCATCCACTTTGATTCTGATACTGAGGAAGCTCCCGCGTCGCCCCCCCTCTCGCCTCTTCCTCATCCAAGCGAGATCGAGGACTACCTAGGTGACCCCATGGACTCTTTGGAGTTGAAACGTAGGACTGCCCGAATGTTCCGCAAGTATACACATATAATCCGCAAGATGGAGCTCGAGAAGCAAGCCTCCGACCGGCGCATGGAGTGGATGGAATCAGATCACCACCGCCTCTCCGCAATGGTGGAAGCGGACGGGGTGCTAGACGGGACCGACCCTCAGGCTATATTGAACGAGACGGATGAACATCTCCGTCTCGCGCGCCGCGGCGTGATCGCCGCTCGCGCCTTTCATCTTCCTGGCCGCCCGCCATGCGCGGGGGGTAAGGATGGCCGCTGGCAGTGGGTGAGGAACTAAACTGTCCCCATCCCGTCTCGCCTTCTCTGGGTCTCATGTTTATTAATCTCGCTATTTTATTACCGACTTGTTGTAAAAGCTTATTAGGGCGGGTCGCCCTCTCCTGTGGAACGATTTTTGTTTTGACTCTTGGTCACGCACGGAGTCGCATCATGCCGTCTTTTCATTATTGTCATGATTAGATATCGTTTTATTATTATTTTATTAATCTTGCAATGATGGCCTGCCTCGAAAGGATGTCTGCGGCGCACCCGCCTCTTGGGTTCTAGAGAGAGATAGATAAGAGAGAGAGAGAGGGGGGGAGGAACGAGGCGCCGGGATGTCTTCTCCTTTCCCGCCGCCTAACTTTCCCGCCCTTTTCCCTTCCCCCTTATAAATACCTTCAACCGCCACCACTATCCCTCACTGTTCCAAGATGTTCCTCTGATCCCTGTTCCCGCGGCTTCTTCGTCATCTCGCGTCTCTCTCGGGGCATTCCACTCTTTCTTTCGTCGCTTTCTCGCCAATCATGGGAAAGAAGAAGACCGAAGAGGGCGAGGGGCGCAGTCGCTGCGGGAAGCGCTTCGTCGACCATGACTTCCCTCTCGGCAGACTGCCAGAGGAAGACCACGCTCACTTCGCTCGCGAATACCTCTCCGATAGTTATCCGTCTCGCCCGCCCAAAGTGGGCGAATGCATCAACACCTTCTACCCCAACGAGTTGGCTTTCCTGGTCTCGCACTTTGAGGCGGGGCTGAGGCTTCCCCTCTGGCCGGAGGTTAAATTGGTGCTGAAGTACTTCGGGGTCGTCCCGGCCCAATTTAACCCCAATGCCATCTCCATGTTGATCGCCTTCGCATGCTACCTGCGGCGAGAGCGCATCGAGTTTAGCCTAACCGCCTTTCGCAAGTTGTTCGTCTACCACGCCAAGGACGACGGCATCTCTTACTTCACAGGCCAGGGCCTCAAAGTATGCGAGACGCCGAACAAAAACCACCATTGGTTGACGCGGTTCGTCTTCATACGCGGGGATCTGGGAGGCGTCCCTCTCGCCCCGGTATCTCCCGCCGAGTGTTATTATGAAACCCCCAAGGTGGGGGGTGCCGAGAAAGAGCTCTGCGATTTCTTTGTGGGGAAGAATTTTGAAGTCCAATTCCTGCGGCGCGACCTAGACTCGCTCCCCGCCGTTTTTCCGGGCGAAGGTAAGCCTCTATTCCCTTCTGTCCCTGTAAAAGTTTTTTTCCTCCCGCTAACTGTTACCTTATCTAGGAGAAAGGACCGTTCCCGTCCATCCCCCCTACCAGAGCAATCGAGCTCTCGCTTTAGCGAATATGGCGGCGGAGGCTGCGAAAGATACGCTGACCCCTGTCGCCAAGAAGAGGCCTGCGGGCGAGGGTGCCTCTCGCCTCAGCCCCAAGAAGAAGAAAAAGACTGTGTCCTTCGAGAAGGAAAAGCCGGCCAAGAGAAGAGAAGAGCTCGCGGGGTCTCTCTCCCCTATCACCCTATTGTCTCCCTCGCCTCCACGTCAGCCCGTCACGCCAACCCGCGAGACGGTTTCTGCAGAACCAGCCACCCACGGTCGTGCTCAGCCCCCTCAGCTTCCTCCTGGCGAAACTGGCTCGTCCAGCCGCCCGGCTCCTACCTCGCACCCTAACTACAATATGGAGCCCGCGACGGAGGATGATGCCGGCGAGCCGGTTCTAATATGGGAGCAGGATTCCAATCGAGTGTCGGTGTCCACCCTTCTCCCTTCCTGGAAGGAACAGGACCACCCCACCAGCCACGCCTTTTCCCTAGGTTTTGGGCTTTATGGCGGTCTTGGCTCCGAACCTGCTGACAACGAGGCCTCGCGGGACCTCATTCTGAAAAGCGTCCACTCGCAGTTTCGCTCCCTGGAGCTCGCGCATCGCGTCTCGCGCCGTCTTGTCTTCAACAACAGGAAATGGAAAGAGGCGGAGACCGGTCTCGCCGCGGAGTGCGAGAAGTCTATTGACTTGGAGAAGCGGTTGAATGTCGCTGACAAACTCCTTGCACAGAGCCAGGGTGGCGTGGTAAGTTTCCTTATCTTTGCCTTGCCCGCCTCGCCCTTGCCCCTTATAGCCTCTTACTTTCACCCCTCCCGCAGGATGCCGAGACGGCGAACAGGATGCGCTCGCGTATCGAGGAGCTGGAGGGGGAAAACAAGAAGCTGAAAGCCGAGAACCTTCGCCTTCAGAGCAGCGCGACGCCCCCCACGGATCAGTTTCCCGTTTCTTCCCGATATTCCGTGGATGAGGTGGAGGCCATCTGCCGGGACTCAAACATCAAGACAGCGGAGGTTGTCCTTAAGATGATGAAGGAGCTGGGAGTGGTGCGCGCTGATGCGGAGATGGTGACCGTCCGCGACCTAGTCCCGCGCTTGTTCGACGAGTCGGACGGCAGCACCTCCTCTGACAATGAGTAGTGCACCATCCCTCTCAATGTTTTCCTCTCGCCCTCATCTTTTTGTCTAACACTTATGATTCTGGTTCCCTTTCTTAAAGGGAGAGCGAGGTGTCTCTGCCTCATTAATTTTTTGTTTAAAACTCTTTATATGCTGACAGCCGCTTCCCCTTTTGGGGTGCTGTGTAATAGTTATTTAGGAGTTACTTTATTTTAATTGCCAGTTTGATCTTCCACCCTCTCGCTTAGCTACTAGTCCAAGGTGTATGGCTATTTTTTGGGACGCTGTTTAATCACTACTTTTATTGCCTTCCATTTCGCTTAAAACCGGCGCGAGGCCCCCCTTTATCGCTTTTTACCCGTCTTGATTACCTCCGTCGGCGCTGCACTGCGAGATCATCTCGCCACAAAATTTCTGGGTCCAGTCGTCTCGCCAGTCGGTTTCGGCCACTTCAGCTCACTTGATCCTGGGACGAGGAAAACCCTCCCGCCAGTGGCGAGACCCCCTATGGCGAGTGCCGGCCAGGGACCTTCTTCCCTGGCCCTATTCCTGGTCACTCTCTGTTTCAGGGACTATCCCCCTTTTGATGAGTCATCGATTTTTCTCCACGCGAATTCTTACCCTTAGACTTGTTCCCCCAAGTGAGTACCGTCCTCCCAAAACACCCTCAACCACCGAGTGAGCCTACAGCCCTGCCAGCTAGATGGGAGCCTGGTCAGCGGGTCTGCTCGGGGTCTCCTCTCCAAAACACCACCAACCACCGAGTGAGCCTACAGCCCTGCCAGCTAGATGGGAGCCTGGTCAGCGGGTCTGCTCGGGGTCTCCTCTCCAAAACACCACCAACCACCGAGTGAGCCTACAGCCCTGCCAGCTAGATGGGAGCCTGGTCAGCGGGTCTGCTCGGGGTCTCCTCTCTAAAACACCACCAACCACCGAGTGAGCCTACAGCCCTGCCAGCTAGATGGGAGCCTGGTCAGCGGGTCTGCACGGGGTCTCCTCTCCAAAACACCACCAACCACCGAGTGAGCCTAGAGCCCTACCAGCTAGATGGGAGCCTGGTCAGCGGGTCTGCTCGGGGTATCCTCTCCAAAACACCACCAACCACCGAGTCAGCCTACAGCCCTGCCAGCTAGATGGGAGCCTGGTCAGCGGGTCTGCTCGGGGTCTCCTCTCCAAAACACCACCATCCACCGAGTGAGCCTACAGCCCTGCCAGCTAGATAGGAGCCTGGTCAGCGGGTCTGCTCGGGGTCTCCTCTCCAAAACACCACCAACCACCGAGTGAGCCTATAGCCCTGCCAGCTAGATGGGAGCCTGGTCAGCGGGTCTGCTCGGGGTCTCCTCTCCAAAACACCACCAACCACCGAGTGAGCCTACAGCCCTGCCAGCTAGATGGGAGCCTGGTCAGCAGGTCTGCTCGGGGTCTCCTCTCCAAAACACCATCAACCACCGAGTGAGCCTACAGCCCTGCCAGCTAGATGGGAGCCTGGTCAGCGGGTCTGCTCGGGGTCTCCTCTCCAAAACACCACCAACCACCGAGTGAGCCTACAGCCCTGCCAGCTAGATGGGAGCCTGGTCAGCGGGTCTGCTCGGGGTCTCCTCTCCAAAACACCATCAACCACCGAGTGAGCCTACAGCCCTGCCAGCTAGATGGGAGCCTGGTCAGCGGGTCTGCTCGGGGTCTCCTCTCCAAGACACCACCAACCACCGAGTGAGCGTATAGCCCTGCCAGCTAGATGGGAGCCTGGTCAGCGGGTCTGCTCGGGGTCTCCTCTCCAAAACACCACCAACCACCGAGTGAGCCTACAGCCCTGCCAGCTAGATGGGAGCCTGGTCAGCGGGTCTGCTCGGGGTTGTTTCTATAAATCATCTCGCCCCTGGTGCCTCACAGAGGTCACCCACACTTCCACCAAAAGAGCACATCGGGATGATAAGCATTTCCAAATAACAATAGAAAGATACTGTGAAGTAGAGTGTTACGAGTAAAATCTCTTCAAATCATCCCCACTCCGGGCTCGCTCGAGAGATACCCCGTCCACATTCTGGAGGTGGTACCCTCCTGACTTTAAGACTTCTTTTATTACAAAAGGACCCTCCCAATTTGGGTTAAGTTTTCCTACAGAGGCTCCTCTACCCGCCGCGTCAACCTTTTTTAGGACCAAATCTCCTTTCACAAACTGTTTGACCCTTACATGCTTGTCGAAGTACCTCGCCATCCGGCGCTTGACTTCCTCTTGCCGGACCACTGCTAAATCCCGGAGCTCCTCCACGAGTTCCAACGAAAGTCTCTGCTCTTCTTCGTTCTCTGTTCTCCATCCTTCGGCTCCTTCCCTTGCAACCACTATTCTTGGCGATGCGACCTCGAACTCGACAGGTATGACGGCCTCTGAGCCATGAGAGAGCTTAAATGGGGTCTCTCCCGTGGCTGTGTTTGGTGTAGTTCTCAAGGCCCACAGTACTGAAGGTAATTGCTCCACCCAGCTTCCTCTCAAATTCTCCACCTTTTTCTTCAACAAATTGACAATGACCTTATTGGCCGCTTCGACCTGTCCGTTACTCCGCGGATGATGAACAGAGGCAAAGCGGAGATCTATCCCCAAACGAATGCAGAAATCCACGAACTCCCTGCTTGCAAATTGGGGTCCATTATCCATCACAATGGCTAGGGGCAACCCATGCCGGCAGACGATCTCCCCCCAAATGAAGTTCTTGACCACCTGCAAGGTTACCTTAGCCAATGCTTTCACCTCCAGCCATTTTGAAAAGTAATCTACCATGACTATCAGGAACTTCCTTTGGCCACTTGCTTGGGGAAAGGGGCCCACCAGATCTAGCCCCCATATAGCGAATGGCCAGGGAGCCGTGATGGTCCGCAACCTCTGGGCCGGAAGGAGCTGAAGAGGGGCGAACTCCTGGCATTTTTGGCACTTTTTCGCAAACTCCTCCGCATCTCTCCTGAGGGTAGGCCAAAAGTACCCCTGCCTCAGCACCCTCCCTTCTAAAGTCCGGCTCCCCGAGTGACTTCCGCATTCTCCGGAGTGGATCTCTTGCAGAACCCTGGGAACCTCTTCCTCCGACACACACCTGGCCAGCAAACCTGTCAAGGTCTTGCGATATAAAAATCCATCCTTCAATAGGTAGTATGCCGACTTGTATCTGGTACGCTTCTTGTCGAGTTCCGTCGCGGGTAACTGTCCCGATGCCAAAAAGATGATGAAGGGGTCCATCCACGACCTTTGTTGGCACACTTCCATAAGCTCTCCTTCCTCTATGGACGGTCTGAAGAGTTCCGTCACTGTTCCCCCGGCTCGAGGGCCGTGCTTGGCGAGTTGGTCGGCCTGGGTGCTCTCCTCTCTCGGGACGTGTTGAATTGAGAAACTTCGGAACTGCCCTATGATGTCCTTGACCTTTCCCAAATACAGCTGGAGGGCTGGCTCCCTTGCCTCGAATTCTCCTTTGATCTGACCTGCCACCACCATGGAGTCCGTCGAGGCCTCAATGTCTTGTATGCCCAGCTCCTGGGCTAACCTAAGCCCTGCTATGACCGCCTCATATTCCGCCTGGTTGTTGGTGACTGAAAAATGAATCTTCAAGGCTTGCTCAATCTGGGTCCCCTCCGGGCTGGTCAAAACCACTCCCCCCCCCCCAAAAGAGTTTCTCCCTGACGCTCCATCCACTAACATTTTCCAAGTTGCTCGAGGGGACGTCTCCGCTTCTCGGACCTCAACCACATAGTCTGCCAAGAAATCGGCCACCGCCTGCGCCTTGATGGCGAGCCGTGGAACGAAGACGAGATCAAATTCGCTGAGTTCTATTGACCATTTTGCCAGCCTCCCCCGAATGCTCCACCCCGCTCAAGATGTTACGGAGAGGGTGGTCGGTCACCACTCGGATGGAGTGTGCTTGGAAATATGGTCTGAGCTTTCGGGCCGAGATGATGAGCGCAAATGCTAACTTTTCCAGGATGGGGTACCCGAGTTCCGCCTTCTTCAGGACCCTGCTTACGTAATAAATTGGGAATTGTTTCTTTCCTTCTTTACGCACAAGAACCGAGCTTACCGCCTCCATCCCTACCCCCAAATATAGGAACAGGTCTTCGGCTTCCCTTGGTCCCTGGAGTAAGGGCGTCTGGGTAAGCTGCTGCTTTATGGCCTGAAAAGCCGTCTCGCACTCCGCGGTCCACTCGAAGCCCTTACCCCCTCGCAGCGTTCGAAAGAAGGGCGAACATCTCTCCCCCGCCCGGGAAAGGAACCTGCTCAGCCCGGCCAACTTTCCTGTGAGACGCTGGACTTCCTTCACATTTCGGGGGGACTCCAGTTCCAGGATTGCTCTCACTTTTTCGGGGTTGGGCTCCACTCCAGATGGAGTGAGTAGATGCCCCAGGAATCTTCCTCTGCTAGCGCCGAAAACGCATTTCAGGGGGTTGAGCCTCATTTTATACTCCCTCAGGGTCTTAAAGGTTTCCTCCAGATCTAGGACATGAGCCCCGAGGTCCTTACTTTTGATCATCAAGTCGTCTACGTAAACCTCGAGATTCCTTCCTCTCTGTTCTCGGAAAATTCGATCCATCATCCTTTGATAGGTTGCGCCCGCATTTTTCAAACCGAAGGGCATCATATTAAAGCAAAAGCACCCATCCTCCGTGACGAAGATGACGTCCTTAACGTCCGGAGGATGCATGCGTATTTGATGGTACCTAGAAAACACATCCAAGAAACTCATAAAAGGGAAACCGACGGCTGAGCCAACCAGCGCGTCGATTCGGGGCAGCGAATAACAATCCTTAGGGAATGCTTTATTTAAAAGAGAAAAATCTACGCACATCCTCCACTTACCCCCCCCCCTTTTTTGACCATTACAACATTACTCACCCACCCCGGATACTTACAGGCGGACACAAACCCCGCCTTAAGCAATTTTTCCACTTCCTCTCTAATAGGTCCGGCCATCTTGGAGGCGATGGCCCTCTTCTTCTGTTGTATGGGGCGGGTGTTGGGGTCTAGATTGAGGCGGTGACAGGCGACGTCTGCATCGACCCCCGGCATGTCCGCGACGCTCCATGCGAAGACGTCAATATTGTTTTGCATGCAGGTTCTGACCTTCTCTCGGTCCTCCGGGTTGAGCTCGCCACTGATTTTTATCCTTTCTACTCGGCCTTCCTTGGTGTGTATTTCTACCTCCAGGACCTCCACCGCAGCTTTCAGCCTGGATGGCTCCTCCTCTCCTTCCTGCTCTGCCTGCTTACCCTGCTGCTAGGCTTTGTCTTCTACGTTGGCCACCATTCTCTCTTCCCCCGGCTGCTCCGCCTCCCACTTGCTCGCGCCCTCCTTTTCCTTCCAGGAGGCTCTTCTCTTTTCTGGACGGGTCCCCTCCCCGGGTGATCCGCCCACCTCTTCCGTCTTCCTCTTCTCCTTCCTCCCTTCCTCTTCTTTTTGCCCCACTTCCCCTACCGCTTCCGTCTCTCCTCCCTCCGCTCCAGCCATTTCTAGCTCCTCCCTCATACCCTTGTTCCTTGCCACTTCTCCCTCACCTCCAGCTCTTCCCCTCTCCCTTTCTTCTACCATCTCCGTCTCCCCGAACTCCTCTCCCGCCATTCCTTGCTCCTCTGCAATGCCTCCAACCACTACTACTTCTCCCTCTCCCCCAGCACCTTCCTCCTCCCTTTCTTCTGTCGTCCCCGTCTCCCCGAACTTCTCTCCCGCCATCGCTGGCTCCCCCGCAATGCCTCCAACCGCTACTACTTCTCCCTCTCCTCCAGCACCTTCCTCTCCTCGCTCTTCTTCGCCTCCTTATTCTTGTTGCAATCGCTCCATCCTCTTTTCCAACTCCTCTGCGTCCCCCTGCCAGGAGATTGTGTTTACTGCCGTTACATAGCATTCCCTTGCTGCCTTCGGATCTCCTCGTACCCTGATTTGAGTACCTCCAGAATTCAGCTTCAAGCACTGGTGAAACGACGACGGAACGCATCTGAAAGCGCTGATCAAGGTGCGCCCAAAGATAGCGTTGTAGCTACTGGGGGCATCCACTATGACAAAACGACAATTTCGGGATAGCCCCCCCAGAGTTACTTGGAGTCCCACACCCCCCTCGACCTCTTTCCTTTCTCCTGAGAATCCAAACAATGGTCCATCCGCCGCCAGTACCCTCCGTGCCTCCACCCTCATTGCATTGAATGCCTTCTTAAAAATCACGTTCACCGAGCTCCCATTGTCGACTAGGATCCGCGATACCGTGAAGTTCTCGATGGCGGTCCGTATCACCAGCGCGTCACAAAAGGGGTCCTCATGGTCGGGCATGTCTTTTCTTGAAAACGTAATCTTTTCATCTGGAGGAGGGGACTGTGACGTCGAGGCGACACTTCGGCGGTACATAGTGTGAAGGCTCGCCTTTCGGGCCGCCTCTATCCCCACCCCCCATTGATCACCCCAACCAGCCCGCGATCCCCTTCATCCGCACGATCCACACATCGATCCTCTTCTCCTGCAATTGTTACTTCCTCTATCCGCACCGGCCTTGGTTGTTCTCCAGCTCCTCGAGTCCTCCTTAACTCCAAGAAATTCGGGCAGGTAGCCGTTGCGTGACCTTCGTCCTCGTGGAAGTCACAGTATGGCAACGCCACCCCCCCCCCCCCCCCCCTCCGGTCTCCCTTCCTAAGGGTTCCTCCTTCTCCCTGCTCCTGCTCCTCTTCCTCTTTCCCGGCCCCTTCCTCTGCCTCGGCCGATGGCCATGGCCTGCTGCGGAGGAGGTAGGGGTGGTCTATGACCATACCCCCACCCCATCTGATTGAACCTTCCCGGTCCTCCCTGTTGATTCCTTCCCCCTTGGGGAAATCCTCTACCTTGCCCGGGGGCAGTCCCCCCCTGCTGCCTCCACCCCAGCTCCGGATACGCCGGAGCCCTCGGCTCTTCCCTTCTCCTCGCTTCGTGTTGCCTCCCTCCTGTCTCCCTCGACTCTACCTCAGTGAGCCTTGCCAGCTTCTTTGCGAAGGCCGGGTTTGCTGCCTCCATTACTATTTCCTTGTCTGCCTTCTCCATCAAGCCCTCAAAGGAAAGAGGCACCTTCCGGGTGAGGCTCATTTTGAAGAACCCTTCTCGCAGTCCTACTGTGAAAGCCATCTGGAGGGCAAAACCCGACACCTCCTGTATATCCAGAATTTCCTCTTGGAACCTATCCACGAACTGAGCCAGTGATTCATCCACCTTCTACTTAATCAAGAAGATCGATTCTGGGTTCTTCTTCCTTTTCTTAGATGTGGAGAACCGGAGCTGGAAGCTCCTACTCAAGTCCTCGAAGCAATATATCGAGCCTGCCGGGAGTTGATGGAACCAGTCCCTAGCCTTGTCTTTCAGAGTGATCGCAAAGAGGCGGCACTTAAACGCGTCCGTCATGGGCCTGATCGAGACAGCGTCTTCGAACCACTGCAAGTGATGGAGGGGATCGTCCTTCCCTATATAGTAATTCATCTCGGGCTCTCGGAAGCCCTCCGGGACCGGAGCGGACAGGACTAGCTCGCAAAAAGGGGACCCCCGCGCCGCCGGTCTCGCCACCCCTACTCGCGCGACGACCTCCCCTGGCGCGATGGTACTCGCCTGACTTGGGAACAGCTCCCTTCCCGCCATGTCCCTCCCGGTCCCTTCCAACATCACCTCCTTTCCCGGCCTTCTCCCCGGGGCATCTTCTCCGACTCGCGTCGAGACGAGTTCCTCCTGAGTCGCGAGAGCTGGCACTGTGGGCAGTGGAGTTGAACAGTCTCCCTGCCGCGAGATCCCCTGCAATAGATCCATGATCCCCTTGATCGAAGCCAGGAACTCCGTTCTTCCTACAAATCCCCCCTGATTATCTGACTCCCCTCCTTCTCCTTCTTCATGATCTCCCGCCATGTTGGTTGCTCAAGGTTCTTCTCTGAGGGCTGCGTCCACGCTCACCGCACCAAAATGTTGGAACCAGCTTTCTGATCCCTCCTAGAGTTCGAAACAGGATGCGGCCCATACGTACTCTCCCTGCGCTACCGCCCTGACGAGAGTTAGCGACCTGAAAACAGACCGAGGGGATTCAGCTTGGAGGTCCCGCCTCTTACCCGGAAGAACTGAGAGTCTTCCCCTCCCTAGCCAGTGCTGAGCTAGGTGCCTGTGAAGAAAATAGTGAGAAGGTTCAACCACCTTTTCTCAGGCACCTTATCGGTCTATTTATAGGTTTCTGAATCTGTTCTGCAAATATCATTTCCAAACCATCTTGAAATGACCAAAACACCCTGGACCGGGTCTGCTAATAGCCCAACTCCGCTGTTCTGGAGAGCTATTCGCAGGCCCCCAGGGTTAAAATGTAAAACTATCTGGGGCCCAAAGGTAAAATCCCCCTTATAGTTAAAAAGATGAAAACCGTCTTCCTTCCTGCGGCGAGTGGGGAGGGACCCGCCAATCTCTTTAGAGGATCTCGCCTGTGGGCTACTCGCTCGCGCCCGAAGGTCTCGTCTAGCGAGATCTCGCCTAGCGAGACCTTGCCTAGCGAGATCTCGCCTAGCTTAACGAGATCTCTCCCGATAACCGGTCTCGCCTTATCTTGCGAGCTGTCCCTTCTTCCCTTGCTTTGTTGGCCTACTCGCGAGCACAAGGTTGTACAATAAGCATTCTTAAAAACAAACATATTTTTAGATAGTAAGAGCATATAAAGGATAATGATTTTTAAAACTGAAAAGTTGATGTTTGAGTTAAAGTCCCAAGAGATGTTATTCTATTGAGATATAATTGTAAGCAAGATTTGAAAATATCAAGAAAAGATACAAAGCTACAATGTAATAAAATTTGCATTTCAAGTAAACAAAAACATTGAAGTGGTCATTTTTTGTTATTTTGTGCATTTACTTCAGTTTGTAAAAAAATTATGTAGAAATGCATTAGGATCCAATTATCATGAGTAGAAGTTTTATATATGATAATAATGTGTACAAAACTGATTTGATAAAGTATACAAATGTATTAATCAAAACGAATGACATATATAATGAAATAATACAATATTAAAATACACAAATAAAATTACTTCCACGATATTTCAATGCACATACATAAAAATTACAACTACCAAGGTGCTTCGCACACACAATGCTCATGAAAACTTATCAGGGAGCGAAGTAGTGCTTGGGGATCACATTTATTCTTTTTAACTTTGTTTTTTTGTGTGATCTAGTGTACTAAGAGAAGTGGTGGATACTATTATTTGTTACAAGACACTTTACAATCTTTTCCAAGGTGCTCAACCTCACAATGCTCATTAAAACTTGTCAGGAGGGTGAGTAGTGCTTGGTGGAGTTTTCCTTATCATTTATTCTATGTTTTTTATGTTTGTGACCAAGGACTCCGAATTCACTTGTTTTGCAAACAATATCATTTTAATTTTTTTAAACCACTTTTCTCTAATGAATAAGTGCATGAAAAACAAAGAATTGAAATAAATAATTCAATGTAGTGTCGGTAATCTATTTATGAATTTTAATTATTATGTTATTACACTACGCAATCATGAAAGTATATGACTAATAACACTTGTAGGTTATTAAAATAATTGATTGAATGAACCATTATCAAACATAAAACATTACTCATACTTATAGGCTTACTAAACAATCTTACACATGATTTTCTACAATCGATTTCATTGCACATAATAAGATAATAATCAAGACATGACATAAACAACAATTTTGTATAAAACTTGAAAATTAAATTAAACAATCTATTTAATCTTTAATGGATATAATTAGTCATCCTTGACAATGACAATGAATAACAATCATTTTTTATATATATAGTTTCTGATTTTTTTTATAACAATACAAGACAATAAACACACATAAATAAACAATAAGTAAACAAAACATATTTGGTTTTTTAATGGTTTTATAATTTTTAATTTGTTTTTTTTAATATCTTTAAAAATGACTAGTATAAAAAATATACACATGTTCAAACAAATACGCATGATATAAATAATCATAAAGTGAAAAATAATGTTCATGCAATGAATATGATATTAGTATTTCCTAGATTAAACTACCCAAGCTATATGTCTACACCCTAGCCCCATACTAAGTGACGAATGAGCATGAGGAGCTCCACATGTGGCGTAGATTCGAGTGTTAATTCCATATGCATACAAAAGAGGCCGCTACACCTAACACTCTTTCCCCCCAGTGCCACGCAAGGCCCCACTAGAAACCTTCCCCGGTTAAGGACAAGATATGACTTACAGATTAGCATCTCTAATGCATAAAACCTACGCCCTCACTAAAGTGAGACACATAATGTGGGTGAATGATCATGGACATACTAAGCTTTTATGTCTAAGAATGAAATCATAAACTATGAATTTTATGTAAGATTGATTATAGTTTATTTTAAAGTCACATAGTTGATATATCATGAATTTTGATTTATGAAAAGAATGAATTTAAGAATATGATATCAGCTAGTCATAATTGATCATAGTGGTTGTACATTAAGTTCATATTCATCCTTTTAATTAATTTTAAGTGAAAGCTTGTAAGTTTAGTAATATATATAATTCTTTTTTGCTCAATTAAATCCATTTTTAAAAATAATTTCATTAATCTTGATAATATCACTTAAGATATTCAATGTTAAATTTATAATGATATTATAAGACAATTATAGGCAATGAACTTAATAAGTATGTATGCTAGAGACATAAAATAGTTAGGCCACTTGAAAATAATATGACTTTTTGTTCAATTTCATTTAATTTGATTCATTTAAGAATTTAGGCTCAATAAGTTAAAGTCCTATATTAAAATATATAAAGTGACCAAAATACGTGTTGGCTCAAAAAAAAAACAAAATTTCACAAAGCAAAAACAAAAAATATATATTTTTATTTTATCATTTTAGCATATTGTGATGTAGATTTTAAGTATTTCATATTGGATTGATTTCTACTTCACACATTTGATGGTTTACTAATGAATAAGAGATTTAGGTATCCAAAATGAACCGAGTGTGATGGTTCTTTTGGGTACCCAAATATAGTGTGTTGGCTTTTGAGAAGAAAGTGATGAATATACCATTTCAAGTGGAGTTACTATTTCATTTTTAATTTTGGGTCTCCATTCATATTTTGGTTGAACATGTTTCAAATTTCCATTGTCATGAAAACGATGCTTATAATTATAGTGATTTTTAAAAGTATTATTAATAGGAAATTTGTGAACATTTAATTTAGAGTTGGGAGAAAATTGATTTTGTGAAAGATAGTGATAGTTGTTTGAAAATAATGAATTGAAGATTTATGAGTTTAAAAATTATTTTTCAAACATTCATTGAGTTATTTTTGTTTTTCATTATTCTTTTTATACAAACTTTTATTTAACTCACTAGTTGAAGTCTTATATAATTTTGAAGATAAACTATAAATAAATGATTTTTTTATTACTTAAAATTTTTCCACGAACATTTTTAATGATTCTAGTTTATTCATTATAGAAATGTTTCCTTTTATCAAATTTTCATTATGCTCTTTTGAAATTAAAAGCTCATTTTCAAATTCCCTGAATTTTTCTTTAAAATCATTGAAATTATAATAAGGTGTTGAAATTTCAATTGCAGTGCATGATGGAGAATTTGATACATCAATATGAGATTCTACTTTAGTGTTTGCTTTTAAACTTATATTTTCTAAACGTAGTTTTGAAATAGCTTTTTTTAATTTCTTAATTCTACGTTTAGAAATTTCAAGCATATGAAATGTAGAAATATAATTTGTTATGAAAAGAGAGGTTTTTAATTTACTTACAGTGTTATAGGATGAGGTAAGATTTGAACATAAAGTTCCTTTGACATCTTCTTGGCATTCCTCTTCCATAAATGAATTTTCATCTTCTCTTTCGCACGATGTGTTCACTTCTTCCAATCCATTTGACGTGTACTCCATGGATTCATCAAAGGAGGAGGTTTCTTGAATACTTATGCAATCATTCATATTCTCCATGTCTTGTACTTGTTTTGTTCATATGGATAAAGAATCATAAGTTTCTTCAAGAAATTTCCAAACTTCATAACTAGTAGAAAACATATATATTTGTTTAAAAATATTTTGGTCTAGTGCACAGAATAAACTATTTAAGGATTTGGTTTTTAAAACCATTTTATTTCTATTTAACATATTTGGGGGCTTTTCAATAGTAATATTCCAAACTTTTTCATCTAAATATTTAAGAAAATTTTTCATTAAAATTTTCCAACCATTATAGTTTTCACCCATAAATAATGGTGGTGCTAAAGTTTTTTCATTTAATAAAATATCATCCCCTCTAGTGGTTACGAGATCATGAAGTGTCATTATTCCTGGTTGTGAAGCCGTTTTGGAATAATCTAGCTTGATACCAATTGTTGGATCTTACGATGCCCTCACAGGGGGGGTGAATAAAGGTTGACAATAGTTTTTTTTATAAATTTTTTTCTTAATCTTAATTTACTAGGTGAAATAATTAAAGAACTCAAAACTAATTTTTCATAGACAAACTAAACACTTAGAAACAAATAAGAACAGAAATGATAATCTTTTATTTCATAGGTGATAAAACAGAATACAATATATCTCTATGAAGCTAGAGATTAAGGCTATGAAAAATATAGTCTACTTTTGATTTCGTCAGTCCTTCTATAAGAACCGGCATGCTAAAGCGTATCTCTCCCTAGATCTTGTTACTAGCCTTCCCTAGATCTAACCATGATCTAGATGCTGTACACAAGGCAACGATTTCTCCCTAAGCCGCACAAGCACTTGGACGTCACTCATAAGGTGGCAATTTTCTCCTAAGCCACACAAGGACCTAGACGCCACACACAAGGCGGCAATTTCCTCCTAAGCCACATGCGGACCTAGACGCCAAACACAAGGTGGCGATTTTCTCCTAACGATTACAATGAAAATAATGATAAAATATAATCTTTATAATTAAGAACTCCCTCTAAATGTAGCGCTGAAGATGACGACGAATCCTTACCAAGATTGCTTCAGATGTCGTGTACGTGTTGTCGCTTCATCCCTCATGAACTGTCTTGGGAGGATGGAGTCTTTCTGGATGCTGGAGCTCTCTAGACCAGTTGCATGGGAAGGAACACTCCAAATTCATTAATCCTTAATCTCTATCGAAAAATGAATCACTTTTATATATTATAGATATCGCCTGGCTATACTGGTTGTCGCCATTCAGCGATATCCTATCTGGCTGCCACGTGTCCCATAATTCTGAGATTTTTGCTGGACGATTCGATCGTGGAGCTATTGTCGGGCGACAGTGGCTATCGCCTGGCGATATCTCCTTTTCACATTTGCCATCCGAATAATTTCTAGAGTGTCGATGACTTCGATCTCATTACGGAAATGGGTGACAAGTTCCGTAACTCCTCCAGGATTGAAAGTTATGGCTGTTTGAAGTTTAGCACACAAAACTCGTCATTTTGTTTTTTTTTCTAAAGTGTACACACCCTTGGATCATGCCCATGACTGAGGACTTGTCTCCTCATTCAACATGTACAACCTGCACATTATAAGTACACAAAAGAGTAGATCAAATACATCACAGTATTCGTTATTCTCAAACCAAGAGATGCGGAATGCATGCTCCAACACTAATTTCTACAATGTGTTGGGGTTTAAGGGACTTACCTTCAGCAGACTCCAAGTCTTTCTCATAAGATTAACATCCACTCTCTCAGTCCAGTTATTCTGCTGAATGTCTTTTGCGCTTGGAAACTGGGCTGCTTCACTGGTGTTGCCCGATGTCGCTGCTTCTAGAATGTCCGATCGCGCCACTTAGTGCGGCGCGATGGCGGTGTTCCCTCTCTTTTTTTCCAATGATACGTGCTGCCAATCAACTACCTCTACCACGCCGATCACAAATCTCCGCTATGCTTTTTGATTCACCGCTCCCTCTCTTTACCTAAATCACGGGCTGGGGTTTTGGGTGAAAGAGGAAAGAAATAGGGGTTTTTATTTGAAGGATTAAAATTACTTATTAAATCCAAACCGGTTTTGGGAATAAATAATTACGGATTAAAATGGCAAAACCATCATTATCTTAATTCAAATTACCTCAATCTGCTGGAATGGCGATTCACGCGTGTCGGTTCAGTCGAACCGGTGCCAGCAGGCAGCAGCGCCTTTCTTAAGGCAAGCGTACAAAAACTTAATTCCTATTACATATGTTTTCGGGTTGTTGTAACAACTGGCCGTTGTTTGACAATTTTTATTTCCTTCAAAATTCCTGCAAATTTTGCCCGATTTTCTTTCATTACTGATCCAGATTTTTCGTTCCTGCTGATTATTGGGTTTTGTCAGCTAGGGTCAAGTGGTTTCGCCACCCCCCCCCCCCCAACATTGTTACTCTACTAACGAACACCAACAAAAATTATTTCTTCAAATATATAAAACACATATTTATATATAAATTATAAGATACGATGGGTTTCCTCCCACCAAGTGCCTCATTTAGAACGTCCCAGCCGGACGTTTTTTTCTCTCAACTTGTCATTGTAAATTTATGACCATCTCCACATGATGGTCATTATCTACATAATAATCCTTCAATATTTGGTCGTTCACTTTGAACTCGGAGCCATCCTTCTCATTGCAAATTATTACCACTCCAAACGGGTGCACCTCTTTTACTCTAAACGGTCCCGACTATCTAGACTTAAGTTTGCCTAGAAATAATTTTAGTCTCGAGTTAAATAGCAAGACTAATTGTCTCATCTTGAACTCTTTTACAATTAGTCTTGAATCATGTCATTTCTTTGTCTTTTCCTTATATATCCTCGAACTCTCATATGCATTCGATTGAATCTCATCCAATTCATTAATCTGGAGTAGTATTTTCTTGTCCGCTTCTAGAAAGTCGAAATTCAATTTTTTTATGGCCCAATAAGCTCTATACTCCAACTCCATCGGAAGATGACACGCCTTCCCATAAATCATTTTGTACGGTGTCAATCCTATAGGAGTTTTAAATGCCGTTCTATTGGCCTATAAAGCATCATTTAGCTTTTGCGACCAATCCTTGCGAGTGGCATTTACAGTTTTTCTAATGTTGATTTAATCTCTCGATTTGAAACTTCTGCTAGGACATTGGTTTGCAGGTGGTAGGCGAGGGCAACTATATGACTCACTCCATATTTCTTTAATAGTGATTTAAATTACAGATTGTAAAAGTGTGCCCCTCCATCACTAATTATAGCCCTAGGTGTACCAAATCTAGTGAAAATGTTAGACCTTAGAAATTTTAGTACAACTTTGGCATCATTTTTTGCGAGGCTATCGCCTCTACCCACTTCGAGACATATTCTACGGCTAACAAAATATACAAATTCCCATTTGAGTTTATGAAAGGACCCATGAAATCTATCCCGCATACTTCAAATATTTCTATTTCTAGGATATTAGTCATAGGCATGCTTGCACCGCGATGAATATTTCCCACTCCTTGACATCGGTCGCATTATTCTACGAAGTTATGGGCATCCTTAAATAGTGTTGGCCAATAAAAACCCACTTCTAAAACCTTCATAACAGTCCAATCTCCCCTAAAATGTCCTCCATATGGCGATATATGACACTTTTCCAAAATACTTTGTACTTCAACTTCGGGTACACACCTACGAATAACTTGATCAGCACCAATTTTGAATAGGTATGGTACATCCCATAGATAGAATTTCACCTATTGGAAAATTCATTTCCTTTGTTGGTAATTAAAATCTGGTGGAAACACTCTACTAACGATGTAATTAACAAAATCAACATATCATGGGGAGTTACTTTCTGTGAATGCTAATAGTCTTTCATCTGGAAAACTCTCCATAATCTCAACATGAACATCTTTCTCACACTCATGCTCTCGTCACGATAAATGGTCGGCAATTGGGTTCTCTGCTCCCTTACGGTCTTTGATCTCGAGATCAAATTCCTGTAGGCTATCTTATAAGTCTTGGTTTTGTGTCCCGTTTTTCCATTAAATATCGAATAGCTGAATGATCCATGAAGTCCACAACCCTTGAGTTTATCAAATATGAACGGAATTTGTCGAACACGAAGACCACAGCTAGTAACACTTTTTCGGTGGTTGTGTAATTAATTTGAGCACTCATAAGTGTTTTACTAGCGTAGTATATGGTGTGAAAATTTTTATTATGCACTTGACCCAATACCGCTCCTACTGCATAATTGCTAGCATCTCACATTAAAGTAAAAGAAAGAGACCAATAAAGGACAATAATAATAGGCGATTAAGTTAAATTTTTCTACAAAGTTTGAAATGCATCTAAACAACTTTCATCAAAAATATAAGCATTATCTTTTTCAAGAAGTTGACTTAAGGGTTTAGATAATTGTGAAAAGTTTTTGATAAATCGCCTATAAAATCCTGCATGGCCTAAAAAACTATGAATGTCTTTTACATTGTTTGGTGGAGGCAGCTTTTCAATGACTTCTATCTTTGCACGGTCCGCTTCTAACCCTTTATTAGACACCTTGTGCGCGAGCACAATACCCTCACGTGTCATGAAGTGGTACTTCTCCCAATTTAGAGCTAGATTAACTTGCACACACCTATCTAAGGCCTTCTTCAATACCTCTAAGCAACCATCAAATGATTTTCCAAAAATAGAAAAGTCATCCATGAAAATTTCAATACAATCATCCATCAAGTCCGTAAAGATGGAGATCATACAACGTTGGAATGTGGCGGGGGCATTACATAATTCGAACAACATTTTACGGAATGCAAACGTCCTATACGGGCACGTGAATGTCATCTTCTTCTGATCTTCGGGTGCTACAATAATCTGGTTATAACCGGAGTAACCATCCAAGAAGCAAAAGTACCTGTTCCCTGCTAATCTGTCTAATATCTGGTCGATGAATGGTAACGAAAAATGATCCTTTCTTGTTGATTTATTTAAATTTCAATAATCCATATATATTTTCCAACCTGTTACTACTCTAGTGGGTATTAGTTCATTATTATTGTTTTGTTGGATAGTCATTACTCCCTTCTTAGGTGCACATTGAACTGGACTTACCCATTTACTATCTGAAATGGGGTAAATAATACCTGCATCTAGTCACTTAATTATCTCCTTCATTACTACCTCTTTCATGGGAGGACTAAGTCAACATTGGTGCTAAATATATTCTTTAGAATTGTCTTCTAATAATATTTTGTGCATACAAATAGAGGGGCTAATTCCATGGATATCAGCAATAGTCCATCACATCACCTCCTTAAACTCACGAAGCACGTTCAACAATTTTTCTTCATTTGCATGCTCTAAAATGAGTCGATGATGACCGGCAAAGTATTTTTTTCTCCTAAGAAAGCATATTTCAGATTTTTAGGTAAAGGTTTTAACTCCAATAAGGGAGGTTCAAGATTAGAAGGTTTCAAAACTTTTGAGTCGATTGGCCTAATTAATGTCTCAAATTTTTAAAGGGCGGTAGCCGCTCACATACCTTAAAGACCTTCACATACTCTTTCATTTCGAACTCGTCTGTCCACTCTTCATTGGTTAAAAGCTTTAATAGTTTTAGATCTATGTCCACCTCATTATGTATTAATTGAGGATGCACTTCTACTTCCTCGATGAGATGACATTCTTCCCTATCGTTGGGAATTTTATAGCTTTAAGAATATTAAAAGTCACCTCTTCCTCATTAACTCTCATCATTAACTCGTCTTTTTGGACATCTATGAGTGTCCTCCCCATTGCAAAGAAAGGTCTTAATAGAATAATGGGCATATCCTTATCCTCATCCATGTCCAACACTATAAAGTCGGACGGAAAAATGAATTTCTCTACCTTGACCAATACATCTTCAACAACTCTCTTAGGAAATACTAAGGATTTATCGGCCAACTGAAGAGTGAGAGATGTTGGAGCAATATCCCTGAGACCTAACTTCATATAGATAGATAGAGGCATTAGGTTTATACTAGCCTCCAAATCACACAATGCACTCCCGACAAACTTCACTCCTTTTGAACATGGTACTGTGAAGCTTCCGGGATCTTTTAGTTTTAGAGGTAGTTTCTTTTGTAGTATTGTGCTACACTCCTCCATCAACGCAACTATTTCTTTATCTATGAATTTTTCTCTTCTTAGATAAAATATCCTTCATAAACTTAACATAACTTGGCATTTGTTCCAATTCATCGGCAAACGGAATACTTATGGTTAACTTCTTGAATATATCAATAAAATTTTGAAATTATTTATCTAGCTTAGTCTTTTCTAGCATAGATGGGAAAGGTGGTGAAGGATAAATGATTTCTTTTGTCTTATTTGTTGGTGGATGAATTTAGATCACCTCTCGTTCCCTATCCTCTACGGGTTTTCCTTCATGTGACTCTCTTAGTTTACTCTCTTGTTCTGTCCTCTCGCCATTTCTAGCTTTTTCTAGCACCCATCTCCCCTTAGAATTTCTATCTCACTCCTCAGAGCGATGACATTGCAACGGTTATTTGGTTCCTCTCCTGTAAGATTAGGTGTAGTATCCGATGGCAATGAACTCATCAACCTTTTGCTTAATGTAGTTGCTAGTTGACCCATTGTGGTTTCTAAGGTTCTTAGAGACGACTCAATACCTCTCATCCTAGACTCATTCTTTTGAAACATCCCTACAATGAATTCATCGGTTACTTTTTTAGGAATTGCTTGATTGTTTTGAGGGTTATTTTGTATGGGATTCAAATTTTGATTGAATCCCGGTGGTTGATTATTTCTCCAAGAAAAAATAGGATGATTTCGCCACTCGGGGTGATAGTGATTAGCAAAACCGTCTGGTATTTGCCTTTGTGGACCTCCTACATAATTTTCTTCCTCCGTAATTTAGTTTAATTGCTCTGTCGTGAGTGGTGCACTAGGTGTAGGAGTAGATAACAAATCTAGCCTCTTATTAATGAAGTTAAATTATGATGTCATTTGAGCGGCTAAAGAGGTTATTTGATCCCATATGGTGATAGCGTCATTAGGTAAAGACACTAACCAATCATTCGCTCGTCCTTCTAAGGAAAAAGGAAATGCTCTTAGTTGAATAGCTTCGGCGGACACATCATTAGCTTTAAACTTATCACAAATTGCTAAGAAAGTCCTCAAATGAGAGTTTACATCTTCATGGCTAAGACCCAAACTTGTTATATTGTACTTGTTGCATAATAAATTGGTTCATTTTAAAATTTTTGGATTCTATGGCCGGTTGAGCTATACTAGAGTGCAAACCTCCTCTAAAAGGTGTGTTATAATCTCGACATATCATTTGAGGAATCCCTTGTTGATTGTTTTGATCAACAAGACCATTAAGGTTTAAGTGACTGTAATTGTCATCTATTACTTATTGTCAGTTATTAGCTATCACAGGATGAATAATATTCTATGTTCTAAAAATTCGTCGATTTTTTTTACAAGTGCGCTCAATTTCTAAGTTTAATGACAGTAATTCCGGATTTTGATACCTTGACATACATTAACGAAATTCAAATTAGATAACAAAAGTAACACAAAAAGAAAATGTTTTATCTCCAAATACTAAAGTTTTACTAATATTACGAGAAATAAACACAAAATCAGTTGCACTTCCCCGACAACGGCGCCAAAAACTTGATACGCTCAAAATAGACTACATAATAAAACAAGTGCACGTGCCGAATCAAGTAATATAAAGTGAGAGAAGATCGTTCCCTCGGAGAAGTGACTAATTTAGTGTTCGCAAGTACTAGCTCTACCTTTTCTTTAAATTCAAGCGAAATAATTAAAAGTAATTTTGGATTAAGGACAATTAAAAGAAGACAAAATTAAAACTAAATAACACTTACTTAAAAGACTTTTATTAAGTTGGAGAAGTAGTCTCGTACATAGATTTTCTTTGCCTATTGCGATGAGTTTTTAGAGTGATCTTTCATGAAATAATTAATTATTATCCTACAACGATTTGAAAGTGGAAGTCATCATCTCTCGATCTCATAAATTTGTTTACCATAATTCTCCTAGTTATCTCTAACTTGGGTAGAACGAGGATAACATAAAGCACTCAAATCAATGTTACTAACATAAGCGGAAATCTCTTTCTCTCTTTATGCTATGTCGAACTTTATGATACACCTACGCCACTCCTCTCTCGAATCTTGCAGCGCAGTATAAAGATGGAATTTTGGCTAACGATTTACACGACTCCTCTCTCGAATCTCGTAGTGTAAAATAAAGGATTCAACCCTAAAATATGTAACTCCTCTCTCGAATCTCGCCACGTAAGTTATAAGAAGAATACTTGATCCAAACATTCCACAAAATAGAACATAAATCCAACAAAGATAGATTTTCAATCAATCATAAAAAAGAAATTACAAACACCACATCACAATAAGTTAAAGTACTCTTCATGTACAAGACCAAGAAATTTAGTTCATGCTTGAGGAATGAAACCACACAACAAGGAAGATATTATTAGACATGCTTTAGAAGTTTAAATGCTGCAGGAATTTGCGTGTACATCTTGCTTTAGAGCCATCTTCCTTCTCACTTGTGCGTCTAAACCCTAGTCGTTCCTCTCGTTCTCCTTCTCCAAGATGATGGCTCTTAGAACCCTATCTTCTTCTTAAATTTCATATCTCCCCAATAGGCATGAAATTCCCCTCTTAAAAACGAGAAGCCCCCCTCCCAATAGATGTCTCCTTCCATATTTTAATTTGGCGCAAAATTCAAAATTTGAATTTTAAATCCGTCCAAGACTTGTTATAACAACTGGAACAGGTTTTTGTAACAACTGCACAGCTAAAATATAATTCCAGCTCTTACTTCTTCAGTTTGATTTCCACGGCATTCCTAATAAGAAAAACATATGAAAAATAGCTTAATCAATCCTTACATAAAATAAATATAAATTTATGAATATTTATACTAATTTAGATTATTTCTTCTCATTTATCAAAAATATTATGCAAAAATAAGGAACTAGATAACTTCTTTTAGGAAGTTATCAACTCACTCAACGCCTATACTAATGTGTTTGAATTTGACCAAGTCCATAGGTGTTGACGTCAACAATTATTAGAAAAATTAAAAATGTTGCAGGAAGGCTACATTACGCTACAAACGGCGCTGCAGGCCTACCACACGATTTTTGCAGTTATTGCAAGGTTGCAATGGCCAACTCCTTGTATGGGCCCCACAACTCAAAGAGTCGTTGAGCGGTTGAATAGAAAAGGCAGAGCTCTGATTGAAGAAAGTAGCTTTTCATACATACAGCTGGCAGTCATCTTCTTCCTCACCATTATTGTATAGGCGGAGGAACAGAGTTCAAATCAGCTGGTCTGAAAGCTCAAAAAGTTAGCTGGTGTCATTTTTACCTACACTAGCAAATTCAGAAGGCTTACTTTCTGAGTAAGAAGAAGAAACTGAATCATCTGGTTTAAGTAGTCTAGAAGATAGGGCTGAGTTTATCTCAGCTCAAGAAGCAATTAAGGGAAAAAGCCCCAGCTGTAGTTACTTCTCAGCTCAAGTAAGACTTATCCTGAAGATCAACTTCTAGAGCTTTGAAGAAGAAAGAACTGAGGTTTTGGTGCAGTTCAGAAAGGAAAGAAGAAGCAGAACAAGTTTCTGCAAGTTACCTCCAACCCAAGCAGATCTATACCTATTGTTGTGAAGGAGTTAGGGCAGAGAATATCTCAGCTCAGAAAGTATAAGGCTCAGAGAAATTTCTCTACAGTCAAATCAACTACATCCACTTACACCTTGTACGATCTTTATAGATCTAAGTTATATGCCTGAATATATAAAGGCTGAGTGTTGGATCCAAGTGTCGATCTAAGTGTAGGATCACTTGTTGATCTGAGGTAGGATTCTGTTGAGAATCTGAGTATAGGGCTTTAGCCTGAGCAGTAGGATTCAAGTGTGAATCTGAGTTGTAGGATCCTTTGGATTTGAGTTAGGTCTTTTGAGCCTGAGGTAGGAGATTCATTCTCACTGAGTTATAGGGCACTTGTGCCTGAGTTGTAAGATCATTTGGATCTGAGGTAGGGCCTTGTGCCTGAGCTGTAGGAGAGTCATTCTCTCTTAGGTAGGATCCTTTATAAATCTTAGGTAGGGCTGTCCTCCCAGCCTGAGTGGTAGGTACATTGGCCTTAGGTATGTGATCAGTTGATCACTGAGTTGTATGGCTTAGTGCTTGAGTTATAAGTCTTGGAGGAGCCTGAGAGATTTGTAGTGTAAGCTCTTAGGAACTGAGATTGGAGAAGTACTTTGTCTAACAAGTTGTTAGAAACGTGAGAGGGAAAGTGGATGTACCCATAATCTGGGGAACCACTATAAATTTGTTGTGTTGTCCATGTGATTGCCTTGAAAGCACTATTAACCTAATCACATCAATCACTTAGGTAATTAAGTTGAAAATATAGCAAAAGAGACCAATAACCTATTCAACCCCCCCCCCCCCCCCCTCTAGGTAATTTAGTTATCCTTGAAAACAAAGACTTTCATAGGCTTTGCACCCTAGACCGAAATTTTATGGTTATTTTGGTCCCTCTCACCATCCTTTAACCACGATTCGCTACTCGGTGTTGCTGAAATTATGGAGCATTTTGCCAACAGAACAATTCTCTTCGGTGTGGATGACTCAGACATATTCTAGGCAACCATTCTCAGGATTCTCACCATGGAATAGCTTCTCGCTCCGCACTCGTAATGACGAGGCCAATCCTCCCGCATTTAGATTGTGAATCCCGCACCAGACAACTATTATGTTTTTTTGATTCGGATCCAATTATTTAGGAACCACCATGAATGGTAGGAGAGTGAATGGGGCATGGATTGGAAACGCCAAGCAAGGAAGACAATCAACCATTTTATTGGTTCCCTTTTAGAGAGAGAGTCCTCTCCCTCTCTCTTGAATTTAAACCACTGCCTCCATGTCTATATATATATATATATATATATAGAGTGATCTAGTGCGGGTGTGCGGGCATCGGCATCAGCAGAGGGGGGAGAGCTCGCCGACGGCACAGGACCTGTAGCAACGCATGGAGAAAATCTCCTTTCTCCACCATGGATCAATCTCCACCTGCTCCTTCCTCCCTCACTGAACCCGCCATGGATCCATCTCCTCCTTCCTCTGTCACTGATTCTGCCATGGACCAACAAGATCGGCGGAGGGGGGAGAGCTCGCCGACGACACAGAAGCCGTCCAATCTTGCTAGTTAGCAATGCAGGGAGAAAATCTCCTTTCTCCACCATGGATCCATCTCCACCTCCACCTTCCTCCCTCACCGATTCTGCCATTGATCCATCTCCTTCTTCTTCCCTCACCGATTCTACCATGGATCAATCTCATCTCCCATTTCATGGAACGAGAAGCTCAGTGTCCCAGAAGGAAGAAGATATGAACTCAACGATGGCCGGCGGCTTCGGGCTCGCCGGCCGGCAAGCCTGAAGCCGTCGGCCACGCATGGAGTTCAGATACACGGAGAGCTTCGCATCGGCTCAGGAGCCATCCGATTAATCTCGCCCGATCAATCGGGCGGCTTTTTTCTCACACCTGCATACCCGCACAGGCTACAATCCGCATTTGATACTTATCATATATATATATTATAAAGGTTTAGGTTACATGTTCACCCGTGAGAGAAAACAGAGCCGCCTAAAAAAATAATAATAATAAACAGCCGGCCTTGCTAGTCTTGGAGGAACGAGACGTCATTGTCGCCACTGTCGCCTTGTTCTTGGTGCCGCAATGGGTGGGAGACCCCTGAAGGATGCCGTTGGTGGTTGTCGTTGGTGCAACACCATGCGATGGCAGCAGAGTAGTTGATATCCAGTGTGGTTTTTCTCTTCTCTTCTCTCGTGTTAGACTCTCAACGTATCCACCGGCTTTGGAGGAAATAGCCGTCGGTCTTGGAGGAGAGGATCTCTACCGGTCTTGGAGGAGATGATGTGGTGCGGGTGTGGCGGTGAAGGATTGCGGTGGTGCAGTAGCCTTAACAGAGTTTCTCTTTGGCGGTGCGGGCGTGGGGTTGAAGGCATGTGGGAGTACAGTGTCCTTGATGTTGTTTCTCTCTAGTGGTGTGGTTTGGTATCGATAGCGTTTGTGAGTACAGTTGGCCTCGACGGTGCTTCTCCGATGGTGGCGGGTGCTTTGGTCATCATTGATGATGAAGGTTTTCAGTGAACCTTATGCTTCCGATGTCCTAGCGGATTACAGTCCAGATTATTCTCTCTCCCGTGGATCGAGCAAGTCCGGCTCCTCCTCGATGTTTTTTGTAACGTACGTCGGTGTATCTCTTCATGTATTATTATTGCAGTTATATTATTTATGTATGCAGATATTTGTTCAGATTTATGCGTGCTTGTATACCCTATATTATATTGGTTGTGCCTAGGGGATAGCCTCCGCATTATATCCCAACAAGTGGTATCAGAGTCAGGTTCGTAGGTGACTGATTGGACATTCGAGGAATGTTTTTTACTACAGTGGGTGATGACTAGGTCCGCTCCCCATCATTTCAAATCTGACCTCTGAATTAATTAGGTCTCCTGGTCGTGCCATAGGACAACCATGACAGGGAAGAATGTAAATCTTAGTAGTGTTTATTTGAAGAAGTACGACAGTGACGAGTTTGACCTATGACGGGTGATACTATATGATATGGTCATGATAACCTTGAATATATTACATTGAGGTGATTATCTATGTGAACACAAGATATATTCAAATCGGTTTATTTGTCAATTAGAGGCAACCAGTGTAGAGGCGGAGGAAGATGTGAAGACATGTTTCACTTATTAACTCGCTCACGTATTCTTACCCGGCCTTAGTGATGATGCTCTTGTATGATAAGGATACAGTGGAGCTAGTGGAGGTCACGATTGCAGTGCTATCCAGACAGATGTTAGTGGGCTCGACTCCTAGGGCAGTCACATCTTGGCAACAACTTCTCATTAATATGGGAGCGCTCAATCCCATGTGACTTCATTGTCTGCAATGGTAAAAATACCATACCCTCCTTTGGCCCAGATTGAAATCATGTTCCACTCAATCCATTGCCAAACTACTGTCTGCAATGGTAAAAATACCATACCCTCCTTTGGCCATATTAAAATCATGTTCCACTCAATCCCTTGCCAAACTACCTCACCTTACCCATCTATTGTTGCCAAGATGTGACCACCCTAGGACTCGAGGCTAGGGTGCAGACTGGGTGACAGCTGGGTCATGGTGCAGAGTAATGATGTCCTCTCCATCACTGAGAGTCTGTGCGACTCTAACAGCTAAATGTTTGAAATCACTGAGTGGATTGGATTCATGTGGCTATAGTGGGGTGGCCCGAGGTGGAGTCCTGATGGTGGAGTGAGGGCGTACCATGCTCAGGGGAGCTGTGAAGCACAGTAGTCTGTACCAGATAATTAGGACGACGACGTATGGTGGTATAACCATGATTTCTATGGCCGATATGGTGGATTATCACGGTGGTGCAAAGTATCGTCCTTCTGGGACTCAGGTTTTGAAAGTCAGTTTCTACGATCACATTGTGACATCATTCACGGGTTGAGCCAGAGCAGAGATGAGTCAATTGCAGCAAGTCGGTTGATGCCTCAGACTGAGGCGGTGCTACGTGCAGAGTTACTTGGTGCAGTTGTTACTGTTTGTAGAGAGTTCTTTGTGCACGTGATGGATCTGAATCCCGAACCAAGGTGGTGATTGTTATGTTTTTTTGGTTCGGATCCAATTATTTAGGAAACACCATGAATGGTAGGAGAGTGAATGGGGCATGGATTGGAAACGCCAAGCAAGGAAGACAATCAACCCTTTTATTGGTTTCCTTTAGAGAGAGAGTCCTCTCTCTCTCTCTCTTGAATTTAAACCACCGCCTCCATGTATGTATGTGTGTGTGTGTGTGTATATATATATATATACTATATATATATATATATATATATATATATATATATATATATATTATATGAAGGTTTAGGTTACCTGTTCACCTGTGAGAGAAAACAGAGTCAACTAAAAAAATAATAATAAACAGTCGCCCTTGCTAGTCTTAGAGGGAGGAGCCGCCATCATCGCCACCGTCGTCTTGTTCTTGGTTCTGCAAGGGGTGGGAGACCCCTGAAGGATGTTGCTGGTGGTTGTCGTTGGTGCAACACCGTGCGATGGCCGTGGAGCAATTGGTATCGAGTGTAGTTTTTCTCTTCTCTTCTCTCGTGTGAGACTCTCAACGTATCCACCGACTTTGGAGAAAATAGCCGCTGGTCTTGGAGGATAGGATCTCTACTGGTCTTGGAGGAGATGATGTAGTGCAGGCGTGGCGGCGAAGGCTTGCAGTGGTGCAGTGTCCATGACAGAGTTTCTCTCAGGCGTGGGGTGAAGGCATATGAGAGTGCAGATGTAACATCCCTCAAACAACTAGACCCCTTAACTAAGATTTGGGAAGAACATGTGGTGGATGAATGTGGATAGACTAGGTTTGACCCAAGGGTTAGGGTGGATTCATATAGGACCCACTATGGGGTTCAATCAACTCTAACTTAGGAAAAGAATGTTCTAGAGTCAATAGGCATCGAGTGCACTCGACACCATTCGACGAGGCATCAAGTGCATTAAGTGGACTGGATGCCATTCAACGAGGCGTTGAGTGGAGTCAATGCGGCATTGAGTGGTCTCAACGCCACTCAACACTTTTGACTTAGAAACATTCTGGATGCTGAAGCATTGAGTGGACTCAACACGGCATTGAGTGGTCTCAACGCCACTAAACGTGGAGTTGAGTGGTCTCAACACCACTCAACACCGCATTAGTGGTCTCAACACCACTCAACGCCACTCAACACGGCATTGAGTTGTCTCAACGACACTCAACGCGGTGTTGAGTGGTCTCAACGCCACTCAACGCGGCGGTAAGTGGTCTCGACACCACTCAACGCTTTTTGACTTAGAGTATTTTCATTTGGTTCACCTGTATAACTTAACCGGGTTTTCGGGATATGTGTTGATAGCACATTTGAACCCGATTCTCTTCAAACAACCTATTTAATATGTTGATCTTCTCAAGAAGATTTATTTAAAACAATAATCGGCGGTCTAAAACAAAGGCGACACGTGGCAAAGAAACCCAAACTAATTAGCGGTCCAATATTAGGCTGACATGTGGCAAACAACTTAAGCCCTAATTCTTCTTATAAAGAGGAAGAGACAAGGAACCCTAGTCGTCACTCTCACTCCTTACCAAGGCCGACATCATCTTCATTGAGCCCAATTAAGCTAACTCGATGGAGCAAGGGTCAGCCATGGCTCACCACTACCGTACACACTGCCAAGCTCGCAACCAGGTCCACTTCTCCTCCTCTCCCCTTGTGCTAGCATCCTAGATCGATTAGGAGAGATATCAGGCTCAAGTGAGACCGATCCAGTGAGAAAATTTGGAGAATTTCCATGAGGAAACGTGGTTGCGGGTTCGCCGAAAATGGCCTCTCCGGAGGCCGTGACGTCGCCCGGCGATAGCCACCATCTCAACGGAGGTGGTGGAGGCGGTGGCCGGCCAGGGAGGTGGTCGGGTGGCCTGGAAATCACGAGCAAAGTCGTCCCAGGATGGGGCAATCTGAACCGTTAGCATAATGGATAAAATGAACGAATTCCGTCCGTTAGCGCGTCAAGATTCGTGCTGCTCGATTATATTAAGGATTATTATTACTTTATTATATCGCAATTATTATAGTGCCTTTAATTAAATATTAAAAATACTTAGATCGATTTAATGGGAAAATGACAAACATAAATGTTGTAGTCCTTGAAGTCTATTTTATTTTAAAATTAATTTCAACCAATTTGGGTTAGTGGTCGGACTACAGCTCCCAAAATGGTGCAGTCTATACATATGGTTAGCTAGAGACTAAATTGAGTGCCCCCATCAATCAAGCCATCCAAAATGACTTGATATTTAGACTGGTGGTCACTCTTACCTATACCTTTGACATATCCAAAAATGGGAATTTTTGGAAAAAAAAATTATAGTTTTTGTAAATATTTAATCATTCATATATGGGTTAATTAAAGGGTCCAATACCTCACAATTCCCCAAACTTTTGGTTGATGACCCATATGGTCATGATAGGTCAAAATCTCAGCCCATTTGGGTTTAATTTGAGTAGGTATTGGTGTGACCAAAGTTTAGTCCCTAAGGGGCAAACTAGGGCAAATGGTGTTTGATGGGTTGTGTGGCCAATCCTCACCAAAAAGGGATGAATCTTTGGCCACTGACTTAGGTGGCATTTGGTTAGGCTTTTAGCCTGCGGTGCGGTGAAAACTCACCGTTATTTTCCGCATAAGTAGCGTTTGACGCGGCTTATTTTAAAAATGACCTTTTTTTTGCTTTCTGTGGTTTACTTCATAACTCGAGCCGCAAGAAATTTTTGTGTTCCGTCGTAAAAGCTCTCGCCGAATCCCTTAGCGCCCCAGACTCCTTTCTTCACTAGCGGCAACCACCGGATCTCCACCGCTCATCCAACCTCTTCCTCCCGCAATAAACCATCGACGCTCCATCTCCGCTCGCGAGGTATCGTCAATCATTTTTGACGACTGCATTTTAGGTTCTTCCGTTGTTGAGCTCTGGACGCACTGTTCTTCCAGGATCTACTTCCCCTTCTCTAATGAGTTTTGATTTTATGTTAGATCTAGGGTTACATCTCTAGATGTCGGTAATTTCTCCATTTCTTTCTGGCAAAACCGAATTCTTTTTTGTTTTGGTTTTTAGGTCTGACAAAACCGATCTTTGTTGTTGTTTGTATATATTTGAGTGTGTTATTGTATGTGTATGTGTGTGTGTTTTATGTGCATGCGTGTGTGTTGAAGTCAAGTGCCAAATTGTGCGCTTTCAGCATTCAACGGTTTGTTTCCAAGTTATTTTTGGGAAAACAATTCACTTAAAACTCTGTTTTGTTTCCAAACAACTTTTTCGAAACTCCATTCTGGAAACTCCATTTCACCCAAACAGTTTTTTAACAAAACTTTGTTTTCCAGAATCAGCACTTTTTCTATCAACAGCTTTTCATCAGCAGCTTCTCATCAGCAACAGCCCAACCAAACAGAGTCTTAATGTCATATAAAATACACTCATAAGAGATTTTGGGTGGTTTAGGGTTGGTGTGCCCTAAAACCTTAGTGTTAACCCTAGGGTTGAGTTTTGAGCTCAATGAAGGATATGAGACCATATGTCCTTGGAATGTCTTGAAAATTGGTAGATGAGTTCATAGGGTGGAAATAAGCCCTATAAAATGTTATTAGAATTTTTAGGAGCATTTGACCACTGTGAAATAATTTAGGACCAATTAGGATACTTTTACTTGTAATTTTATTGCATGATTATATGATCTTGGATGTTCATGAAATTTAGGCAGTGATCTTTTATTGATCTTAATGTTCTCTGGAAATTTTACTATGAATTTTGGATTAATATTTATAGTACTCCATTCACAAACCCTATGTTTGCCTTGATCAAAAGATAATTATTTGTGGTTTAATTATTCACTGGAAGACATTTTAGGGCATCATTATGTACTGTGAATTATTATAAAATTATTGGAAGCATTTTCATATAGGATCCTTCACAAAGTGTCCAATGATGAATATATTTAAATAAATTATTTATGTGATCAAATGGGTTTAGAAAATTATTATTTTTGGTCAGGTGGCTATTCTGGTAATTTATAACCTCTGATAAGTTTTCCTATAATTTCTAGATGACCAATTCTAATTTTTCTTGTTTTACCATATGCTTGTGGTTAATTAATCAATAATTTTTTTGGTGGTCAAAATATTTTTGGAAAATTATGAATTTCTGTATTTACTGTTATTTGGATGATATACACTTGTCATAATTTTGTTATGCCATATCTTGTCAGGAAATTATACTTGGTGTTCAAAAGCCTAGATGACTTGATTTTGCAAAAAATATAATAAATTCAAAATAAAATAGGAAAATTATAATCTTCTGGATTTATTCATAAAGTATCATGATAGACCCTCAATAATAATCTTAGGCCATTTGGATAATTATTTGGAGTATCACCATTCATGCACACCATGTAGCTCATTAGATCTGCACATAGTAGAAATTATAGAATTAAGGCATCATGTGAACCTTGGTATGGGATAAAGGAGATAGTTGGTGGAATTAATCGGGAGAGTGTGAGTAAGGTCACCAATGAAAGTCAAGTTGTGAGAGCCGGGTTGACTAGGGGCAAGGTTATTCTCGGGATCGACGATGGATCGTCTTTCCCTTGGAGAAAGTCTAAATACACTTAGGGTTAGCTCAGTGTAATGCTAAGAGGGTTTGGACATTGGTAGTTACCAATAACAATAATAAGTACCTTGCGAAAGGAAGTTTTGGGATTCAGCCCATCGTAGTTCCTAGTGCCCTCGATAGCCCTTCAAAGGGAGTGCCCTGGGCAGTCCAAGGTTAATCCTAAACTGTAAGGCTAAACTGTTAGTGCAAGATTAATTCTAAGTACTTCACTTTCACTCACCTCGTAGTCACAAGAGGCTAGTTTGGTTTAGACTCACGAGCGATAGACTCGGCGATGGTAGGTACGAACTGGTTAGTTCGGGGAGCCAGTGTCTTGGAAGGTTATTGTGACGGACGGGTTAGTCCGGGGAGCCGATCGCTCAGAGATTCATATTTATCATAATTGCATGTTCATAAAAGTGGCGGGTCTTCAGTTTGCTCTGGTCATCGCACCGATAGAGGAATGATGACTCTGGAGGGTGTAGTGGTTGAGACTAGCTTGTCAGTGTCTGTGGAGAAGCTTACCTAGTGACCCTACACTTGACCACGAAAAGTCTGGCTAGTTTGTCAGCATTAGTATGTGGTGACTCTTATGTGTCCTTCAGAGACATACGTAAGGGCTCGGCTTGGTAGTGCGGTTACTCGCCTAGGAGTGGGGTGGCCCAACCCACTGTCTCTGTTGGCCACTATGGAGGCTCCTGGGAGTGAAGCTAGCTTCCCAAACTGGGGAACTAAAGGTCTATGCACATAGAATCGTGTGCGTGTGTTGCACTTGTATAAACATAGCATTAAACCTGCATAACATAGCATATCATGTCATCATTGCATTTAAACCCCTACCCCTATTGTATAAATTGGTATGAGACTTTTTATATGATTGGCCTTTCAAAACACGACCCCCTTAACTTATGAGTTTTTATGAGCATTCTTATAAGTTAATATTACTTATTCTATAGCTTATTTTACTTTACTTTATCTGTGGTAGAAGGTAGTTGTAGTTCTTTACTTGTACTTTTATTACTTATAGCGTAGTATGTGCTTACTGCTCTGTACTTTACCATGTTTACATTACTGTTATCTTGTTATAGTTCTTTTGTACATACTTCTGCTAAGGTAGTTGTCACCTGCTCCTATTCATTCTCCACCTTAAATATCTTTCCTTTCCTCCTCCCTGCACGGTGCCTAGGAGTCGCGGTGGTGAGGCGAGAATGATAGTGGCTTAGTCTTTTGACTAACGGTCGGTGGATAACATTATTTTGGGAATTCGAGGTGATACACCAGATGCAGGAGGATGGCAGGACTTGAGGAGTCATTACGCACTACCGCTACTACTCGGTGACAGGTCGAGGAAGGTTTTTAGTTTTCTTCTGATAGATGTGTGAGTTGTGAGAGAGAGATTATTAGTATTAGACATATATATTGGAATCCCAGTTATGATTTGGGCAAGGATCACTATTAGGTTTTCTTATATTGACCCAAAATGTATAGTCATGGGTCATAGGTTTATTTCCAGATTTGCCTCAGAAGAATTCCAAGAAATGCAGTTATCAGAAAATCAGTTCGACGAACGTCGAACTCAAGTCGATGAATTATGAGTTCATTCTCTGAACTCAGGTCGACGAACTTTGATCTCAAGCAAGAAGCTCTGCTCGATGAAATCAAGCTGTGCTCGACGAAATCCAGCTGAGCTCGACGAACTTCAAGTTCAGGTCGACGATCGCTGAGATTAGTTCAAGACAGATTCCCAGCTTGACGAAATAGAAGCTGAGCTCGACGATCTGCGAGCTCAGGTCGATGAGTTTTGTGCAGTTATTCCAGTCCTATTTATTTATAGTTGGCAGATCAACTCAAGAAGTAATTATAGTCAATATGGAAATAGTCGTGCAAATGCTCCATTAAACATGGGCTGTTTCAGGAGTTAATTCAGGATCAATTCCCAAAGCATATTCTACTCTCGGGAATGCTTCATCCGTTATCAAGAGAAATGAAATTCAAATGTTATAAGTCAGGATAGAGAAAATATAAAAGAGACAAGAAGATAGAGACATATATAGGAATACAGATACACACAGAGACACACAGAGCATAGCAGTGTGTAGAGATATAGTGAAGGCTTTTCCTTTTACAGAGAAGGAGGCACTCTGCATCAATCAACATATTCATCAGAGTTCTCCATCTACTCCAGGCTTCTCAAGAGACACACAATCAATATTAGTCTAAGAAGCTTGCTGGAGACCTCATCAATCTGAAGGCCTATCACCCTGAAGCAAAGCTCCATCTTCCTGAACCATTCAACATCTCAGGGGGAGCCCTTTGCTAACATCATATCCACTTAAGTCTTCTCTTAGACTGTTGACAGAGAAGACAACATCACTTCTTTCCCTTTCCTATGTACAGGGTTATAACTCCCTTCAAAAGTTATTCCTGGTTGCAAGTCACCTGAACAAAAGGCTTGAGGTTTGGTTTTTGAGCACCTGGTCAAAATCTCATTGGTGTCAGGCACCTGATCAAAAATCTGAGTGGATTCCTACCAGGGTGGTAGAAGAGTGGATGTACCCAGGTTGGGGAACCACTATAGAATCCTTGTGTCTTCTGGTTGCTTGCTCTCTTTCTTTATTTTCTTTGTGTTGTGACCTACTCTTTATAGTTATATAAATATATATATATATATACATATATCTCTAATTAGTGCTAGTTAAGATCTATCCCCCAACTTTTAATATACCTGGCTTAAGCCCATTTTTCTACTCTCTTTTATACTTGTACTCATTGTGGAATATTGCTCTTTATATACATATTGATAGTGAGATGTGATCTGTGGACTTGTATTACACATTTACTTCTCTTTTGTTGGCATATTGTGATGTGATTGTTTTAGTCGGCATGATCGGCACCGTGCGGTGGCGTCTAACTTGGTAGTTGGAGTCACCGTAAGGTGGCGGTTCTAGGCGTAAGACCCGGAGGCGAAGCAAAAAAAAGGGGTCTTACAACAGTGACCTTGATGTTGTTTCTCTCGAGTGATGCGGTTTGGCGTCGATGGCGTGTGTGAGTGTAGTTGGCCTCGACGGTGCTTCTCCGGTGGTGGCGGGTGGTTTGGTCGTCATTGGACGATGAAGGTTCTCGGTGAACCTTGTGCGTCTGCTGTGCTAGCGGATTGCAGTGCCGATTATTCTCTCTCGTGCGGATCGAGCGAGTTCGGCTCCTCCGCGGTATTTTCTGTGACGGACGTCGGTACATTTCTTCATGTATTATTATTGCAGTTATATTATTTATGTATACAAATATTTGTTCAGATTTATGTGTGTTTTATACCCTGTATTAAATTGGTTGTACCTAGGGGATAGTTTCCACATTATATCCCAATAAGTGGTATCAGAGCAAGTTCGTAGGCGTATGATTGGACATTCAAGGAATTTTTTGACTGTGGTGGGTGATGACTAGGTCTGTTCCCCATCTCTTCAAATCCGACCTTTGAATTAATCAGATGTCCTGGTCGTGTCGTATGACAATCATGACAGGGAAGAACGTAAATCTGAGCAGTGTTTATTTGAAGAAGTGTGATAGTGACGGGTTTGACCTATGACGGGTGATACTACATGAGATGGTCATGATAACCATGAATATGTTACAGGGAGGTGATTATCTGTGGGAATACAAGACGTGTTCAAATCGATTTCTATGTCAGTTAGAGGCAACTGGTGCATAGACGGAGGAAGACGTGAAGACCTGTTTCACTTCTTACCTCGCTAACATATTCTTACCCGACCTTAGTGATGATGTTCTTGTATGAGAAGGATACAGTGGAGATATTGGAGGTCACGATTGCAGTGCTATCCAGACAGATGTTAGTGGGCTCGACTCCTAGGGCGATCACATCTTGGCAGCAGTGGATGGGTAAGGTGAGACAGTTTGGCAAGAGTTTGAGTAGAGCACGATTTCGATCCGGGCCAAAGGCGGGTATGGTATTTTTACCATTGCAGACAGTGCAGTCCCACAGGAGTGATAGTTCGCAGCGTGCAAAAAGGCCTTGAGGCTAGGGTGCGGACTGGGAGACAGCTGGGTTAGGGTGCAGAGTGATGATGTCCTCACCATCACTGAGAGTCTGTGTTACTCTGACATCTGAATGTTTGAAATCTCTTAGCGGATTGGATTCATGTAGCTACAGCTGGGTTGTCCAAGTTGGAGTCCTGATGGTGGAGTGAGGGCATACTATGCTTAGGAGAGCTGTGAAGCGCGGTAGTCTGTACCGGCTGATGGGGACAACGACGTATGGTGGTGTACCCATGATATCTATGGCTGATATGGTGGATTGTTGTGGTGGTGCGGATTATCATCCTTCTGGGACTCGGGTTTTGTATGTCAGTTTCTACAATCACATTGCGACGACGTTCAGAGGTTGAGCCAGAGCAGAGATGAGTCAATTGCAGCAAGTCGGTTGATGCCTCGGACTGAGGCGGTGCTACGTGCAGAGTTGCTTGGTGCAGTTGTTGTTGTGTGTAGAGAGTGATTCGTGCAGGTGGTGGCTCCGGATCCCGAACCAAGGTGGTGATTGTTGTGTTTTTGGTTTGGATCCAATTATTTAGGAAACACCATTAATGGTAGTTGAGTGAATGAGGCATGGATTGGAAACGCCAAGCAAGGAAGACAATCAACCCTTTTTTTGGTTCCCTTTTTTTGGTCTCTCTCTCTCTCTCTCTCTCTCTCTCTCTCTCGAATTTAAACCACTGCCTCTATATGTGTGTGTGTGTGTGTGTACGTGTGTGTATATATATATATAGTATATAAAGATTTATTTTACATGTTCACCTGTGAGAGAAAACAGAGCCGCATAAAAAAATAAACAACCGGCCTTGCTAGTCTTGGAAGGAGGAGCTGCCGTCATCTCCACGGTCGCCTTGTTCTTGGTGCTACAAGGGGTGGGAGACCCCTAAAGGATGCTACTGGTGGTTGTCGTTGGTGCAACACCGTGCGATGGCGGCGGTGCAGTTGGTATCGAGTGTGGTTTTTTCTCCTCTTCTCTCGTGTGAAACTCTCAACGTATCCACCGGCTTTGGAGAAAATAGCCGCCAGTATTGGAGGGGAGGATCTCCACCAGTGTTGGAAGGGATGATGTGGTGCGGGCGTGGCGGAGAAGGCTTGCCATAGTACAGTGGCCTTGACAGAGTTTCTCTCTGGCGGTGCGGTGGTGCAGTGGCCTTGACAAAGTTTCTCTCCGGCGGTGCGGGCGTGGCGGTGAAGGAATGCAGGAGTGCAGTGACCTTGATATTATTTCTCTCTAGTGGTGCGGTTTGGCATCGATGACGTGCATGAGTGCAGTTTGAAACAGCCCAATTTTCTCAGCAGGCAATTTTCAGGTGACACAGCCTGGGACACGGGCATGTCCCAGGGCGTGTCAAGCTGGAGTCGACGATTTGGCCGCGAGGTCGACAAAATTTGGAGTCGACGGTCGTCGAACAGCAGACACGGCCTGAGACACGGGCGTGTCTCAGGGCGTGTCGAGGCCGTGTCGACGATCGGCCTGGGTGTCGACGTTTTTCGATCGACTATGTGTCGAGAGGAGGCACACGGCCCAGGACACGGGCGTGTCCCAGGCCGTGTCGTGTGCTCGATGATTTTTGCTCGACGGTCATCGAGTGTCGAGATGTGGTCGTCGAGTGTCGAGAAGTTGCACACGGCCTGTGACACGGGCGTGTCACAGGGCGTGTCAATTCGGGTCGACGAACTCAACGCGACGAATTTTGCGCTAGGGCGTGTCGAAGTGCCGTGTATGGGCACACGGCCTGGGATACGGGCGTGTCACAGGCCGTGTGAAGTCTCGGGTTGTTTTGGGATTATTTTCGCCGATGCACACGGCCACAGACACGGGCGTGTCTGAAGGTGTGTTGAGTGACACGGCCCATGACACGGGCGTGTCCTATGGGCATGTCACTGGTTTAGATCAGTCGGTTGACCACCGCTTGAGGCACACGGCCTGGGACACGGGCGTGTCACAGGCCGTGTCAGGTCAAATTCAGCTTTTCTGGCATTTTTGTGGCCGTCCGTTCCTTCAGCTGGGATCCAAGGGCTGGAGCTTCTTTCCTATTTCCTAAAGGCCGAAAACTGAGAACATATTCTCATTTGTTTAGTGCCTTCATCTTTCTCCAAGTTATAAAGAGAAAGAGAGAGGAAGAAGGAGGAAGAAGAGGAAGGGCTGCTGCTGGTGGTGCTGCGGTTTACCGACAAGAGCTCCGAGGCCGGTGTTGCGGAGGAAAAGTTCTTGTGAGCCATTCAAGCTAGCTTTGAGTTCATGGCACCGAAGCGGTCGTCAAGGGTAACGACTTTTCTTCCAAGCTATATGAAGGCTTCCTTTTGGCATATATTTGTGATTCCCCCACCAAGAGGTGGCTGATTTTGGGAAGTCTTTTGGGTGATTCGTGAAATCCCCTTTGTTGGCATATAGATCCGGAAATGGAGTACGGAATAGGCATGTTGTGTGAAGCCCATCTAGACAAGTTGGTATGGATTTGTGATGTTGCATACGAACCGGAGAAGACTCCGTGATAAACATGTAGTTTAAGGAGTCAACGGGTTATGCCTGTGAAAAGGAGTAGCAGGAAGTACTGGAGTGGTAACCCAGGAAAATATCTGTGTTATGTTTTGGGTCCAACCTGTGAATGAGGCACAGGAAGTACTGGTATGACCAGGAAAGGCCCTTTGTGATGCTTGATGTCGTAGGGTGTCCACCTGTGAAGCGAGTAATAGGAAGTACTGGCATGGTAGCCAGGAAAGACCCCTGACATTTGTGATTTTGTGGTGTCGAACCTGTGAATGAGTAACAGGAAGTATTGGTGTGCCCAGGAAAGACCCGCTGTTGTGATAAGAAAATGGATGTAGAGAAATACCCAGGCTTGAATGCCAAGAACAGGATTGGTGAGACCGACCCGCGCCTTTATATAGCCATGAGTACGCTGTACTCGGAGAAGGCAAGGCGATTTGAGCAACGGGGGGTGGAGGATCCGACCTGCGTTATGTCCGTCCGACATGAGACTAGAAAGTGCGGTCTGTTGGAGCGCATAGCAAGAGTCTTAGGCCTGCGCGCCGTGATACAACGGGGGGCTACGGGCCATCCGGGTTCACTAAGACTATAAACCTCGGCTGCACGCCATGGATTAAATGCTCAAGAGAGTTACCGTTGGGTTGTGACCCTGAGACGGTGGTGGGCAAGAGCTTTGCCAGAACACCAAGAATGTGCCCTGAGTGCACGGACCGTTGGGCCGGGTGGCGAACGGTTGTGATGGCACATGTGCGTAAAAGCACATTATATGATCTATATTACCATATTTGTGATATGATATGCCTGCAGGGAAGAATACCGCTGCCCCGAGAAAGGGGTAGGGTCGTTATAATTTGGTCAGCTGAATGCTGACCGTTGCTTTTGTTTGCCACCGTTGGGTGGATTGTCCCTGTACAGGTGCTGGAGAGCCGAGCGGGACGCATAAAGGTTGATGTCCCTGCTGCTGATGCTGCTACTGCTGCTAGCCCTCGAAGGCTATATGTGTTTCTTGTTGTGTGTTTTCTTTTATTTGTGGCCGGCCTGCGCGCCAATGTTCAAGCCACTGTGTGAAAGCCATGTAAGGCCATAAGGCCATCTTTTGTACTCTTGTAAGACATTCCTATGGATGATATATACAACATGGGTTGTGTAATATGTTGGACATTCACTTGTGGAGTTCAAGTTGTAGTATAGGCTTCTGCTAGAATGCTTTGTGATAGGTGCGATGCGCTACTCTGGTATCATCCTGTACTTTCACCGTCTATTTTGTGATATATACTGTGGGGCCCCGGCCAGACCTTCTAGAATATACCATATGAACGGATGGGGTTGTTACATTTTTGGTATCGGTTGTTTTGGTCTTTCCCTCTCGAAGTCGTGGTCGACTTCTTTTGTGGGGTGGCGAGCACGCGTTTGTGCAAACCACAAGTCTACGAATGAACTCCTGAATGTCCATGATAGGAATGCAAATTGGTGTGTTTGCGGAACCTGTGTGTTCCTATTTTGTGTTGATTGCTTGTGTACGACCGCTAATGTGTGTGTCTTGTCCACCTTTACGTGACACAAAGTGGAGCTGGGTCGTCTGAGCCCCAGCGTTCTGATGAAAGTACGGCACCAGCCGCGGTGCCTACACCTCCACCGTCTGCGGAACATGTGTGTTTAGTTGCGGAGGCTTTATTTACCATGATCCAAGGACAACCACTTAGGCAGGAACAAGCAGCTGTGAGGCCAGAACAGGTGGAGGCAAGGCCTGAACCTGTAGTGGATGTGGCTCCTCGAGCGGCTGAGAAGCAACTAACGCGGTTTATGAGTTTCCATCCGCCTACGTTCTCGGGAGCGGGAACTCCGACGCAAGCTGAGGATTGGCTATCATGCATCAAGCGAGTGATGACGGCGATTGGAACGGCGGAGCATCAGAAAGTTACCTTAGTCACCTTCTTGCTTGAAGGAGAAGCTCGATTGTGGTGGGATGAGATGGAGTTGCATCACTTGGCGGGTCGTCCTTTAACCCAAGTATCGATGGAAGAATTCTCCTGACTCTTCCTAGCAAAGCACCTTCCTGCGGCTCAACGGATAGCCATGGAAAATGAATTCCAAAGGCTAACCCAAGGTGATGGCAGTGTTGACGCATACCTGCATGAATTTACTGACTTGGTACGGTATGCGGGTTCTATTTTTGCTGATGAGCAGAGGAAGACCAACCGGTTCTATGAAGGACTGAGGGACGAGTTGAGGTTCCTGGTTTTGAGTTCTGTGAACCAAGGTTTCCAAGCATTGGTTGACACTGCGAGCGCGTTGGAAAAGGATATGAAAAGGGTGCAGGGGAAGAGAGCTTTGGCTGTATCGCAACCGGAGTGGAAGGCGCCCCGGTCGGGGAAACCATTTTATAAGAAGAGATGGGGCAAGAAGTCCAAGACAAGTGGACAAGCTCCTTCAACAGTTGCAACGGGAGCAACGTCAGTTGTGGCCGGATGGGGCATATTGCTCGAGATTGTTGGATGCCGCCAAAGAGTGAAAAGAAGGCGGGAGCATCTTATGCGGAAAAAAGAAAGGCGGTGGTGGATTCCTCTGCCTCGCAGGCGCAACCCCAGGTCTCCAATCTTGGCCTGCAAGAGGCCATCAAGCAGAGTGACGTTGTCACAGGTATGAGTTTAGTTTTGCATATGCTATTGTTTGTATGCTTTGCTTAGTACCCCTATGTTTGCGATTTGTGTGTGTGACATGATTGTCACAGGCTTTGTGATGATTCAGGACACGCTGGAGCGAGCACTATTTGATACGGGTGCATCGCATTCTTTTCTGTCTAGCGAGTTTATAGCGCGGCTTGGGATACCTAGTCGTGCCAAGACAGATAGCGACATAGTGGTTTTGCCAAATGGCCGTTGGATGCTTGCGGATCAAGCTTGCGATGTGGCAGTTGAGTTTTTGTTTTGCCCATATCGGAATTCGACGTGATTTTTGGGATGCATTGGCTTGCGAAGCAGCATGCTATGATTAATTGTCAGTCCAAAGAGATCATGTTGGGCCAAAATACCGAACAGGAGACAAAGTTCGCGGGTATGCGAGGAGTAGGCGGGACATTGATGTCTGCACTCCAGGTAGTCAAGGCTGTTCGGAAGGGTGCGGAGTGTTACTTCGCACTGATTCAGGCTGTTGAGCCTAAGGCCAGTGTGTGTGAGGTTCCGATTGTGGCGGAATTTACAGATGTGTTTCCCACGGATCTCCCTGGGCTACCACCCCAGCGGGAGATTGACTTTACGATCGAGTTGGTGCCAGGTGCGAAACCTGTGGCCCGCTCGCCATATCGCGTTGCGCCAAAAGATATGGCAGAGTTGAAGATTCAACTACAAGAAATGCTAGAGCAAGGTTATATACGCCCAAGCATGTCACCTTGGAGCGCGCCTATGCTTTTTGTAAATAAGAAAGACGGTGGGTTGCGGTTGTGTATTGATTACCGTGAACTGAATAAGCTAACTGAGAAGAATAAGTATCTGATACCCCGGATTGATGAGTTATTCGATTAGCTGGTAGGCTCGACCGTCTATTCGAAGTTGGACCTGAAGTCTGGTTATTACCAGTTGAGAATTCGGGAAGGTGACATTCCCAAAACCGCATTTGGAACGCGTTATGGGCACTATGAGTTCACAGTCATGTCATTTGGACTGTGCAATGCGCCCTCGGTGTTTATGGATCTGATGCACCGTATTTTTCGAGAGTACCTGGATCTGTTTGTGATAGTATTCATTGATGATATCCTGGTGTACTCGAAGTCGAAAGTTGAGCATGAGACTCACTTGTGGTTTGTGTTGAACACGTTGAGGCAAAATCAGCTCTATGCCAAGTTCTCGAAGTGCGAGTTTTGGCTATCGTCGGTGGCATTTCTGGGCCATGTGGTGAGTGGAGCGGGCATTGCAGTGGATCCAGCGAAGATAAGGGTCATACAGGAGTGGCCACTATTATCTTTCGTGGCCGAGGTCAGGAGTTTCCTTGGACTTGCGGGCTACTATAGAAGATTTGTGAAAAACTTCTCGCGGATTGCTTTGCCGCTAACCACATTGACGCGAAAAGATCAGAAGTTTGTTTGGACGTCAGAGTGCGCACGAGCTTTTGAAGAGCTGAAGATTCGGTAGACCACGGCGCCGGTGTTGTCTTCGCCACGTGGAACCGATGGATTTGTGATTTATAGTGATGCCTCAGGGAGCGGCTTAGGCTGCGTTCTTCTGCAGAATGGCATGGTTATTGCTTATGCCTCACGACAGCTGAAGGTGCACGAGTGAAATTATCCCGTCCATGACTTGGAACTAGCGGCGGTGATTTTTGCACTCAAGTTGTGGCGACACTACCTTTATGGAATGAAGGTGGAGATCTATACAGATCATAAGAGCCTAAAGTACCTATTGGAGCAGAAAGATTTGAATATGCGACAATGAAGGTGGTTGGAGTTCCTTGGGGACTACACTTTCGAGATTGACTATACGCCCGGGAAGGGGAATGCTGTCGCAGATGCCTTGAGTCGGCGGGTTCCGGCTAGAGCAAATTGGTTACAAAGGCATGATGAACGTCTTATCCAGCAGCTGGAGGCGTTGGAGATTTATTGTGTTGACAAGAATTCCACTATCACTGCATGTTTGAACTGGACTGAGGTGCAATGTGACCTTGCAGACCGAGTTCGACGGGAAACGGAGTTGGATGAAGATCTCTTAAGCTATGTGAATGAAGGGCCAGAGGGCAAATTCACCTGGAATGACGGCCTTTTGCGAAAAGAGGGCCGTTTGTCCCGAATGTGGGGAAATTGACGGAAGAACTGATGTATGAAGTGCATTATACAAAGTATTACATTCACCCCGGGAGCACGAAGATGTTCAACGATACGAAAAACTATTCTGGTGGCCAGGGCTCAAGAAAGATGTTGCCCTTTATGTATCCAAATGCCAAACATGTGCGATGGTGAAGGCGTAATGCCAAAAGCCGGCGGTTATTTGAAGTCACTGCCGATCCCAGAGTGGAAATTTGATGATATTTCCATGGATTTTGTGCACGGGTTGCCGAGATCGCAGCGAGGAAATGATTCCATTTGGGTGATTGTTGACCGGCTAACGAAAGTGGCACATTTTCTCCCGACCAGGCGAGATGATTCAGTGGAAAGTTTGGCAAAGTTGTATGTTGACCAGATTGTACGGCTTCACGGTGTTCCTCGGAGCATCGTAAGTGATCGAGATGGGCGATTCACATCAAATGATTGGAGGCTAGTTCACCGACTGTTGGGCACGAAGTTGACTTTCAGTACGGCCTTTCATCCCCAAATGGATGGCCAAACTGAACGTACCAATAGAATAATGGAGGACATGCTCTGAATGTGCGCCCTTGACTTTGGAAAGATATGGGAAGATCATCTTTATATGGTAGAGTTTGCATATAATAACAGCTACCAGGAGAGCATTGGGATAGCACCTTATGAAGCGCTATATAGAAGGAAGTGTCATACTCCCTTGGCTTGGATAGAAGCGGGCGAAGCTCGGGTTTTTTAAACCAAATGAGGTTGAGGAAGCAAACTCAACCATATGAACGATTCGAGAGAAGCTACTTATTGCTCAAGATCGACAAGCTAAGTACTACAACGCCAAGCACCGGAACATGGAATTTGTTGTTGGCGATTGGGTCTACTTGAAGATCAAACCATTCAAAGGTGTCTCCCGGATTCGACGATTGAAAAAGTTGAGTCCAAGATATTTGGGTCCTTTTGAAGTGGTTGAGCGAGTTAGCGAAGCGGCTTATCGGCTAGCTCTGTCGGCAGACTTGGGTGGATTACATGATGTATTTCACATCTCGGTGCTTCGGAAGGCCGTGAAAGATCCAGCTCAAGTGATCGCGGATGCTCGTGTGCCGGTGGAGTATGGGCTAACAACGAGAGTTAGACCCATTCAGATCGAAGATCGAGCCGAGAAACAGTTGTGGAATAAGACGGTCGGCATGGTGAAAGTCCGATGGGAGAACTGCGACCGTGAAGAACTGACATGGGAGCGAGAGCAAACCATGCGAGAAGAGTTCCCTGAGGTGTTTTTGTAATCTGTGGAGAGTATTGTGTTGTAACATAAAAAGTTGAATGTTATAACATTTTTCTTGCTGGTTACTTATTGCCTTCCTGTGTCGGAATTTTGAGGACGAAATTTCTTGTAGGAGGGGAGGATTGTAACAGCCCAATTTTCTCAGCAGACAATTTTCGGGTGACACTGTAACGCCCCGTATTTTTCGTCGAGTGATGGCATACGCTTGATGGGCGTTACGTTGGCTTTGACCATTGTTCGAGCATGGTTTTTACGCGGGCTTTCGAGTGGCTGTAGCCTAGTTGCATGATTCCCCAGCAAGCCGGAGTCCAATGTTGGGGACTCGGTGAGGCCTCTTAGGGAATGCGTGCACCTTTTCGAGCCTGGGTCAGGTTGCTCAAAACGGGTTGCTTGTATGGAAGATGTGTTCAGCAAACAAAAAGCGGTAAAAAGTTCTTAAGGAATAAATGGTCTAGGACGAAACAGAAACTCTTTTCAAAACAGTGAAAAATGGTCATTTTTTTGAGTGACACGGCCTGGGACACGGGCGTGTCCCAGGGCGTGTCTAGATCGGGATGCGGTTTGGCTTTGTGGTCGTCGAACTTCGTACGACGAAGTTGCGGGCAGAACACGCCCCCTGACACGGGCGTGTCGGGGCGTGACCCAGGGTGTGACCTGTGGCATGACCTCCTGGACTCGACGAATTTTCTTGCGGCGAGTTGAGCTCGACGAATGGGGTACACGCCCCGTGACACGGGCGTGTCATGGGCCGTGTCCCGCTATGTCGAGTGTCGCGTGTCGAGTGTCGAGTGTCGAGTGTCGGGTGTCGAGAGAGGGGACACGGCCTGTGATACGGGCGTGTCACAGGGCGTGTCCAGCTTTGTCGAAGTGTCGACACTTTTGGTCGACGAGATGTCGAGACACTGGTTACACGCCCGAGATCACGGGCGTGACCTACCGGTCACGGGCGTGTACCCGGCCATGTACCTTGTGGATAAACTGGAAATTGTCGGATTCTGCGCCGCTTAAGGTACACGCCCTGTGACACGGGCGTGTCACAGGGCGTGACAGGGCCGAAAATCAATTTTCTCCAGTGTTTTTGTGCCGTTCATTTCTTTGATTCTGGATCAAATGGTCCAGCTCTGTTCTGGAGGAAATAAGGCCGAAAAAGAGATTCCTCCTCCTCATTTCACCTTCTTCTTCATTCTCAAAGTGAAAGCAAGGGAGAAAAGCTAAGGAAAGGGAAGGAGAAAAAGAGGAGCAGCCATCGCGGTGTCATCTCGGTTCAGGCAAGCGGTGTTCTTCACCCTTGCCAATCTTGTTTTCTTGTTGTTTTTGATTGTGCAAGTTTAGCTAGTTTTCCCCATTCCATTTTATTAGCTTGTTCTTCTTGTTTTGCCCCTCACTTTTGTCTAAATTGGTTAGCCTTGTTACTCTACTATTGTTTAGGACCCATAAGCATAAATTATCTTGTCTTTCAAGAATTTGCCAAGCTAGATGCTTACCTATTGTTCATCTCATGTTTTTCGTGTTTTATCTTATATTTTTCTATTAGCTACCTTTCTTGTTCCTATGATTCGCTAGCTTGTTGTGTGTAATCGATGTTGTTACTTGTGGGGTTTGCTTATGGTGAAGTAGAGACCCAAATTCTATCAAGTTTGACATAACTTGGGTAAGTTGTAATCATGAGTGAGGACGTTGAAAGGAAACGGGTTTAGCTTGGATTATGGTGAGTTTTGTGAGGCGAATGATGAACCATGGCAGGAGCGTTGGTGTGAGGATTCGGTAAGGGGTGGTGTGGTTTCAGCCTTGGTGGCCACCGGGTTTTGATTTGTGGTGTAGAGCACCGTTTTGGCCCCGATTTGGGCTGGCTTTTATTGGTGCGTTCCGCTTTAGGGCCGCCACCAAAAGGCACTTGCGGAATCGAACTTAACCGCTGCTTATGTTTCACTAGTATCGTTGTTTCTTATTCTACAGATGATGGAATGGGAAGGTGTATTGCCTTTTTGCTCCTGCGGGTTGAGCAGGACTTGATGAGAATTTCATGCACTTGATGCGTTACATGTTGGGTTGGCAGTGTTTAACACTTATTTTCCACCTTGTTCTTTTTACTCGTTTACATGAAATTTCTACGGGGTCGGTAAGCCCCTTCGTTATATTTTATGAACGTAATGCTCTCTTTTTGTAGCTTTGATGATTGCTGAGGTGTTCTTTCTTGAATGCCTCAGGTGCAGGGTATAGTCGGTCGAGCGGCTAGTGCTTGGGTAGAGTCTCTTTGGAGCTAGCCGAGCTTACTTAGCGAGGTAGTTCTTACTTGGTTGTACAGACATACATACGCCCCAATGGGTTCGTGTCAGCTTGTTGGCACCCATTGGTGGCTTTATTTACTTGCTACATATGAATGCTAGACTGCTATTACGAATCATTGGAATGATCTCTACTTGCTCTTGGGATTGTTTTATGCTAGGTTGCATTAGGTATTTTAAGCTAAACAAAACCTATTATTGTATAGCATTCATAACATGTTTTGGTCACCTAAACAAATATTTTCCAAACAACGTAAAAAGGTTGATTTCTTATATTCTTATAAATCTAGAGTGCGTATAGGAGATCGTCATAAGTAAACTACAGTATTTTCCGCCGCGTACAAACACACGTTTTGATCCATAAGGCTGAGGGATACGGCCATCAAACTAAACGGTTTTCTTGCATACAACTGATGGATTTCAACTACTCAGAAAGTGTCGAGGTTGTGCCTGAGCGTGTGCAGTTATACCCTGCACGACGTGGCATCATAACCCGTAGTTCCTCTTACTCTGATACGATGTACTCGTTGAGGACATACGGGTTATGACAGTTGGTATCATAGGGAGGTTTGCTTGACAATTGGTCGGGCAAACTTGCCTTTTTGTAATCGTATTATGCATCATCGTCTCATACACACACCGAGCTGCCATCAGTATGTCTTGGCCGAAGCACGTACACTACACTCATGGCATAAACAGAAGTATACGGGGCATATTATGTAGTATGGGATGCATAATATGTGATTGTCTATGGATCCACCATAGGGGCAACATATATGGGTTATGTAGTATGGGATGCATAACCTCACCACATGGATGCGACTAGCACGTTTTCTTTTATTCGTTGTGAAAGATATGGTACCTAAACACCTAGAGGGGGGGTGAATAGGTGACCTAATCCTTTTTAAACTTTAATGGCAGCAGACAGTTAATATCACAGATTTCTAACTATTCTATCACAGAAAACACACAGCATACACAGCAACAATCACAGCACAGCACAGCAGACAAAGTGTTTTATAGTGGTTCCCCAAGATATGGGTACATCCACTTTCCCCCTTCGCCTATCTAGCAGTGTACTAGATTCGTCCAAACTTCTCCACTGTCTCAGAACCCAAATTGGTTCCTACACCTCAGGCCCAAGGCCCTACAACTCAGCTTTATCCCAAAGCCTACACTCAGCCACAAAGGCCTACACTCAGCCACAAAGGCCTACACTCAGCCACCCAGGCCTACACTCAGCCAATCAAGGCCTACACTCAGAGATAACAATCTCCTACACTCAGGCCTTCAAGCCCTACCCTCAGCCTTTATAAATACAGGCTTACAATTCACTCAGATCCAAAGGATCCTACAAGTTAAAAATGATTATTGAAATAATAACTCAACAACTCAAAAACAAGAGAGGGGAGTTGAGAGTTTCTTGATGAGTTCTTGGAAGAACTCAGTTGGATTCAATCTGACTTAGCTTTCTTCAAAGCTTCTTGAGTAGAACTGAATAAGATTGTCTCCTTCTGCAGTTGTTCCTTGACCTCTGCCACTTAGAATTCAGAATAGATTTGAACCCTTCTTCTCAGCCTAGTTCCAACGGCTGATTTCTTGGATGGAGCCCTCTCTCTCCAACTTCTTTGATCTGCACTTGAACTGCAAGATCTTCTTGATTTGATACTCTGTGTACCACTTTAATAACTTGTTCTTCAACAATGTGATCAACAGTTTCTGTAAACTGTATGTGCCTATTTATAGGCCTTCTTCATGATAACCGGCTGGTCCGGTTCATAACTGTCTTCTGACATCTCTGATAGGTGCTGTAGACCGGCTGGAACGGCAGCTGTCAAGTCATCCAGTCATTCCTTGAAAATCTCTAACTGTCTGAAAGTGTCGAGACTTTCTGTCTTCAAGTGTCGACACTTATAGACCAAGTGTCGACACATGATGTGTAAGTGTCGACACAAGTCTACAAGGTGTCGACACAACTCCTTGTATGTCTCGACACAGATTCTTCTTCAGGTGTCGACACTGAAATTGAGTGTCGACACAAGTACTTGATCTTCTATCTTTAGCTGTATTCTTCTAAGTGTCGACACATCTCCTTTGTGTCGACACATCTTCTTGTGTTGAATCTGTTAAGTGTCGACACAGCTTCTTGGTGTTGACACATAGTCTTCTATGTTGATACTTGCTGAGTGTCGACACAGCTCCTTTGTGTCGACACTTGATTCTTCTGTTGAGACTTCAGCTGAGTGTCGACACATTCCCTTAGTGTCGACACTTGTACTTAGAATAATTTGACAATCTTGATGTTCTTTGCTAAGTGTCGACACTGCTCCATGTGTCGACACTTTCTTCAAGTGTAGAGTCTTCAGCTGAGTGTCGACACATTGTTCTAGGTGTCGACGCTTACTTCATGTACTGACTCTTCTGTTGAGTGTCGACACATTGTTCTTGGTGTCGACACTTTCTTCAAGTGTTGACTCTTCTTGTTGTGTGTCGACACATTGTTCTTGGTGTCGACACTTTAACTTAGTTTCTGCTGACTTTTGCTGAGTGTCGACACAGCTCCAAGTGTCGACACTTTCTGGTGTATACACAGCTTCACTGGGTGTCGACACAGCTCCTTGTGTCGACCCTTTCTGTCTGGTGTCGACTCTGCATCCCAGGTGTCGACACAATGACTCCAAGTGTCGACACTGCTTGTCTGGGTGTCGACACAAGTCTTCTTAAGTGTCGACACTTTCCCTCTGGGTGTCGACACATGGACTTAGAAACTTTTTGCTTCAGTCTAGTAATTACTTAACCTGCATAAGTAAACTCAACATACATCAAATACATTATGATGTATATCATTGAGTTGGGTGAGTATTCTTCAAATCAGGTACATTTAACCAATGTACCCAACAATCTCCCCCTATTTGGAGAAGTCATAACCCTTAGTCAATGATATACACCATTCATAATTAAAATTACAAAATGATGTAAAGCAGGACAATGTTCAGCAGGGTAAAAATAAACATGTATCAATTTCACATGTATACAAATTCATCATTACAGAACAAATAAGGAATAGACATATTCACAGAACAAACATGAAATATATTAATCATATATTGTTCTAACATTTGTCTTATACATTTTCAGAAGTTCACTAAATATTTTACATTCAAAAGATTACAAAATAGACTTCAAGAAAATTCTAAATCTATTTTTGTTCAGGTTCCTTGATAACTATTCCCTTGCCAGCTTGGACTTTTGCTTGAACAGGAGCATCAGAAGTTTCAGCATCAGCAGGCTTCTTGCCTTTTAGATCTTTCTTTTTAAGCTCTTCAGCTTTGATTTTCTGCGTCTCAAAATAGTGATATGGCTTTGGAAAGTACTTGCTAGGCTCCTGGGTTGTAGGAGGTAGCTTTCCTATCTTTGCCTTCCTTCTGTATTGAACAATGGCCACTTGTCTAGATTCATGCTTTCTCCATTCAGCTTTAGAGAACCACTTGTTCCTGTCATGAGTGTTATCCTTGGCAGCTTTCCAGGCAGTTAATATTATATTCCTAGAGGTAGGGCTCCACTGTTCAAAGTCTGGCCTTTGTTCTGCTTGTTCCCTAAATCTCTTCTTAGACAACCTTGTCTCTTCCTCCTTCTGTAATGCCTCTTGCATGGCTTCAGTAATAGGCTGAACCACTTTATCCAGAATAACATTAGACTTCCCTTCAGTTGGGCTATAAATGTGATGAATATCAGCTTGCACCATGTCAAAATCTGGTGGAGGATAGATCACTTGAGCTACCTCTGGTTGCTCACCTCCAAGATATGCAGTTTGAATCCCAGATTCAGCAACATTGTCATCATCACAGAGTGGAGGATAGCCCAGTGTAGCTCTGATGGAATTAGATATCCATTTGGCATGATCAGATCTAGCTTTGACTAAAACTCTCTCCCCCTTTATGACTTCTCTAGCCATATGATCTCTGACATCATCCTTTTGAAATCTTATTTGACTATCCAAGTATCTGATTCCCTCTTTAAAGAATGGTTTGAGCTTTTGAATTTGTTCAGATATGGCTTTCTGGGAGGCGTGGATTGCAGACTTAACAGCAGAAATTTCTTCTTGAAAGGCTTTGTCAAATTCAGCTTTAGCAGCAGTAGAAGTTGAAGGTTCAGCAGCCTTGTTCTTCAACTCAGTGACTATAGCATTATAAGAAGCAGTCAAGTTGTCATTCATCCTTATTTGATTTTCCAGAATATATCCTTGTTTCAATGCTATATCATCCACCTGTGCTTTGATCTTTTCTTGGTGTGTTGCCAAATACACCACTGCATTTCCACCTTTGTGAAAACATTCAGTCATCTCCTTCTTGTTAAGGTTCATTTAAAACCTTATAGACTTGATATCCTGAGCAAGATCAAACTGGAGTGACTTTTGCCCTTCATCTACATAATTTTCTATTGCCTTTCTTTGTTCATCCAGTTTTATTTGCATTGCCACCATCAGTGCACTATAATCAATGGCTGGGGCTGGTTGGATTATAGGCTGTGGTGCAACTGTTTGGAGAGCCTTCTTGTAACTCTGGCTTCTTCTCCTGAAGACATAAAGTTTCTTTTTCTTTGCCCTAGTAGCCTCCTCATCTTCAGACTCTGAGGAGCTGGTTATGTCAACCCTGTCCTTAGGGCTTGAAGGCTTCTCAGATTGTTCAACTGGAGCTTTCCCAGTTTCTGGTCTTATAGGCTCTTCATGAACTTGCACTTTCTCCCCCTCAGCAGCAGCATTATCTTTTTCATTATCAAAATCTGCTTGATCAAGATTTAGGAATAAATCTTCCATTGTGTATTCTGGTGGTGAAGGAGCTGGAGACAGTCTTTGCTCTTCAACCACTGGATCAGGAATCACTTGTACAGCAGATGTGTCATCTTCAACAACATCTGGTACTGGACTATCCAGCTGAGTTTGCTGAGGAACATCAGATAAATCAGCATCTTCTATAAGATATTCTAAAGTATTTAGGTCAGTGAGTACCTCTTGTATGATGGTGGTGGCTTGCTCACTTTCCAGTGTAGATGGTTCTTCTACAACTGGAGGCTCCCCCTGGCTTTGATCCTTGTGGATGGGGCTAGCTTGAGGCAGCTCCCCCTGGATCTCAGCATCCTCATGAGGAGCAGGTGACTTCACTGCAGGCTCTTCCTCTAGGTCATCTGGAGTGAAAACAACTTGTTCTTCACTATCAGAACTACTGGTGGACTCTTGTGCCACTGGAGCAGTTTTTCTCTTTTTCTTTGGAGGAATCTCCTTCTCAGTAACTGCCTTCTCTGGGGTTGGCATTTCCTTGGACAACACCCTGTCCCATCTAGAAAAGATCCTTAAATCCATCTTCCTCATATGATTTATCTTGCTGCCTGTAGCAGTACTCATTACCTCTGGTATCACACCAGCTAGGTAGAGACTTAAGATTCTGCCCAGATTGGGCTTCTTCAGACTTTCCTTAATCTTATCAAACACTATAACTGACCAATCAGTTCTTATAGTGAAGATAATTCTTGTCATTATATTGAACATGGAGGCAGACACTCTGTCATGCCCTCCTGGCTTACTGAGTAAGACCTTTCCCACTATCTCAGAGGAATTTGCCTTGGCTATTCATCCCTTTCCTGTTAAAAACAGAACCTATCTTCATCTTGGAATCAAGACCACACCAGGTTAGAGCTTCCCTGGTCTTTGAAGCAGTAACCTCTTCATCATCTTGAGTTTTTGGAAGCTGTAGAATCTTCCGCAGACTCTTTGGTGATACCTTGACCTTAGTTCCATGAACTCTGGATTTGATTCTGTATCCAGACTCATCTACTGCAGCTCCATTTAGGAATTCAAGAACCTCTTTCTTCCAAATCTTTGTAGGTTCAGAAACTAAGTATTCTAACCCAGAATCTGCAACTAGGGTTACGACCGCCTTGATTTCTGCATCAGCATCATTGAAAGCGCCGCGCACCAGCTCGTATCCTTCGTTGACGTTCTCCTCTAGCTTAGGCGCCATTAGGGTTTGTAGAATTGGTCTTGAGAGAAGAGAGGTGTCGACACAGAAGTTTGGTCTCGAAACTTTGAAAGCGTGTCGACAAACAAAGACAGAACCCTATTTATACCTTTCTGATTTTGAAGATGAACAGGCGGGACAGCTAACTTAAAATGTGTCGACACTGGCAATAAGTGTCGACACTGACTTATAATGTCTCGACACACATGTGTCGACACAAGTTTAGTCAACAGATTTTATGTGTCGACACTTGGTTATGTGTCGACACAACATAACTCGACACATTGTCGAGACTTTACTTAGAAAATTCTGAGTAAAACTTAAGTGTCGACACCACATTGGATGTGTCGACACCTACTAGACAAGTGTCGTCACTAACATTCTGAAGTGTCGGCACCAACATCTTAGATGTGTCGACACTTATTTCCTGAAGTGTCGACAACACTATTCTGTGTCGACATAGACTTGTCTATGTGTCGACACCTTTTTACTTAGTCATTTTCAAATCTGTAAACTTACTCTAAGTTTATCATTCCTAGTTCAATTTTGAATCTATTGAACTTAGCTTCTTCTAGGGGCTTAGTAAACATATCAGCTATTTGATTATCAGTTTTAACATATTCAAGTAAAATATCTTCTCTTTCTACATGCTCCCTAAGAAAATGATATTTAATTTCAATATGTTTAGTTCTACTATGAGATACAGGGTTATTAGCTATTGAAATAGCACTAGTAGAATCACAGAAAAGTGGAGTTCTACTTACCTAAAATCCATAGTCCTCTAGCTGATGTTGAATCCACAGAAGTTGAGCACAGCAACGTCCTGCAGCCACATACTCTGACTCTGCAGTGGAGATAGCCACACTGGTTTGCTTTTTGCTACTCCATGAAATTAGTCTCCCACCTAGGAATTGACAGGTTCCAGTAGTGCTCTTTCTATCCTCTTTGCATCCTGCAAAGTCTGCATCTGAATAACCTGTTAGATCAAAATCTCCATTCCTAGGGTACCAGAGGCCTAGATAGGGAGTGCCCTTTAGATATCTCAATATTCTTTTGACTGCAGTCAAATGAGACTCTTTAGGGCAGGCTTGATACCTGGCACAAACACATGTAGCATACATGATGTCAGGTCTACTAGCAGTCAAGTATAATAGGGAGCCAACTATCCCTCTATACAAGGTTTCATCTACAGGTTTCCCTGCATCATCCTTGCTGAGAGACATACTTGACCCTATAGGAGTCTTCATGGTGCTGGATGAATCCATACCATACTTCCTTATGAGTTCTAGGGTGAACTTGGACTGACATATGGATAAACCACTCTCAGTCTGTTTAACTTGGAGACCCAAGAAAAACTTCAGCTCTCTCATACTACTCATCTCAAACTGACCTTGCATAAGTTTTGCAAACTTTTTGCAAAGGCTGCTTTCAGTAGACCCAAATATAATGTCATCTACATATATTTGGACTAGTATGACTTTGCCTCTAGATTCCCTAAGGAATAGAGTCTTATCTATTTTCCCCCTTGAGAACTTGTTCTCAATGAGGAAACTAGATAGGGTTTCATACCAAGCCCTAGGGGCTTGCTTTAACCCATATAAAGCTTTCCTAAGTCTATAGACATGATGAGGTAGAGTTGGATCAACAAAACCTGCAGGCTGTTCCACATAGACTTCTTCCTTAAGATTACCATTCAGGAATGTTGACTTGACATCCATTTGGTATACTTTGAATCCTTGATAGGTTGCATAGGCCAAGAACATCCTTATGGCTTCCAGTCTGGCTACTGGAGCAAAGGTTTGATCAAAGTCAATACCTTCTTCTTGCCTATATCCTTTAGCAACCAGTCTTGCTTTATTCTTAATGATGACCCCTTGTTCATCCATCTTATTCATGTAGATCCACTTAGTTCCTATTACATTGTGGTCTTTAGGTTTAGGAACTAATTCCCAGACCTTGCACCTCTTGAACTGATTAAGCTCTTCTTGCATTGCTTCAGTCCATTGTGGATCCAGTATTGCTTCTTCAAATTTCTTAGGTTCAACTTGAGACAGAAATCTGGAGTAGATTGCTGCATTTATGTATCTGCTCCTGGTTTGTACTCCTTGTCTTGGATCTCCAATAATCTGCTCTACTGGATGATCTCTTAGATGCCTGTTGGCTGGAGGCATCCTTACTTCTGGTTGAACCACTTCAGCATCTCCATCATGCTGTATTCCTTGTATTTCTTCAGCAACTGGCACATGTAGTTCTCCCCCTAGATAACAGCTACTGTCTTCTACTTGCTGTCTTGCAGTAGGCACTTCTTCTATAGTAAGCTTGTCCATTTTCTTTGTTAAACCTGTGGGGCTGCATACACTACTAGACAACTCATTATTAATAAGTTTAGTCTCATCAAAAACTACATGCACAGATTCTTCTACAACTTGTGTAGTCAAGTTGTAGACTCTATAAGCCTTACTATTATTGTTGTACCCAACAAAAATTCCCTCTTGGGACTTGGCAGCAAACTTAGTCAAGTAAGACTTTCCATTGTTAAGTATGAAGCATTTGTAACCAAAGATCCTGAAATAGGATAGGTTTAGTTTCCTGCCTTTCACAACTTCATAGGGGGTCTTGTTAAGCCTTTTAGTGATGGTAGCCCTATTTATAATATGGCATGCAGTGTTGACTGCTTCAGCCCAGAAATACTCTGGCAGTGATGTATCACTTAATAGGGTCCTACCAGCCTCTATCAAGGTTCTATTCTTCCTCTCAGCAATGCCATTTTGCTGAGGTGTTCTAGGTGAAGAGAATTCTTGAAATATCCCAAAGTCTTCACATAGTTTTGTCATGCTATCAGACTGAAATTCAGTACCATGGTCACTTCTAATTTTGACCACTGTACTATTTAGTTCATTCTGAATTTGCTTGACAAAGCTATAGAAGACACTAGGTGTTTCAGATTTCTGTCTTAAGAAGAACACCCAGGAAAACCTTGAGTAGTCATCTACAACTACAAAGGTATAGACCTTCCTACCTAAGCTGTGAACTGGCATTGGACCAAAAAGATCCATATGCAAGAGGTATAAACACCTCACAGCATCTTTGTTTTCTATGCTTCTAAAGGTGGATTTAGTCTGCTTGCCCTTTTGACAAGCTGAGCAAATACCATCTTTAACACACTTAAATTGAGGACCATTCCTCACTAACTCTTTGCTAAAGAGTTTGTCAATATTCTTGTAGTTAAGATGGGCTAGCCTCTTGTGCCATTTGACACAATGAGAGACTGTCTCATCAGCTACAAGACAAACAGGAGAACCATTGTTCTCAATCATAATGTCTAGGCAGTAGACATTCCTCTTCCTATAACCCGTCAAAATGATCTCTTGATCACTTGACCTCTTGATATGACAACCATTTTTAACAAATGAGATGTCATACCCTACATCACTTAATTGACTTATACTTATTAGGTTGTGTTTAAACCCTTTAACATAAGCTACTTGAGTAATGGTAACCAAGTTTGTAGAAATGTTACCAAACCCTTTGATGATTCCTTTTTCAGAACCACCAAAGGTGACTTTAGGACCATCTTTTATTGGAATGTAGTCCTTTAGTAATCTTCTAGTTCCAGTCATATGTCTGGAACATCCACTGTCCAAGTACCATGTTGGGGTATGGCCACTTGGACTCACCTGCAAAACAGATTAGTGAACCTTAGAACCCAAAGAATTCTTGGGTCCTTGGTACTTGTTAGTCTGCAACTTGACAAAACTACCTACTGGCTTTCCACCAGGTAGCTTGCTACTCACTTTGGCACTAACATTGTGCCAACAGTCCACTGCAAAGTGGCCAACCTTGCCACAGCACCAGCATTCAAACTTATTGTACCTTTGCTTAGGTACTGTCTTTGCTGTCTTATCTACAGCTGACTTGTTGAATGTTGGGGCTTTGCCCTTGGACTTGGGCTTGGACTGCTCAGTCCTTGCAGGTTTAATAAAGCCCAGTCCAGCCTTGCCTTTATGATGAACAAATTCATCAATTAAAGGTAGCACTGACTTAGGTTTAGAAAACCTAGCAACAAGCTCTCTTTCTTTCTGAAGATTGATCTCCAGACTCTTGATTTGATCATTTTTAAATGATATAGTACCCATTTGAATCATTGTTATGTGCTTCAACCTGGCTATCTCATTCAGTTTTTGATCAAAAGACTTCTCAAAATCTGTTGCTGCAGCTTTAAGATCAGTAATTTCCTTTGCCTGACTTTTGGCTAGGGACTTGCTTTTCTTGTAAGCTTGCAACAGCACTTTATATTCATCTATAAGCTGATGAATATCATCCTCAGACTCAGATACACTTCCATCACTTGATGAAGATGAATTTGATTCTGTACTAGAACAAGAAACTGAACTTAGAGTTGAACATTGTACCTTACTGGGTCCTGGCTGTTCCAGGTTTTTGTCTTGCTCTGTCAAAGCCATTAGCCCTTGGCATTGACAGTCTTCTTGTTCATAAATAGACTCCATTATCTGCATAAATTCTTCTTCTTCTTCTTCAGCAAACAGCCCTATGTATGCCTCAGCATCAGACTCAGTTTCTGAAGAAGAGATATCTGATAGAGTCTTCTCCTTCTTGGCAACAAAAGACTTTTCTTTCTTGTCTTTGAAATAAGTCTTTTTCCTGTCACTAGATTCTTTCCTCTTTTCAGGACAGTCTGCAATAACATGGCCTTGTCTATTGCAGCAATAGCACACTATCTTAGAACTAGTTGTCTTGCTAGATTTTGTCCTCTTTCTGTCCTTCTTTGAATCCTTTTTATCCTGATAAGAAGCTTCTTTTCCTTTTGAAGTAGAGGGTTTTGTCCTCCACTGTTTCTTCTTCAAGAATTTCTGAAAGTGTCTAGTGAAGGCAGCAAAGTCTTCATCACTTTCACTGCTTTCAGACTTGGTGCTGACTGACTCATCTGTCTCTGATTCAACTACCTTTGGAGGTGGAGTTGGTGACTTATTCCTGCACTTCCTGGAGGCTTCTGTCTTGAAGGCTACTGTTCTTTCCTTGTGCTCAGTTCTTGTTGATTTCTCCTCCTCTTTCCTCACTGTCAATTGCATTTCATATGACAACAACTTACCAAACAGTGTAGGTGGAGGAATTTCTCCCAACTTAGTCATTTCTCTTATGGCACAGATCTTGGTGTCCCAATCTTTGGTTAGGGACCTTAGGAACTTGTCATTTAGTTCATAGTTACTGAACTCTCTTCCATAAGACATGAGTTCATTCACTATTCTGTAGAACTTCTTATAGCACTCAGTTATGCTATCACCTTTTCCTTGTCTAAAACTCTCATACTCCTGATTTAGCAAGGATTTTCTATCTTGTCTAACTTCTTCAGATCCTTCCATATACACTATAAGAGTGTCCCACATCTCTTTGGCTGTCTTACAGTGTATAAGATTCTAAAATGTTGCATCATCTATGGCACTCACTATAATGTTTTGTGCCCTCTTGTCCATGGTGGCTAGGACAATCTCATCCTTAGTCATTTCAGAGAAATCCTTTGGAGTTCTCTGATTTGCATCTAGAACAGATATCTTCATGGGCACATAAGGCCCTTCCTTTACTGTGATGTAGATTCTAGGGTCTGAGGCCTCCATAAACAGCCTTACCCTTTCCTTCCAGATCCCAAAGATCTCTTTCCTGCATATGGGCAATTTCATGGAACCCAATTCCTTGTGATTCTCAGAAAAACCCATGTTTCTTGATTTTCTTGAATCTGTATTTTGCCTTACACTGAATCTGCCAAATAGGATCTCCTCAGACTGTTAGTCCTTTTTGAGGAACCTGCCTCTGATACCACTTGAAAGATATGGTACCTAAACACCTAGAGGGGGGGGTGAATAGGTGACCTAATCCTTTTTAAACTTTAATGGCAGCAGACAGTTAATATCACAGATTTCTAACTATTCTATCACAGCAAACACACAGCATACACAGCAACAATCACAGCACAGCAGACACAGTGTTTTATAGTGGTTCCCCAAGATATGGGTACATCCACTTTCCCCCTTCGCCTATCTAGCAGTGTACTAGATTCGGCCAAACTTCTCCACTGTCTCAGAACCCAAATTGGTTCCTACACCTCAGGCCCAAGGCCCTACAACTCAGCTTTATCCCAAAGCCTACACTCAGCCACAAAGGCCTACACTCAGCCACAAAGGCCTACACTCAGCCACCCAGGCCTACACTCAGCCAATCAAGGCCTACACTCAGAGATAACAATCTCCTACACTCAGGCCCTCAAGCCCTACCCTCAGCCTTTATAAATACAGGCTTACAATTCACTCAGATCCAAAGGATCCTACAAGTTAAAAATGATTATTGAAATAATAACTCAACAACTCAAAAACAAGAGAGGGGAGTTGAGAGTTTCTTGATGAGTTCTTGGAAGAACTCAGCTGGATTCAATCTGACTTAGCTTTCTTCAAAGCTTCTTGAGTAGAACTGAATAAGATTGTCTCCTTCTGCAGTTGTTCCTTGACCTCTGCCACTTAGAATTCAGAATAGATCTGAACCCTTCTTCTCAGCCTAGTTCCAACGGCTGATTTCTTGGATGGAGCCCTCTCTCTCCAACTTTTTAGATCTGCACTTGAACTGCAAGATTTTCTTGATTTGATACTTTGTGTACCACTTTAATAACTTGTTCTTCAACAATGTGATCAACAGTTTCTGTAAACTGTATGTGCCTATTTATAGGCCTTTTTCATGGTAACCGGCTGGTCCGGTTCATAACTGTCTTCTGACATCTCTGACAGGTGCTGTAGACCGGCTGGAACGGCAGCTGTCAAGTCATCCAGTCATTCCTTGAAAATCTCTAACTGTCTGAAAGTGTCGAGACTTTCTGTCTTCAAGTGTCGACACTTATAGACCAAGTGTCGACACATGCTGTGTAAGTGTCGACACAAGTCTACAAGGTGTCGACACAACTCCTTGTATGTCTCGACACAGATTCTTCTTCAGGTGTCGACACTGAAATTGAGTGTCGACACAAGTACTTGATCTTCTATCTTTAGCTGTATTCTTCTAAGTGTCGACACATCTCCTTTGTGTCGACACATCTTCTTGTGTTGAATCTGTTAAGTGTCGACACAGCTTCTTGGTGTCGACACATAGTCTTCTATGTTGATACTTGCTGAGTGTCGACACAGCTCCTTTGTGTCGACACTTGATTCTTCTGTTGAGACTTCAGCTGAGTGTCGACACATTCCCTTAGTGTCGACACTTGTACTTAGAATAATTTGACAATCTTGCTGTTCTTTGCTAAGTGTCGACACTGCTCCATGTGTCGACACTTTCTTCAAGTGTAGAGTCTTCAGCTGAGTGTCGACACATTGTTCTAGGTGTCGACGCTTACTTCATGTGCTGACTCTTCTGTTGAGTGTCGACACATTGTTCTTGGTGTCGACACTTTCTTCAAGTGTTGACTCTTCTTGTTGTGTGTCGACACACTGTTCTTGGTGTCGACACTTTAACTTAGTTTCTGCTGACTTTTGCTGAGTGTCGACATAGCTCCAAGTGTCGACACTTTCTGGTGTAGACACAGCTTCACTGGGTGTCGACACAGCTCCTTGTGTCGACACTTTCTGTCTGGTGTCGACTCTGCATCCCAGGTGTCGACACAATGACTCCAAGTGTCGACACTGCTTGTCTGGGTGTCGACACAAGTCTTCTTAAGTGTCGACACTTTCCCTCTGGGTGTCGACACATGGACTTAGAAACTTTTTGCTTCAGTCCAGTAATTACTTAACCTGCACAAGTAAACTCAACATACATCAAATACATTATGATGTATATCATTGAGTTGGGTGAGGCTTCTTCAAATCAGGTACATTTAACCAATGTACCCAACACGTTGCATGCAATGCTATGTAGTATGGGATGCATACAATTGTGATGCGTACGACCGCTCATGGCATACATTAAGGCCTTTTCTAGAATGCATAGCACAGCACGCATAACATAACATTGCATGAGCACAACGTGCCAAGCTAAAGATCTACATGATGACACCTGTACACACATGGTTTTGGGTCAAATAAAGTCATGCATTCATCGGTTAGGCACAAGTTAGTTGGATGACGGTGAGTCATCTTTCGGCTAGGCATAGCATCATTCTCAAACTCCCAGAGCAAGTTAGCAGTTGATGTTCATATTTATATATATCTTGTCTGTACAGCGTCGTTATGTGTTGCTTGTTGGGTTGAGTTTGATTTCGTGTGAAATGGTTTATAGGATGTCGAAGCGTCCAGTGACAAGGCAGACTCCCAATCTGAGGGCGAGTCTTCGGGCGCGCAGAATAATTCTCTGATGGATAGTCTACGCCAAAGTAATGAGTCCTTGACGAGGCAGGTACAGGAAGTGCAGTCCTAGCTCCATGTTATGTCATCAGCGATGTCTGGGCTGGCACCAAGAGTGCAAGAGATTGTTAGAGGCCCCACTATTTCTACTCCTTCTGTGGCAGTGATACCCCCAGTTGTGGTTCCTCCTGCGATGACTTTTATCTCGCAGTTTCAGCGACTTGGACCACCTACCTATGATGGAAAAGCAGACTTTGTGATCTTGGATGATTGGGTGATCACGTTGGAAGAGATGCTTGTCTATTCCGGCATTACCGAGGACTAGAAGGTGATGCTTGCCGCCTATCAACTAAAAGGGTTGGCTAAAAGTTGGTGGTTGCGAGAAAAGGAAAGCCTAGTGGCGGGATGTTCATGGGAAGCCTTTAAAGAAATGTTACGGCGCAAGTTTTTGCCGTCAGTGGAAAGGGACCGCCTGATGAATGACTTTTTGTACCTGAAACAGAGGAAACTCACAGTTAGTGAGTATGAAATTGAGTTTAGCAAGCTAAGTCGGTTCGCTCCGAGCTTGGTGACTACGGAAGCTGACCGAGTAAAGAGATTTCTTGGCGGACTCCGGAGCGAGGTTCAGCAGTTCGCAAGTGCATATGGAGCGACGAGTTACACCACTGTGGTTGAGGCTGCTTTGAAGGTTGAAGCGATAGAAAATGCAAAACAAAGAGGGCAGCTGATGAGGAAGGATAAGAGAAAGCTGGTGGGAGGGAAAAGCTCCCAAGAATTGGACGTAAGGAAGAAGAGTAAGGAGACATGTAGCTTCTGTGGCCGGTCAGGCCACCCATTTGAGAAATGTTTCCAGCGGTTAGGGATGAAGAAGAAGGAGCAGGTGCACGCCATTCAGGGTGCGCCAACCAGAGACTTGGCGTGTACAAGTTGTGGGGGAAGAGGTCATGATGTGGGCCGCTGCTGGGTCAAAGACAAGGTGTGCTTTCAGTGTGGCAAACAGGGACATCTCAAGGCAAGGTGCCCATAAAACTAGCCTGTGTTGTAGCCAATGCCACTCCAGGCTTTGCCTCCGCCTCCGCGTTTGGACAAAGGAAAAGGGAAGTTAAATGTGATCTCTTCAGAGGAAGCTCAGATGTCACCTCAGGTTATCTCAAGAAACTTTAAGGTAAAGAACCGTTGGGCGCGTGTTCTCTTCGATTCTGGCGCTACCCATTCATTTGTGGCTCGAACCTTTCTGGATCGGTATCATTTGACACCAGATCGAGTGTGGAATGCCGTTTTGGTGAAGTTTCCTTCTGGTGCTTCTATGGTTGCAGACTGGGGTCTTCTTGATTGTCCCATTTTGTTGGGGGATTTCTTAGCGAAGGCTGATTTCAAGGTGATCGATTTGGAAGATTTTGACGTTATCTTGGGCATGGACTGGTTAGCCCGCTATGACGCCGTCATCCAGTGCAAAGGAAAGCGCTTGGATTTTATCAAGGACAATGGTCAGCCGGGAAGTGTTTATGGTGATTCTTGTCAGGATTCTCCAGGGATTTCAGCGGTATGTGTTCGGACGTTGTTTGTTTCCGACTGTTTTGCTTGTCTAGTCTCAGTTGTGTGGACTAGTGATGTTTTGCCGCATTTGGAGGAGATTCCCGTTGTGCGTGAATTTCCAGATGTTTTCCTACAGATCTTCATGGTCTTCCACCTGAGCGTGATGTTGAATTTGTCATTGATTTGGAGCCGGGGACGCGGCCTATTGCGAAAGCACCGTACAGAATGGCCCCGCGTGAGCTAGCAGAGTTGCGTACACAGCTGGATGACTTATTGGCAAAGGGGTTTATCAGGACAAGTTCATCACCTTGGGGTGCACCGGTGTTATTTGTGAAGAAGAAAGATGGGTCGATGCGGCTTTGCATCGATTACCGGGAGTTGAACAAGGTGACGATTAAAAACAAGTACCCACTGCCAAGAATTGATGATTTGTTTGATCAACTGCGTGGCAGTTCAGTATTTTCGAAGATTGATCTCCGCTCGGGCTATCATCAGCTAAAGGTTCGAGAATCTGATATTCCGCGTACTGCGTTTCGATCAAGACATGGCCATTTTGAATTTCTTGTGATGTCGTTTGGTTTAACCAACGCACCATCAGCCTTCATGGATATGATGAACCGGGTGTTCAAGGACTACTTGGATCGGTTTGTGGTGGTTTTTATTGACGACGTTCTCATCTACTCTCGTAGTGCTGACGAGCATGAACAGCATCTGCGATTGGTATTGGCCACTTTGCGAGACCAAAGGTTATTCGCCAAACTAAGCAAATGCGAGTTTTGGTTGTCTCAGGTTGCATTTCTGGGTCATGTCATTAATCAACATGGAATTTCAGTGGATCCCGAAAAGATTGCTGCAGTCATGGAGTGGAGGAGACCGGAGACACCCAAGGAGATTCGGAGCTTCTTGGGATTGGCCGACTATTATCGCCGATTTGTCGAAGGTTTTGCGACGTTGGCTGCACCATTGACTCGCTTAACCCAGAATAATGTGGCGTTTGATTGGAATGACAAGTGTGAGGCATCATTCCTTGAACTCAAGAACAGGTTATGTACCACTCCTGTGTTGATATTACAGACAGAAGGGATAGATTATGAAGTTTTTGTGGATGCGTCGCGCGTTGGACTTGGATGTGTTTTATTGCAAGACAAAAAGGTAATTGCGTATGGGTCTCAGCAGTTGAAAAGTTATGAAAAGAACTACCCGACGCATGATTTGGAGTTCGCAGCGGTAATATTTGCATTGAAGTTGTGGCGACACTTACTTTACGGCGCGCAGTGTAAAATCTTTACGGATCATAAAAGTTTGAAGTACGTCTTCACGCAAAAGGAACTTAATCTGCGCCAACGGCGATGGCTTGAATATGTAGCTGATTATGATGTGGACATTCAGTATCATCCCGGGAAAGCTAATGTTGTGGCCGATGCTTTGAGTCGGAAGACAGGTAAATTATGTAATCTTTCAGCCGACCGTCTAGTGGAAGAATTTCTATTGATGGATATTGTCGTGGGAAGATATGAACCACAAAGTCATTCGGCAGTAGAAGAACCTTCATGGATGGTGCTTGCAAGACAATATTAAAAGGATGATCTTGATCTTTTACATTTATTTCTTCGGACTGAAAAGGGTGAACTACCGGACTTTACTATTGATGATGGGGGCACGTTAAAGTATCGCGGTCGATTTTGTATCCCCGCAGTTGGAGACATTCGCGAGCTGGTGTGTAGGGAAGCACATGGCTCAAGTATGGCCTACCATCCAAGCTCAACTAAAATGTACCATGATTTGAAACAAATTGTCTGGTGGTATGGAATGAAAAGAGATATAGCGCAATTTGTATCTGAATGTCATACCTGCAAGCGGGTGAAAGCTGATCATGGGAGGCCTGGTGGCAAGTTGACGCCATTGGAGATTCCAACATGGAAGTGGGAAAGCATTTCAATGGATTTTATTACAGGCTTACCAAGATCTCCACGAGGACATGACTCCGTATGGGTGATCGTGGATAGGTTGACCAAGTGTGCTCACTTCATACCATTTAAGGTCAACTACCCGATGAAGACAATAGCGGAGCAACAAGATCATTCGACTGCATGGTGTGCCAGACAATATCATTTCAGACCGGGATTCCCGATTTACTTCTCGTTTTTGGAAGAGTCTACAAGAGGGTTTGGGGACGGATTTGAGGTATTCCACTGCTTACCACCCTCAGACGAATGGCCAAACGGAACAAGTAAACCAAATTGTGGAAGATATGATTCGATGCTACATTCTTGAATATGGCGGAGCATGGGATGAACGTTTGCGGCTTATGGAGTTCGCATATAATAACAGCTATCAAGAAAGCTTGCAAATGGCTCCATTCGAAGCTTTATATGGGTGACGATGTCGGACCCCCCTCTTTTGGGCTGAGGTTGGCGAGCGGCCTTTGTTGGGCCCAGAGGCGCTCGAGGACATGGAAGTTGTCGTATGACTTATTCGAGAGAAGCTCCGGATCGCCCAAGAGCGATATGAAAAGTATGCCAACCGGCAAAGGTCGGAGTTAGAGTTTGCAGTGGGGGATTTCGTCTTCCTGAAAGTCTCCCCAATGGTTGGAATTAAAAGGTTTGGAAAAGAGCGCAAATTAGACCCAAGATTTGTGGATCCCTTCAAGATTCTTGCGCGAGTTGGAGCATCCGCTTACAAAATCGAATTACCCGTGAACTTTCCTGGTGTTCACGACGTGTTTCATGTCAGCCAACTTCACAAGTGTGTGCGAAATGATAAGCAAGTTTTGGATGTTGTGTCGCAGTTGGCGCCGAACCTTTCTTACGTGGAGATGCCCATCCGTATTTTGGACTCCCAAGAGCGCGTGTTGCGGAAAAAGAAGATCCCTATGGTCAAGGTGCTATGGAAAAATCAGAATGTGGAAAGCGCGACGTGGGAGCTCGAGTCAACGATGAGGGCAGCTCACCCTCATTTGCTCCCGTAAATAAGCTGGTATGTGAATTGGTGTTTTTGTTTGATTACTCATTTGATATATATAAGAATGATTGAAAAGTTTCGAGGCGAAACTTTTTGTTAGGGGGAGTGACTGTAACGCCCCGTATTTTTCGTCGAGTGATGGCATACGCTTGATGGGCGTTACGTTGGCTTTGACCGTTATTCGAGCATGGTTTTTACGCGGGCTTTCGAGTGGCTATAGCCTAGTTGCACGATTCCCCAGCAAGCCGGATTCCAATGTTGGGGACTTGGTGAGGCCTCTTAGGGAATGCATGCACCTTTTCGAGCCTGAGTCAGGTTGCTCAAAACGGGTTGCTTGTATGGAAGATGTGTTCAGCAAACAAAAAGGGGTAAAAAGTTCTTAAGGAAGAAATGGTCTAGGACGAAACAGAAACACTTTTCAAAACAGTGAAAAATGGTCATTTTTTTGAGTGACACGGCCTGGGACACGGGCGTGTCCCAGGGCGTGTCTAGCTCGGGATGCAGTTTTGCTTTGTGGTCGTCGAACTTCGTACGATGAAGTTGCGGGTGGAACACGCCCCCCGACATGGGCGTGTCGGGGCGTGACCCAGGGCGTGACCTGGGGCGTGACCTCCTGGACTCGACAAATTTTCGTACGGCGAGTTGAGCTCGACAAATGGGGTACACGCCCCGTGACACGGGCGTGTCACGGGCCGTGTCCCGCTATGTCGAGTGTCGAGTGTCGCGTGTCGAGTGTCGAGTGTCGAGTGTCGAGTGTCCGGTGTCGAGAGAGGGGACACGGCCTGTGACACGGGCGTGTCACAGGGCGTGTCCAGCTTTGTCGAAGTGTCGACACTTTTGGTCGACGAGACGTTGAGACACGGGTTACACGCCCTAGGTCACGGGCGTGACCTACCAGTCACGGGCGTGTACCCAACCGTGTACCTTGTGGATAAACTGGAAATTGTCGGATTCTGCGCCGCTTAAGGTACACCCCCTGTGACAGGGCCGAAAATCAATTTTCTCCAGTGTTTTTGTGCCGTTCATTTCTTTGATTCTGGATCAAATTGTCCAGCTCTGTTCTGGAGGAAATAAGGCCGAAAAGAGATTCCTCCTCCTCATTTCGCCTTCTTCTTCATTCTCAAAGTGAAAGCAAGGGAGAAAAGCTAAGGAAAGGGAAGGAGAAAAAGAGGAGCAGCCATCGCGGTGTCATCTCGGTTCAGGCAAGCAGTGTTCTTCACCCTTGCCAATCTTGTTTTCTTGTTGTTTTTGATTGTGCAAGTTTAGCTAGTTTTCCCCATTCCATTTTATTAGCTTGTTCTTCTTGTTTTGCCCCTCATTTTTGTCTAAATTTGTTAGCCTTGTTACTCTACTATTGTTTAGGACCCATAAGCATAAATTATCTTGTCTTTCAAGAATTTCCCAAGCTAGATGCTTACCTATTGTTCATCTCATGTTTTTCGTGTTTTATCTTATATTTCTCTATTAGCTACCTTTTCTTGTTCCTATGATTCGCTAGCTTGTTGTGTGTAATCGATGTTGTTACTTATGGGGTTTGCTTATGGTGAAGTAGAGACCCAAATTCTATCAAGTTTGACATAACTTGGGTAAGTTGTAATCATGAGTGAGGATGATGAAAGGAAACGAGTTTAGCTTGGATTATGGTGAGTTTTGCGAGGCGAATGATGAACCATGGCAGGAGCGTTGGTGTGAGGATTCGGTAAGGGGTGGTGTGGTTTCAGCCTTGGTGGCCACTGGGTTTTGATTTGTGGTGTAGAGCACCGTTTTGGCCCCGATTTGGGCTAGCTTTTATTGGTGCGTTCCACTTTAGGGCCGCCACCAAAAGACCCTTGCGGAATCGAACTTAACCGCTGCTTATGTTTCACTAGTATCGTTGTTTCTTGTTCTACAGATGATGGAATGGGCAGGTGTATTGCCTTTTTGCTCCTGCGGGTTGAGCAGGACTTGATGAGAATTTCATGCACTTGATGCATTATATGTTGGGTTGGCAGTGTTTAACACTTATTTTCCACCTTGTTCTTTTCACTCGTTTACATGAAATTTCTACGGGGTCGGTAAGCACCTTTGTTATATTTTATGAACATAATGCTCTCTTTTTGTAGCTTTGATGATTGCTGAGGTGTTCTTTCTTGAATGCCTCAGGTGCAGGGTGTAGTCGGTCGAGCGGCTAGTGCTTGGGTAGAGTCTCTTTGGAGCTAGCCGAGCTTACTTAGCGAGGTAGTTCTTACTTTGTTGTACAGACATACATACGCCCCAATGGGTTCGTGTCAGCTTGTTGGCGCCCATTGGTGGCTTTCTTTACTTGCTACATATGAATGCTAGACTGCTATTATAAATCATTGGAATGATCTCTACTTGCTCTTGGGACTGTTTTATGCTAGGTTGCATTAGGTATTTTAAGCTAAACAAAACCTATTATTGTATAGCATTCATAACATGTTTTGGTCACCTAAACAAATATTTTCCAAACAACGTAAAAAGGCTGATTACTTATATTCTTATAAATCTAGAATGCGTATAGGAGATCGTCATAAGTAAACAACAGTATTTTCCGCCGCGTACAAACACACGTTTTGATCCATAAGGCCGAGGTATACGGCCATCAAACTAAACGGTTTTCTTGCATACAACTGATGGATTTCAACTACTAAGAAAGCGTCAAGGTTGTGCCTGAGCGTGTGCAGTTATCCCCTGCATGACGTGGCATCATAACCCGTAGTTCCTCTTACTCTGATACGATGTACTCGTTGAGGACATACGGGTTGTGACAGACACGGCCTAGGACACGGGCGTGTCCCAGGGCGTGTCAAGCTGGAGTCGACGATTTGGCCGCGAGGTCAACGAAATTTGGAGTCGACGGTCGTCGAACAGCAGACACGGCCTGAGACACGGGCGTGTCTCAGGGCGTGTCGAGGCCGTGTCGACGATCGGCCTGGGTGTCGATGTTTTTCGGTCGACGATGTGTCGAGAGGAGGCACACGGCCCAGGACACGGGCGTGTCCCAGGCCGTGTCGTGTGCTCGAAGACTTTTGCTCGACGATCGTCAAGTGTCAATATGTGGTCGTCGAGTGTTAAGAAGTTGCACACGGCCTGTGACACGGGCGTGTCACAGGGCGTGTCAATTCGGGTCGACGAACTCAGCGCGACGAATTTTGCGCTAGGGCGTGTCAAAGTGCCGTGTATGGGCACACGGCCTGGGACACGGGCGTGTCACAGGCCGTGTGAAGTCTCGGGTTGTTTTGGGATTATTTTCGCCGATGCACACGGCCACAGACACGGGCGTGCCTGAAGGCGTGTTGAGTGACACGGCCCATGACATGGGCGTGTCCTATGGGCGTGTCACTGGTTTAGATCAGTCGGTTGACCACCGCTTGAGGCACACGGCCTGGGACACGGGCGTGTCACAGGCCGTGTCAGGTCAAATTCAGCTTTTCTGGCATTTTTGTGGCCGTTCGTTCCTTCAGCTGGAATCCAAGGGCTGGAGCTTCTTTCCTATTTCCTAAAGGCCGAAAACTGAGAACATATTCTCATTTGTTTAGTGCCTTCATCTTTCTCCAAGTTAGAAAGAGAAAGAGAGAGGAAGAAGGAGGAACAAGAGGAAGGGCTGCTGCTGGTGGTGCTGCGGTTTACCGACAAGAGCTCTGAGGCCGGTGTTGCGGAGGAAAAGTTCTTGTGAGCCATTCAAGCTAGCTTTGAGTTCATGGCACTGAAGCGGTCGTCAAGGGTAACGACGTTTCTTCCTAGCCATGTGAAGGCTTCCTTTTGGCATATATTTGTGATTCCCCCACCAAGAGGTGGCTGATTTTGGGGAGTCTTTTGGGTGATTCGTGAAATCCCCTTTGTTGGCATATAGATCTGGAAATGGAGTACGGAATAGGCATGCTGTGTGAAGCCCATCTGGACAGGTTGGTTTGGATTGGTGATGTTGCATACGAACCGGAGAAGACTCCGTGATAAACGTGTAGTTTAAGGAGTCAACGGGTTATGCCTGCGAAAAGGAGTAGCAGGAAGTACTGGAGTGGTAACCCAGGAAAATATCCGTGTTATGTTTTGGGTCCAACCTGTGAATGAGGCATAGTAAGTACTGGTATGACCAGGAAAGGCCCTTTGTGATGCTTGATGTCGTAGGGTGTCTACCTATGAAGCGAGTAACAGGAAGTACTGGCATGGTAGTCAGGAAAGACCCCTGACATTTGTGATTTTGCGGTGTCGAACCTGTGAACGAGTAACATGAAGTATTGGTGTGCCCAGGAAAGACCCGCTGTTGTGATAAGAAAATGGGTGTAGAGAAATACCCAGGCTTGAATGCCAAGAACAGGATTGGTGAGACCGACCCGCGCCATTATATAGCCATGAGTACGCTGTACTCGGAGAAGGCAAGGCGATTTGAGCAACGGGGGGTGGAGGATCCGACCTGCGTTATGTCCGTCCGACGTGAGACCAGAAAGTGTGGTCTATTGGAGCGCATAGCAAGAGTCTTAGGCCTGCGCGTCGTGATACAACAGGGGGCTACGGGCCATCCCGGTTCACTAAGACTATAAAACTCCGGCTGCACTCCATGGAGTAAATGCTCAAGAGAGTTACCGTTGGGTTGTGACCCTGAGACGGTGGTGGGCAAGAGCTTTGCCAGAACACCAAGAATGTGCCCTGAGTGCACGGACCGTTGGGCCGGGTGGCGAACGGTTGTGATGGCATGTGTGCGTAAAAGCACATTATATGATCTATATTGCCATATTTGTGATATGATATGCCTGCAGGGAAGAATACCGCTGCCCAGAGAAAGGGGTAGGATCGTTATAATTTGGTCAGTTGAACGCTGACCGTTGCTTTTGTTTGCTACCATTGGGTGGATTGTCCCTCTACAGGTGCTGGAGAGCCGAGCGGGATGCATAAAGGTTGATGTCCCTGCTGCTGTTGTTGCTACTGCTGCTAGCCCTCGAAGGCTATATGTGTTGCTTGTTGTGTGTTTTCTTTTATTTGTGGTCGGCCTGCGCGCCAATGTTCAAGCCACTGTGTGAAAGCCATGTAAGGCCATAAGGCCATCTTTTGTACTCTTGTAAGACATTCCTATGGATGATATATACAACATGGGTTGTGTTATATGTTGGACATTCACTGGTGGAGTTCAAGTTGTAGTATAGGCTTCCGCTAGAATGCTTTGTGATAGGTGCGATGCGCTACTCTGGTATCATCCTGTACTTTCACCGTCTGTTTTGTGATATATACTGTGGGTCCCCGGCCGGACCTTCTAGAATATACCATATGAACGGATGGGGTTGTTATACAGTTGGCCTCGACGGTGCTTCTCTTGTGGTGGCAGGTGGTTTGATCGTCATTGGACGATGAATGTTCTTGGTGAACCTTATGTGTCCGCTGTGCTAGCGGATTGCATGAGTTCAGATTATGCTCTCTCTAGCGGATCGAGCGAGTCCGGCTCCTCCGCAGTGTTTTTTGAAACGGACGTCAGTATATTTCTTCATATATTATTATTGCAGTTATATTAGTTATGTATGCAGATATTTGTTCAAATTTATGCGTGCTTGTATACCATGTATTAAATTGGTTGTGTCTAAGAGATAGTTTCTGCATTATATCCCAACAACAACAATGATGTGAATAAGGTCTATGTCTGTTATGTAGTTTGGTGCAAAATCGTATTCTCTTAGATTTTAAACGTTGTCTAGGCAAAAATAGACCTAAACTTTTGGCACGGGGTGCAAAGTGCCAAAGTTAATGTATTTCAGGGATGCAAAGTGCAAAATTTAAATTTTCATGGTGCAAATTGCCCAAAAATGTATTTTGTGGATGCAAAGTGCCACCCCCCCCCGGGTCGGGCCTCACTCTGGTCCGACTGAATCGGACTGAAATTTCCAAAATCCGTACTTACCCTCAACAAATCACGAAAACGTTAAACCTAAAACCCGCTGCTCACAATCTGCAATCTCCATTCTCCCTCGACCTCAGCAATTCAAGCAATCCTCCCCATAACCTCTCACAACCCGTCGCGAATCAGCCGCGAACTAGCGCCCCCTCTCCTCCCCCGACCTCTCACAACCTACCGCTCCAATCCCCGGGTGAGGTCTCCCGCACGGCATCTTCCTGAAAGATATTGTACCTAAACACCTAGAGGGGGGTGAATAGGTGACTTCAATCTTTTTAACTTTTTAAGGCAGCAATCAGATTTTATCTCAGAGTTATATCTATTTGTACACAGCAATCACACAGCAATCACGGAATATCACAGCACACAATAGACACAAAGTTTTATAGTGGTTCCCCAAGGTTTGGGTACATCCACTTTCCCCCTTCGCCTATCTAGCAATGTACTAGATTTGGCCAAACTCCTCCACTATCTCAGAACCCAAAACAGGTTCCTACACCTCAGGCCCAAGGCCCTACAACTCAGCTTCTTCACAAAGCTTACACTCAGCCACCAAGGCCTACACTCAGCCACCAAGGCCTACACTCAGCCACCAAGGCCTACACTCAGCCACCAAGGCCTACACTCAGCCACCAAGGCCTACACTGAGAGATTTAAATCTCCTACACTCAGCCTTTATAATTACAGGATTACAAGACTCAGATCCAAAGGATCCTACAAGAAAATATGAATACAATAATATTAACTCAGCAACTCAGAGATAAGAGAGGAGAGTTGTGAGTTTCTTGATGAGTTCTTGGAAGAACTCAGCTGAAATCAATCTGACTTGGCTTTCTTCAAAGCTTCTTGAATGTAGAACTCAATAAGATTGACCCCTTCTGCAGTTGATCCTTGATCTCTGCTACTTAAGATTCAGAATAAATCTGAACCCTTCTTCTCAGCCTGGTTCCAACGGCTAATTTCTTGGATGGAGCTCTCTCTCTCCAACTTCTTAGATCTTCACTTGATAGCTAGATCTTCTTTGAATTACTTGAACGATAATCTGAACAACTACTTTATGTAGACAGCATAAGCCTATTTATAGGCCTTATTCATGGTAACTGGCTGGTCCGGTCCATAACTGAATTCTGATAACTCTGAGAGGTGCAGTAGACCGGCTGGAATAGCAGCTGTCAAGTCATCCAGTCAGTTCTTGAAAATTCTGTAACTGTCTGAAAGTGTCGAGACTGTCTGTCTTTAAGTGTCGACACTTATAGACCAAGTGTCGACACAAGTTATCTAAGTGTCGACACTAGTCTACAAGGTGTCGACACAACTCCTTGTGTTGTAGATTTTACATCTCTACACTGCTTCTTCTTCATGTGTCGACACTGAAATTGAGTGTCGACACAAGTACTTGTACTTCAGTATTTTGCTGAATTCTTCTAAGTGTCGACACAACACCTTTGTGTCGACACATCTTCATGTGTTGAATCTGTTAAGTGTCGACACATCTTTTTGATGTCGACACATGTCTTCAGTGTTGATACTTGCTGAGTGTCGACACAGCTCCTTGTGTCGACACATTCTTCTTCTGTCGAGTCTCTGGCTGAGTGTCGACACATCCCCTTAGTGTCGACACTTGTACTTAGAATATTTTGTTGAACTTTGCTGATCTTTGCTAAGTGTCGACACAGCTACTTGTGTCAACACTTTCTTCAAGTGTTGAGTCTTCAGCTGAGTGTCGACACATTCTTTCTTGTGTCGACACTTTCTTCAAGTGTTGACTCTTCTGTTGTGTGTCGACACATTGCTCTGGGTGTCGACACTTATACTTAGTCTCTGCTGACTTTTGCTGAGTGTCGACACAGCCTCCAAGTGTCGACACTTTTTGATGTAGACACAGTTTCTCTGGGTGTTGACACAACTGCTAAGTGTCGACACTGCTTCACTGCACTTTTCTTCACTGAGTGTCGACACAGCTCCTTGTGTCGACACTTTCTGTCTGGTGTCGACTCAGCATCCCTGGTGTCGACACAATGACTCCAAGTGTCGACACTGCTTGCCTGGGTGTCGACACAAGTCTTCTTAAGTGTCGACACTTTCCCTCTGGGTGTCAACACATGGACTTAGAAACTTTTTCTTCTTTCCTGTAAATACTTAACCTGCACAAGTAAACTCAAAACACATCAAATACATTTTGATGTATATCATTGAGTTGGGTGAGGCTTCTTCAAATCAGGTACATTTAAACCAATGTACCCAACAATCTCCCCCTATTTGGAGAAGTCATAACCCTTAGTCAATGATATACACCATTCATAAGAAAATTACAAAATGATGTAAAGCAGGATTATATATAGCAGGGCAAACATAAACATGTATCAATCACACATGTATATATAGACATCATGTAACACCCCCATCTGTCGCATGGCATATAACAGAAGGTCCAGCTGGAACCCGACGCCATATACCACAGACAGCCGGAAGGGATACTAAATGAATAATCAAACCAACCAATTAAGACTACTCGTCCTAATCACAGAGCATTCTAGCGGAAGATTTTAAAGTTGAAAGAACCCAAAATTAAATCCATCAATATGAATGTCCACAGCTACATCAACAAGAAAGAAATCCCAAATACACAGAAACGGGTACATGGCCTTATGGCCTTACACAGGTTCACTTAATAAAGAGTGTTTTACATACATCGGCTCGCAGGCCGACCACACATGAAATATATATAAATATAACTATTCTACGGCCTTCTAGGGCCAGCACAGCAACATGGGCTCCAGCCCGCTATTTGGCGCTCGGCTCTGCAGCACCTGCAAGCACATACCACCGCACGGTGGCAAATAAAGCAACGGTCAGCTAAAAGCCGACAAAATTATAACGACCCCGCCCCTGACTCGGGACGGCGGTGCTCTTTCCCTGCATAACATTAGCCCAACAATATATATAGCGCAATTATAATTCGCCACAGGTGTAGGCTCGCACGGCCAAATACCCCGTGCACTCAGGGCACATTCATGGTGAACCCTGACCCATCAGTGCATTCACCACCACCCCCAGGATGGCAATAACATGTGAGCATTTATCCTTTCTGACCACCGTCTAAGGCTCCGACTATGCCAACGGCCAGTCCCCATCTTCGGGTCTCTCGCACCGAACCACATAGCCTAGGTCCAATTCCACTTGCCCGTTGCTCACGCCTCATGTCCAATTTAAGTCCTTTGCGCGGGCCAAGCTTCTCTCGGATCCTAAATTTTCCAAAACAATCTCATAACTCAGTTATGATCAAGGCCGGTTCCCAGACCGCCAAGTTAGCAGAACACGTTTCCGCTCAATTTTCCGGGTGCGCCTTGAAGCTAACCTCCAAGGATCCCTGCTGCAATCTACCGCGTAGAAACCCGAAAAATCCAAAGCACGGAGTCTTCTCCGGCAAAACCACATCAAATGCAACATCACCGATCCAGACAAAAACACGTCCGGGTAGGCTTCACACACAATGCCTATGCCCGTACTTGCGATTCCGGGCTCTATATGCAACACAAGGGGGACTATTCCCGTCAACCCCAAGGAACACCACGCACTCACCGCATACTCGCAGGAGCGGGATTCCCTATGCAGAAAGAAAGAGCTTCAAGCGCTCAAGTTGAGAATCGTTACCCTTGTAGTCCGTTTTGGCGCAATGGAAAAACTACGCGGTTAGAACTCTTCGCAATGACCTTCCCTCCACGGATCCGCTCTCCGATTTCGAAACGGTGCTCCGATGCTCCGCCGGCGGCCGGAAACCTCCTTCTTCTTCCTCTTCTCTCTCACTTTGGAAAAGGAGAACTTTGGAGAGAAAATGAGGAAATAACCCCCTATTCCCGGCCTTAACAGAGCAGAATTTCTTCTGGGCCGTCGGATCCTAATTAAAGAAAATGAACGGCTCGGATCTGCACAAAATTCTCCAGACCTGGGCCGAACACGGCTTGGCACACGGCCGTGTCCCAGGCCGTGTGCCTCGATCCAGGCACGATCGTCGCACTGAGAAACGCACATGGGCCAAGACACGCCTGTGTCTGACCTGACACGCCCGTGTCGGGTTCCCCGACACGCCCGTGTTCGTGGGCATGTCATGCATAACCGCCACGGCAACGGACACGACCCATCAGGACACGGGTAGGGACACGGGTTGGCACACGCCCGTGTCGGATGACACGCCCGTGTCGGATGACACGCCCGTGTCATCAGGCCGTGTTTCTGGCCGTGTCCTCGGGTTGAAAACGGCCAAAAAATCACCAGCCAGACACGGCCTTTGACACGCCCGTGTCCTAGGCCGTGTACCCCTACAGGCACCAAAAACTCTTTTTTCACGACCGACTCGCACACAAAATTCGGGGCGTTACAAATCTCCCCCACTTAAGGAATTTCGTCCCGAAATTAAACAAAGGTACACAAAAGCTAAATGATACCTGAGTGGAACAACTCGGGGTATTCCTCCAACATAGCTTGCTCTCGCTCCCAAGAAAGCTCCTCACGTCCGCAATTTTCCCAACGGACTTTAACCATTCTGACCTCCTTGTTGCGGAGTCGTTTGACTGCAACATCTTCAATTCGTACTGGCTTGACCCTTGTTGTTAACTCATAATCAACCTGTACCTGATTGTCCGCAACGATCTGTGAAGGCTCTTGCACTGCCTTACGCAACACCGATACGTGGAATACGTCATGCAGCCCACTCAACTCCGTCGACAGCTTTAATCTATACGCCGCCTCGCCAACACGCTCCAGGATTTCAAATGGTCCAAGGTATCTCGGACTCAGCTTCTTCAAGCGTCGAACCCACGATACACCCTTGAACGGCTAGATCTTTAAATATACCATGTCGCCAACGTTGAATTCCACATTTCTATGTTTGGCATTGTAATACTTTGACTGTCTATCCTGAGCAATCTTCAGCCTTTCCTGAATTGTCTGTATTATTGAAGTGGCATCTTCCACCGCTTGACGTTTATACAAATTTGATTCGCCTGCCTCCAACCAAGACAACGGCGTGCGACACTTCCTTCCGTACAAGGCTTCGAAAGGCGCCATTCCAATACTTGCCTGAAAGCTATTGTTGTATGCAAACTCCACCATGTACAAGTGATCCTCCCAATGCTTCCCGAAATCTAGGACGCACATGCGAAGCATGTCCTCCATAGTCCTGTTGACTCTCTCGGTTTGGCCATCTGTCTGCGGGTGAAATGCTGTGCTGAACTTTAGCTTAGTACCCAACAGACCATGCACCAACCTCCAGTCATTTGACGTGAAGCGTCCATCACGATCACTAACAATACTTCGAGGCACACCGTGCATTCGTACAATATTATCCACGTAGAGTTTGGCTAACTTTTCTACTGGATCTTCCTTTCTCACTGGGATAAAGTGCGACACCTTTGTCAATCTATCTACGACCACCCAAATGGCGTCATTTCCCTTCAGTGACTTCGGCAAACCGTGCACAAAATCCATAGATATATCGTCGAACTTCCATTCTGGGATAAGAAGGGATTTCAAGAAACCTCCGGGCTTCTGGCATTCCGCCTTCACTAATGCACAAGTACGACACTTGGCCACATAAAGTGCCACATCCTTCTTCAAACCCGGCCACCAGAATAATTTCTTCATGTCTCTATACATCTTCATGCTTCCCGGGTGGATTGAGTACTTGGTATGATGAGCCTCATACATCAACTCCTCCCGAATATTATCCGCACTAGGAACGCATAGACGACTGTCCTTCCTTAGCAACCCATCTTCAACCACAAACTGGGAATTTGACCCATCCAAAGCTTCATCCAAGATTTGCTTCATGCTGCTATCCAGAACCAAAGCCCGCCGAACTCTATCCGCTAGGTCACATTGCACCTCTGTCCAAAACAGTTTCGCCTCGGCACTAGACTGCTTATCGACACAAGATATCTCCAATGCCTCCAACTCTTGGACCAATCTCTCATCATGTACTGATAACCAATTGGCTTGTGCGGGAATCTTACGACTCAACGCATCCGCCACTGCATTTCCCTTCCCAGGCACATAGTGTATCTTGAAGGTGTAGTCCCCTAAGAACTCCATCCACCTCCGCTGCCTCATGTTCAGATCCTTTTGGTCCAATGGTACTTCAAACTCTTATGATCGGTGTAAATATCGACCTTCACACCGTACAGATAGTGCCTCCAAAGCTTTAGAGCAAAAATCACGGACGCTAACTCTAAGTCGTGGACCGGATAATTCCTCTCGTGAACCTTCAATTGTCGTGAACCATAAGCTATCACTCTCCCATGCTGTAGCAGGACACAGCCCAAACCACTGCCCGAAGCATCACTATAGATCTCGAACCCTTCGGTTCCACTTGGCGAACATAAAATGGGCGTCGTGGTCAACCGCCTCTTCAATTCTTCAAAAGCCTGTTCGCACTCCGGAGACCACACAAACTTCTGATCCTTTCTTGTCAACGTTGTAAGTGGTAGTGCTATCCGCGAGAAGTTCTCTACGAAGCGCCTATAGTATCCAGCAAGCCCCAGAAAACTCCGGACCTCTGCCACCGTAGTCAAAGAAGGCCACTCTCGTATCGCTACTATCTTCGCCGGATCTACAGCTATTCCTTCTCCACTGACAACATGACCAAGGAACGCTATCGAGGATAACCAGAACTCACACTTGGAGAACTTTGCATACAACTGACTTTTCCTCAATGTCTCCAACACCATGTGTAAATGCTTGTAATGATCCTCCTCGCACCGCGAATACACCAGGATATCATCGATAAATACTATCACAAACTGATCCAAGTATTCTCTGAACGTCCTATTCATCAGATCCATAAATATGGATGGCGCATTAGTCAACCCAAACGGCATAACCATGAACTCGTAATGCCCAAACCGCGTACTGAATGCTGTCTTTGGGATGTCGCTCTCCCTTATCCTCAACTGATAGTAACCGGACTTCAAATCTAACTTCGAATATACAGTTGATCCAACCAGGTGATCAAATAGATCGTCAATCCTCGGGATTGGATATTTGTTCTTCTCCGTAAGTTTGTTCAATTCCCGATAATCGATACAAAGCCGCAAGCTCCCATCTTTCTTCTTGACAAAGAGAACTGGTGCGCTCCAAGGCGACGAACTTGGACGCACATAACCTTGCTCTAGCAACTCTTGCAGTTGCACCTTCAACTCTGCCATTTCTCTTGGGGCTATCCGATAGGGGGAGCGTGACACCGGTTTGGCACCCGGTACCAGCTCTATAGTAAAGTCTATCTCCCGCTGAGGAGGGGCTCCTGGGAGATCATCTGGAAACACATCAGGATACTCGGACACAACTGGGATGCCGTCCAAACTAGGCTTAGGCGTCGAAGTCTGCACTAGAGTGACATATAGTTCTGCCCCAGACCGAACTGCCTTGAACATCTGAAGGGCCGATATCAGAACTTTCCCTGACCCCTTCATGCCCGCAAAATTAGTCTCCCGATCAGTGTCCAGCCCCAACTTGACTTCTTTACGGTGGCAATCAATGCATGCACTCTGCTCGGAGAGCCAATCCATACCGAAGATTACGTCAAACTCCACTAATGGTAGAACCAACGCTCGCAAATCAAACTCCCGGTCTCCAATCCGAATCTTTACAACACAGATCCTATCCGCACGCATTGAGCACCCATTAGGCAACAACACATCCAACTTATTTTCTGCCATCGTGAACGGAACTCCGATGCGCGATAAAAACTTTTCAGACAAGAAGGAATGTGATGCCCCCGTATCAAAAGGGCTCTCGCCGGAAACCCAAAGATCAACACAAAGCCTAGCACTAACAAACGTAAGCTAACAAATACAAAGGTAACAACTATAAAAGTTAAACCACTGTAATTTAACTCATACATGTCACCACGTCTGCTTGCTTAATGGCCTCCTGTAGACCAAGGTTGTAGACTCTAGGCTGGGCTGGAGCATGATGGGATGAGGTTGACTCCACCGCCTTCCCTTTCTCCTCATAAGTTGCTCCAGGTCTCCTCTCGGACTTTGAACGTCCGCTCCAACACTCCCGAGCAAAATGCCCCGTCTTCCCGCAGTTGTAGCAAGCTCCGGGGACTCAACTTGTAGTTGCCCCCGATGCATCAGCCGAAGGGGCTGAGTTTGAAGTCCTCCGCTTCTTGTTCCATCTGCGGAAACCTGTCTTGTTACTTGGCACCTTGAACTCGGTCTTCCTTTCTCCTGGGTCCCTCTTCTCTTGAACTTTCTTCGCAACCTTTTCCAACGATCGGGCTGAATTGACCAAGGCTAGGAAGCCCTGCGCCTTAGGCCCAGCAAGGAGTAACTGTAAATCGCCGCGAAGACCCTCATAGAATCGGTTGGTCTTCCTCTCTTCTTCTAAAAACATAGCACCAGCATAACGACCCAACCGTGTGAACTCATGCAGATATTCGTCCACGCTTCTGGATCCCTGAGTCAACCCAAGAAATTGATTCTCCATCTCCAACTTCTGAGCAGAAGGTACAAATCTGTCTAGGAACAATCTTGAAAATTCCTCCATCGGCACATCCGCAAGTTGCCTTCCCACTAGAAGATGAAACTCCAACTCATCCCACCACATCCTCGCTTCTCCTTCCAAAAGAAAAGTCGCTATGGTGGTCTTCTGCCACTCCTCAGTCATTGTGGCCGTCAACACCCTCTTTATGGAAGAGAGCCAGTCCTCAGCTTGAGTTGGCGTTCCAACCCCATTAAACCTCGGAGGATTAAAGCCCATCACATGCTTTAGCTGCCTCTCCGTGATTCTTCTCGGCTCTACTAACTCCACTGTTGCATGTTCCACCACTCTCGGCTCTGCCGCCCTAACCGGTTCTTGCTCATTCGCAGGAGGTGCGCGATGCATTTGCCCTGCAGGTTGGGCATTTATCATTGCGAACACGGCTTCAGCCACCATCCTGATGGTTTCCGCTGAAGGAGGTGTAGCAGGCACGTCCCTTGGTGCACTACTTTCCGCTGATTGCGGACGCTCTGACTGACCAGCACCGCTCCCAGCTGCCTATAGTAGCAAAGACACACGATTAGACGACAAACAAATTGCTAAAAGCAATCATTGGAACACTCAGGTTCCACCAAACAAGTGTATTTTCATTCCTAAGTGGACATTCATGGGTTCTTTTTGATGTTATAACGATGACGCACACATGTGCTCACCACCCCTTAAAAGAATTCGCCCACGAATTCATTTAAGCTTGACCGTAACCAGAAGTCTGATACCAAATTGTAACACCCCCATCTGTCGCATGGCATATAACAGAAGGTCCAGCTGGAACCCGACGCCATATACCACAGACAGCCGGAAGGGATACTAAATGAATAATCAAACCAACCAATTAAGACTACTCGTCCTAATCACAGAGCATTCTAGCAGAAGATTTTAAAGTTGAAAGAACCCAAAATTAAATCCATCAATATGAATGTCCACAGCTACATCAACAGGAAAGAAATCCCAAATACACAGAAACTGGTACATGGCCTTATGGCCTTACACAGGTTCACTTAATAAAGAGTGTTTTACATACATCGGCTCGCAGGCCGGCCACACATGAAATATATATAAATATAACTATTCTACGGCCTTCTAGGGCCAGCACAGCAACATGGGCTCCAGCCCGCTATTTGGCGCTCGGCTCCGCAGCACCTGCAAGCACATACCACCGCACGGTGGCTAATAAAGCAACGGTCAGCTAAAAGCTGACCAAATTATAACGACCCCGCCCCTGACTCGGGACGGCGGTGCTCTTTCCCTGCATAACATTAGCCCAACAATATATATAGCGCAATTATAATTCGCCACAGGTGTAGGCTCGCACGGCCAAACACCTCGTGCACTCAGGGCACATTCATGGTGAACCCTGACCCATCAGTGTATTCACCGCCACCCCCAGGATGGCAACAACATGTGAGCATTTAGCCTTTCTGACCACCGTCTAAGGCTCCGACTATGCCAACGGCCAGTCCCCGTCTTCGGGTCTCTCGCACCGAACCACATAGCCTAGGTCCAATTCCACTTGCCCGTTGCTCACGCCGCATGTCCAATTTAAGTCCTTTGCGCGGGCCAAGCTTCTCTCGGATCCCAAATTTTCCAAAACAATCTCATAACCCAGTTATGATCAAGGCCGGTTCCCAGACCGCCAAGTTAGCAGAACACGTTTCCGCTCAATTTTCCGGGTGCGCCTTGAAGCTAACCTCCAAGGATCCCTGCTGCAATCTACCGCGTAGAAACCCGAAAAATCCAAAGCACGGAGTCTTCTCCGGCAAAACCACATCAAATGCAACATCACCGATCCAGACAAAAACACGTCCGGGTAGGCTTCACACATAATGCATATGCCCGTACTTGCGATTCTGGGCTCTATATGCAACACAAGGGGGACTATTCCCGTCAACCCCAAGGAACACCACGCACTCACCGCATACTCGCGAGAGCGGGATTCCCTATGCAGAAAGAAAGAGCTTCAAGCGCTCAAGTTGAGAATCGTTGCCCTTGTAGTCCGTTTTGGCGCCATGGAAAAACTACGCGGTTAGAACTCTTCGCAATGACCTTCCCTCCACGGATCCGCTCTCCGATTTCGAAACGGTGCTCCGATGCTCCGCCGGCGGCCGGAAACCTCCTTCTTCTTCCTCTTCTCTCTCACTTTGGAAAAGGAGAACTTTGGAGAGAAAATGAGGAAATAACCCCTATTCCCGGCCTTAACAGAGCAGAATTTCTTCTGGGCCGTCGAATCCTAATTAAAGAAAATGAACGGCTCGGATCTGCACAAAATTCTCCAGACCTGGGCCGAACACGGCTTGGCACACGGCCATGTCCCAGGTCATGTGCCTCGATCCAGGCACGATCGTCGAACTGAGAAACGCACACGGGCCAAGACATGCCCGTGTCTGACTTAACATGCCCGTGTCGGGTTCCCCGACACGCCCGTGTTCGTGGGCGTGTCACGCATAACCGCCACGGCAACGGACACGACCCATCAGGACACGGGTAGGGACACGGGTTGGCACACGCCCATGTCGGATGACACGCCCGTGTCATCCGGCTGTGTTTCTGGCCATGTCCTTCTCTGGTTGAAAACGGCCAAAAAATCACCAGCCAGACACGGCCTTGGACACGCCCGTGTCCTAGGCCGTGTACCCCTACAGGCACCAAAAACTCTTTTTTCGCGACCGACTCGCACACAAAATTCGGGGCGTTACACATCATCACAGAACAATTATAAAACAAATTTATTACACAACAAATTTATCACACAGATATTGTTCTAATAGCTTGTCATATTCATAATTCTAAAGTTTACAGAATGCTTTACAACAAAAGAGTACATAGTAAACTTAAGAAAATTTTTATGCTATTCTTGATCAGCATCTTTGATCACTATCCCTTTTCCAGATTTTATCCTTGCTTGCACAGGGGCTTCAGCATCTTCAGTTTCAGCAGGCTTCTTCCCTATCAGCTCCTTCTTCTTAAGTTCCTCAGCCTTAATCTTTTGCCTTTCAGAATAATGATAAGGCTTGGGAAAGTACTTGCTATGCTCCTGAGCAGTAGGAGGTAGCTTTCCCATCTTGGCCTTTCTTCTGTATTGGACTATAGCCTCCTGCCTTGTCTCATGCTTTCTCCATTCAGCCTCAGAAAACCACTTGTTCATGTCTTGCACATTATCTTTTGAAGCTTTCCAGGCAGTTAAGATAATGTTTCTAGAAGTGGGGCTCCACTGCTCAAAGTCTGGTCTCTGTTCAGCTTGCTCCCTAAACCTCTTTTTAGGCTTCCTGCATAGCTTCAGATATTGGCTGAACAACTTTCTCTATAATGACATTGACCTTGCCCCCAGGTGGGCTATACATGGATTGTATGTCAGCATGAACCATATCAAAATCTGGTGGAGGATAGATAACTTGAGCTACTTCAGGTTGCTCACCTCCAAGGTATGCAGGATGTATTCCAGATTCTGTAACATTATCATCATCACAAAGAGGAGGATATCCAAGAGTTGCTCTGATAGAATTAGATATCCGCTTAGCATGATCAGAGCTGGCCTTGATTAACACTCTCTCCCCCTTTATGACTTCTCTTTCTATGTGATCTCTCACATCATCTTTTTGAAATCTCACTTGGTTCTCCAAATAATTGACTCCATCTTTAAAGAAAGGTTTTAACCTTTGTAGTTTGTCAGTGATGATCTTCTGTGAGTCTTGGATGGCAGTCTTAACAGCAGTTATTTCTTCTTGGAATACTTTGTCAAATTCTGCTTTAGCAGCAACAGTAGAAGTAGGCAAGCAAGCAGCTATGTTCTTCATCTCTGTAACAATTGCATTATGGGAAGCAGTTAAGTTATCATTCATTCTGATTTGGTTCTCAAGAACATATCCTTGCTTCTGTGCAATGTCATCTACTTGAGCTTTGATCTTTTCTTGATGAGTAGCCAAGTACACCACTGCATTCCCTCCCTTGTGGAAGCAGTCTGTCATCTCCTTCTTATTAAGATTCATCTCAAATCTTATTGACTTTATATCCTGGGCAAGATCAAACTGTAGTGATTTGTGCCCCTCACCCACATAAGTTTCAATAGCTTTCCTGTGTTCATCCAGTTTAATCTGCATAGCAACCATTAGTGCACTATAATCAACAGTTGGTGCTGGCTGTGATATAGGCTGTGGTGCAATAGTTTGCAATACCTTTTTATAACTCTGGCTCCTTCTTTTGAATACTTGAAACTTCTTTTTCTTAGCCCTTGTTGTCTCCTCATCTTCAGAAGCAGATGTGCTGGCTATGTCTACCCTCTCCTTAGGTAGCTCCTCAACTTCTTTGGGCTTCTCAGGTTCTTGCCTTACAGGCTCTTCAACATGTACTACTTGCTCCCCCTCAACTGGAGCATTCTCCCCCTCAGCAGCAGCAGTTTCCTTGTCAAGATCAGCTTGATCTAGATTGAGGAAGAGATCTTCCATAGTAAACTCTTGTGTAGAATGAGCTGGAGAAATTCTGGGCTCATCAACCATTGGATCAGATACATCTTGAACTATAACAGATGTGTCCTCCATGACAACATCTGGGACTTGACCATGAATCTGAGTTTGCTGATTGTCATAATTTAGGGAATCAGACAATACATTATCCATTATAGGGAAAACTAAAGCATTAAGCTCAGTGATTACCTCAAGGATGATGTTGGTTGCTTGCTCACTCTCAAGAGGTGTGGGCTATTCCACAACTAGTGGCTCCTCCTGGATTTCAGCAACATCTTGAGGAGCTGGAGACTTTACAGCAGTTCCTTCTTCATTCTCATCAGGTGTGAAGACCACTTGCTCTTCACTACCAGAGCTGCTAGTGGAAACCTGAGCCACTGGAGCAGTTTTCCTCTTCTTCTTTTGAGGTGATACTTTCTCAGGAATTATCTTCTCAGGGGTTGGCATCTCCTTAGACAACACCCTGTCCCATCTAGAGAATATCCTCATATCCATTTTCCTCATATGATTTATTTTTGTTCCAGCAGCTTGACTCATTACCTCTGGAATACTTCCAGCAAGGTATAGACTTAAGATCCTACCCAAGTTGGGCTTCTTCAGGCTTTCCTTGATCTTCTCAAAGATCACTACAGACCAGTCAGTTTTCAGATTGAAGATTATCCTGGTCATAATGCTGAACATATGGGCAGATACCCTATCATGCCCTCCAGGTTTGCTTAAAATCACTTTGCCAACAATTTCTGACATGAATTTCCCTTGGCTGTTCATGCCTTTTCTATTGAAAACAGATCCAATTTTCATTTTAGAATCTAGTCCACACCAAGTTAGAGCTTCTCTGGTCTTTGAAGCAGTAACTTCATCTTCTTCTTTAGTTCTTGGTAACTGTAGTACTTTCCTCAAACTTTTAGGTGACACCTTCACCTTTTCACCATGGACCCTGGACTTGATCTTGAATCCAGTGTCGTCTAGGGTTGCTCCATTAAGGAATTCCAGTACTTCCTTCTTCCAGATCTTTGTGGGTTCAGAAACAAGAAATTCCAACCCTGAGTCTGCAACTAGGGTTACAACAGTCTTGATCTCCGGGTCTGCATCAACAAACGCGTCGCGCACCAGTTCATATCCTTCATTGACGTTCTCCTCAAGCTTTGGCGCCATTAGGGTTTGAAGAATTTGAACTGAGAGAAGAGAGGTGTCGACACACAAGTTTGGTCTCGAAACTTTTGAAAGCGTGTTGACAGGCAAAGGCAAAATCCTATTTATACCTTTCTAGGTTTGAAGATGAAAAGGCGGGCAGCTAACTTAAATTGTGTCGACACTGTCGATAAGTGTCGACACAGACTTATAACATCTCGACACACTGTGTCGACACAAGTTTAGTCGAAAAATAATATGTGTCGACACTAGTTTATGTGTCGACACCACTTAACTCGACATTTAGTCGAGACTTTACTTAGATAATTCTGAGTAAAACCTAAGTGTCGACACCACCTTGGATGTGTCGACACCTACTTGTCATGTGTCGACACTAATTTTCTGAAGTGTCGACACCAATTTCCTAGATGTGTCGACACCTTTTTCCTGAAGTGTCGACACCACTTTTCTGTGTCGACACAGATATCTCTGTGTGTCGACACCTTTTTACTTAGCCATTTCCAATTCTATAAACTTAATCTAAGTTTATCATTTCTAGTTCAATTTTAAACCTATTGAACTTAGTTTCTTCTAGGGGCTTAGTATACATATCAGCTAGTTGATTATCTGTTTTAACATATTCTAGTAAAATATCCTCTTTCTCTACATGCTCCCTAAGAAAATGATATTTTATTTCAATATATTTAGTTCTACTATGGGAAACAGGATTATGTGCAATTGATATAGCACTTGTAGAATCACAAAAGAGTGGAGTTCTACTTACCTGAATTCCATAGTCCTCAAGCTGATGTTGTATCCATAGAAGTTGAGCACAGTAACTTCCTGCAGCCACATATTCTGACTCTGCAGTGGAGATAGCCACACTTGTTTGCTTCTTGCTACTCCATGAAATCAGTCTTCCACCTAGGAATTGACAGGTTCCAGTTGTGCTTTTTCTGTCTTCTTTGCATCCTGCAAAGTCTGCATCTGAATAACCTGTTAGTTCAAAATCTCCATTCCTAGGGTACCAGAGGCCTAGATAAGGAGTGCCCTTAAGATATCTCAATATCCTTTTGACTGTTGTCAAATGAGACTCTTTAGGGCATGCTTGATACCTTGCATAGACACATGTAGCATACATGATATCTGGTATACTTGCAGTCAAATATAATAGGGAGCCAACTATCCCTCTATACAAAGACTCATCTACAGGTTTCTCTGCATCATCCTTGCTAAGAGACATACTTGACCCCATAGGAGTCTTCATGGTACTGGATGAATCCATACCATACTTCCTTATGAGTTCTAGGGTGAACTTGGACTGGCATATGGATAATCCATTCTCAGTCTGTCTTACTTGGAGACCCAAGAAGAACTTTAGCTCTCTCATACTACTCATCTCAAATTGACCTTGCATTAGTTTTGCAAACTTTTTGAAAAGGCTACTTTCAGTAGACCCAAATATTATGTCATCTACATATATTTGGACTAGTATTACTTTGCCTCTAGATTCCCTAAGGAATAGAGTCTTGTCTATTTTCCCCCTTGTGAACTTATTCTCAATGAGGAAACTAGACAAGGTTTCATACCAAGCCCTAGGGGCTTGCTTTAACCCATATAAAGCTTTCCTAAGTCTATAGACATGATTAGGTAGAGTTGAATCAACAAAACCTGATGGCTGTTCCACATAGACTTCCTCTTTAAGATTACCATTCAGAAATGCTGACTTGACATCCATTTGGTAAACTTTAAATCCTTGAAAGGTTGCATAGGCCAGGAACATCCTTATGGCTTCCAGTCTAGCTACTGGAGCAAAGATTTGATCAAAATCAATACCTTCTTCCTGTCTATATCCTTTAGCAACCAATCTTGCTTTGTTCTTAATGATGACTCCTTGTTCATCCATCTTATTCCTAAAGATCCACTTGGTTCCAATTATGTTGTGGTCTTTTGTTTTAGGAACAAGCTCCCAGACCTTGCACCTCTTGAACTGATTCAGCTCTTCTTGCATTGCCTCAATCCAATGAGGGTTTAGGATGGCTTCTTCAAACTTCTTTGGTTCAACTTGGGATAGAAAACTGGAGTAGATTGCTGCATTCAGATTTTTGCTCCTTGTTTGTACCCCTTGTCTTGGATCACCAATGATTTGTTCTACTGGATGATCTCTAAGATGCCTATTTGCTGGAGGCATCCTGACTTCAGGTTGAACTTCTTCAACTTCTTCATCTTGTTGTACTCCTTGTACATTTGGTACATGTAGTACTCCCCCTGGACAGCAGCCACTATCTTTTACTTGCTGCCTTACAGTAGATTTTTCTTCTATAGTGAGCTTGTTCATCTTCTTTGTTATACTTGTGGGGTTGCACACACTACTAGACAACTCATTGTTAATAAGTCTAATTTCATCAAATACTACATGTACAGACTCTTCTACAACTTGTGTAGACAAGTTGTAGACTCTATAAGCCTTACTGTTGTTGCTGTACCCAACAAAAATTCCCTCTTGGGACTTGGCAGCAAACTTAGTCAAGTAAGACTTTCCATTGTTAAGTATAAAGCACTTACAACCAAAGATCCTGAAGTAGGATAGGTTTGGTTTCCTGCCTTTCACAACCTCATAGGGGGTCTTGTTGAGGCTTTTAGTTATGGTAGCCCTATTAATAACATGGCATGCAGTATTAACTGCTTCAGCCCAGAAATATTCTAGTAGTGATGTATCACTTAATAGGGTCCTACCAGCCTCAATCAAGGTTCTATTCTTCCTCTCAGCAATGTCATTTTGCTGAGGTGTTCTTGGTGAAGAAAACTCTTGAAATATCCCAAAGTCTTCACATAGTTTTGTCATGTTATCAGACTAAAATTCAGTACCATGGTCACTTCTTATTTTGACCACTGTACTATTTAGTTCATTCTGAATTTGTCTAACAAAGCTATAGAAGACACTAGGTGTTTCAGATTTCTGTCTAAGGAAGAACACCCAGGAAAACCTTGAGTAGTCATCTACAACTACAAAGTATAGACCTTCCTACCTAGGCTGTGAACTGGCATTGGACCAAAGAGATCCATATGCAAGAGGTATAAACACCTCACAACATCTTTGTTTTCAATGCTTCTAAAGGTGGATGTAGTCTGCTTGCCCTTTTGACAAGCTGAGCAAATACTATCTTTAATACACTTAACTTGAGGACCATTCCTCACTAACTCTTTACTAAAGAGTTTGCCAATTGTCTTGTAATTTAGATGGGCTAGCCTCTTGTGCCATTTGACACAATGAGAGACTGTCTCATCAGCTACAAGACATACTGGAGAACCATTGTTCTCAACCATAATGTCTAAGCAATAGACATTCCTTTTTCTATAACCAGTCAAAATGATCTCTTGATCATTTGACCTCCTCATATGACAACCATTTTTCACAAATGAGATGTCATATCCTACATCACTCAATTGACTTATACTAATAAGGTTATGTTTCAAACCTTTAACATAGGCCACTTGAATAATTGTAATATAGGAGTTAGATATGTTACCAAAACCCTTGATGATCCCTTTTTCAGATCCACCAAAGGTGACTTTTGGACCATCCTTTATAGATGTGTAGTCCTTTAGTAAACCCCTTGTTCCAGTCATATGTCTGGAACATCCACTGTCCAAGTACCATATTGGGGCATGGCCACTTGGACTCACCTGCAAAACAGATTAGTGAACCTTAGAACCCAAAGAATTCTTGGGTCCTTGGTACTGGTTAGTTTGCATCCTAACAAATCTACCTGCAGGTTTTCCAACAGGCAGTTTGCTACTCACTTTGGCACTAGCATTGTGCCAACAGTCCATTGCAAAGTGGCCTACCTTACCACAGCACCAACACTCAAACTTATTGTACCTTTGCTTAGGTATTGTCTTTGCTGTTTTATCTATAGCTGACTTGTTGAGAGTTGGGGCTTTGCCCTTGGACTTGGACTTGGACTGAACAGTCCTTGCAGGTCTTGTAAATCCCAGTCCAGCTTTACCTTTGTGATGAACAAATTCATCAATTATGGGTAAAACAGACTTTGGTTTAGAAAACCTAGCAACTAAGTCTTTCTCCTTCTGAAGATTAATCTCCAGACTCTTGATTTGATCATTCTTAAATGATATAGTCCCCATCTGAATCACAGTTATGTGCTTCAGTCTGGCTATCTCATTAAGCTTTTGATCAAATAACTTCTCAAAATCAGTTGCAGCAGCTTTGAGATTAACAATTTCTTTTGCCTGACTTTTGGCTAGGGACTTGCTCTTCTTATAAGCTTGCAACAGAACTTTATATTCATCTATCAACTGATGAATATCCTCTTCAGACTCAGATGCACTCTCATCATTTGATGATGATGAATCTGATTCTGTACTGGCACAAGAAATTGAACTAAAAGAACAATGTTGTACCTTACTAGGTCCTGGCTGCTCCAGGATTTTGTCACTTTCTGTCAATGCCATTAGTCCTTGGCACTGACTGTCCTCTTGTTCATATATAGAGTTCATGATCTGAATGAACTCTTCTTCTTATTCCTCAGCAAACAGTCCTATATATGCCTCAGCATCTAACTCAGTTTCTGATGAAGAAATATCTGACAGGCTCTTGTCCTTTTTGGCAACAAAAGACTTTTCTTTCTTGCCCTTGTATTGAGTCCTTTTCTTGTCACTAAACTCCTTCCTTTTTTCTGGACAATCTGCAACAACATGGCCTTGTCTATTACAGCAATAGCATACTATTTTTGAAAGAGTTGCTTTGCTAGACTTAGTCTTTTTCCTGTCTTTCTTTGAAGACTTTTTATTCTGATAATAGTCTTCTTTTCCCTATGAAGTAGATGGCCTTGTCCTCCACTGTTTCTTCTTTAAGAACTTCTGGAAATGTCTTGTGAAGGCAGCAAAGTCCTCATCACTTTCACTGCTTTCAGATTTTCTGCTGACTGACTCATCTGACTCAGATTCAGCTGCTTTTGGAGGTGGAGTTGGTGACTTATTTCTGTACTTTCTGGGGGCTTCTGTTTTGAAGGTCACTGTCCTTTCTTTGTGTTCACTTCTTGTTGATTTCTCCTCTTCTTTCCTCACCACTAACTGCATTTCATAGGACAGCAGTTTGCCAAACAGTGTTGGTGGAGGAATTTCTGCCAACTTTGCCATTTCCCTAATAGCACAGATCTTGGTGTCCCAATCTTTTGTTAGGGACCTTAGAAATTTATCATTGAGTTCATAATTACTGAACTCTCTGCCATAGGACATGAGCTCATTCACTATCCTGTAGAACTTCTTATAGCACTCAGTTATGCTATCAGCCTTACCTTGTCTAAAACTTTCATATTCTTGGTTTAGCAAGGATTTTTTGTCTTGCCTGACTTCTTCAGAACCCTCCATATACACAATAAGAGTATCACATATCTCTTTAGCTGTCTTACTGTGTATCAAATTCTGAAAAGTTGCATCATCTATGGCACTCACTATGATGTTCTGAGCCCTCTTATCCATAATGGCTAGAACAATTTCATCCTTTATCATTTCAGAGAAATCCTTTGGTGTTCTCTAATTTGCATCTAAGACTGACACCTTCATGGGCACATATGGCCCTTCTTTTACTGTGATGTAAATCCTAGAGTCTGAGGCTTCCATAAACAGTCTCACCCTTTCCTTCCAGATTCCAAAGATCTCTTTCCTACATATGGGTAGTTTCATGGATCCCAATTCCTTATGATTCTCAGTGAAACCCATGGTTCTTGATTTTCTTGATTCTGTAATGTGCCTTAGACTGAATCTGCCAACAGGATCTACTCAGACAGTTATGTCCTTTTTGAGTAACCTGTCTCTAATACCACTTGAAAGATATTGTACCTAAACACCTAGAGGGGGGGGTGAATAGGTGACTTGAATCTTTTTAACTTTTTAAGGCAGCAATCAGATTTTATCTCAGAGTTATATCTATTTGTACACAGCAATCACACAGCAATCACAGAATATCACAGCACACAATAGACACACAGTTTTATAGTGGTTCCCCAAGGTTTGGGTACATCCACTTTCCCTCTTCGCCTATCTAGCAATGTACTAGATTCGGCCAAACTCCTCCACTATCTCAGAACCCAAAACAGGTTCCTACACCTCAGGCCCAAGGCCCTACAACTCAGCTTCTTCACAAAGCTTACACTCAGCCACCAAGGCCTACACTCAGCCACCAAGGCATACACTCAGCCACCAAGGCCTACACTCAGCCACCAAGGCCTACACTCAGAGATTTAAATCTCCTACACTCAGCCTTTATAATTACAGGCTTACAAGACTCAGATCCAAAGGATCCTACAATAAAATATGAATACAATAATATTAACTCAGCAACTCAGAGACAAGAGAGGAGAGTTGTGAGTTTCTTGATGAGTTCTTGGAAGAACTCAGCTGAAATCAATCTGACTTGGCTTTCTTCAAAGCTTCTTGAATGTAGAACTCAATAAGATTGACCCCTTCTGCAGTTGATCCTTGATCTCTGCTACTTAAGATTCAGAATAAATCTGAACCCTTCTTCTCAGCCTGGTTCCAACGGCTGATTTCTTGGATGGAGCTCTCTCTCTCCAACTTCTTAGATCTTCACTTGATAGCTAGATCTTCTTTGAATTACTTGAACAATAATCTGAACAACTACTTTCTGTAGACAGCATAAGCCTATTTATAGGCCTTCTTCATGGTAACCGGCTGGTCCGGTCCATAACTGAATTCTGACAACTCTGACAGGTGCAGTAGACCGGCTGGAATAGCAGCTGTCAAGTCATCCAGTCAGTTCTTGAAAATTCTATAACTGTCTGAAAGTGTCGAGACTGTCTGTCTTTAAGTGTCGACACTTATAGACCAAGTGTCGACACAAGTTGTCTAAGTGTCGACACTAGTCTACAAGGTGTCGACACAACTCCTTGTGTTGTAGATTTTACATCTTGACACTGCTTCTTCTTCATGTGTCGACACTGAAATTGAGTGTCGACACAAGTACTTGTACTTCAGTATTTTGCTGAATTCTTCTAAGTGTCGACACAACACCTTTGTGTCGACATATCTTCATGTGTTGAATCTGTTAAGTGTCGACACATCTTTTTGATGTCGACACATGTCTTCAGTGTTGATACTTGCTGAGTGTCTACACAGCTCCTTGTGTCGACACATTCTTCTTTTGTCGAGTCTCTGGCTGAGTGTCGACACATCCCCTTAGTGTCGACACTTGTACTTAGAATATTTTGTTGAGCTTTGCTGATCTTTGCTAAGTGTCGACACAGCTCCTTGTGTCGACACTTTCTTCAAGTGTTGAGTCTTCAGCTGAGTGTCGACACATTCTTTCTTGTGTCGACACTTTCTTCAAGTGTTTACTCTTCTGTTGTGTGTCGACACATTGCTCTGGGTGTCGACACTTATACTTAGTCTCTGCTGAATTTTGTTAAGTGTCGACACAGCCTCCAAGTGTCGACACTTTTTGATGTAGACACAGTTTCTCTGGGTGTCGACACAACTGCTAAGTGTCGACACTGCTTCACTGCACTTTTCTTCACTGAGTGTCGACACAGCTCCTTGTGTCGACACTTTCTGTCTGGTGTCGACTCAGCATCCCTGGTGTCGACACAATGACTCCAAGTGTCGACACTGCTTGCCTGGGTGTCGACACAAGTCTTCTTAAGTGTCGACACTTTCCCTCTGGGTGTCGACACATGGACTTAGAAACTTTTTCTTCTTTCCTGTAAATACTTAACCTGCACAAGTAAACTCAAAACACATCAAATACATTTTGATGTATATCATTGAGTTGGGTGAGGCTTCTTCAAATCAGGTACATTTAAACCAATGTACCCAACACTTCCCTTCCCGCCCTAACACTCCAGGCACACCGCACGCCACGCCATGCTCCTCCACTCAGTCTCTCTTCCTGTGTCTGAAGGTAATCCATGATCGCCCCTTCTCCGATCGCAAACCAGCTCAAGATCTTCCTCCTGGATGGAGTTTTGGGAAGATCCACCCATGAGGAGACTCTCCCTCACGAAAAGGGACCGAGCCCTCCTCCTTTTCTTCTTCTCACGGTAAGCGCCACCTCTTCTCTACTTCTCCCTGTCGTTCTTCTATTTTTCTACAAAATGAGGAGGAAGAATCCTGTCTTGGAGGAAGATGAAGGTTCGTCTTGAGAAACCTGTTTTGCGTGCCATGGATGTCTTGTATTTCCCTCGAATGAGTTTGCCAACAAAGCGGACTTAATGTGGTATTTATACAAGGAGGATAGGATGTGGTCTTTTCAAAATTCAGTGGACTGTACCACATTTTTTTCTCTACATTTGAATGATGGGTTGGAGGAATGAATTAAAACAATAATTTGGTGTATAACTTCATGCATAGGGTTTTTGATGGTTGCAACTGTTCTACATGGGGAATCTAAATTTTACTACTTTTTTATATTAGATTCTCTCATGTTGGTCATCACTATAGAGCTAGTGATTTTTGTATGTATTAAATGCTGAAAAATATGATGAAATTTGAATATGGTTAAATTGAACGTTTGATTACTAGATAAAGGCTTTGTTTGGGAGGACTTATTTTCACCGATCAAATGGTTACAACTTCATGAACCGGATCTTAATTAAGGTCTGGTTCATGGGGTCGTAACTGCTTGACCGCTGAAAATAAGTCCCTCCAAACGGAGCCATAATTACCTAAATTTTAACTTATGTTGAAATAAAGATGAATTTTCCTATTTATAATGTTTAAAGGGGACGAAGAATTGGTGTTTTATATTCAGAATAGTGATTTTATAAGTGGTTATAATATGGTTATTTGTAGTTTATTGATGTCCAAAGTCCCGGATTTCATTCGAAGTTCATTCACGATTTTGTTTTACAATCCCATTTCTCTTTGTGTGATTTTGAAGGGAACTTCAGAATCAGGTTTTTGATAGTGATTACCACCCCATTTCTCTTTGTGTGAGGAGGGATTCCAATCTCGGTTGTCGTGATGGATGATTAATTTGTAATAGGGATATAATCATACTTCCTTACCATTAGGCCAAAAAATTTAGAGAGTGCCTTGACAGGGGATCTAGAGGATCTTTCAGGATCCTGATTTTTATTAGAAATTAGTTGATCTCATAGGTTATGATTATGAGGCAGCAACTTTTCCTCTTCTCTCCTTCTCTACTCCTTCCCTTCTTCAATGACTGGCATGATGGACTCAATGCTTCAAATTTATGGTGGTTTTCCATATTTACTAACACAAGAGCAAGATATGTTCTCTTATCTAAATAACATATTTTTAACGGTGAATACTAAATTAAAGTTGCATAACATTAGATTTTATTCTGGAATTATAGAACGCATATTTCAGTTGTATTGATTTCATTGAAGTAGATTTTAAGGTTGTCTTTTAGTTTGATTCTGCATTTATGTTGGGGTTGTGAAACTCACAGGCCTTGTTATTTCTTCAGAATTGTTATCCATTTATTTCATATTTTTTAGATTATTATCTCCTCTTCATCAACACTTCAATTTATTCATAAGTAATTGTTACAATCATCTAGTTGAGAAAAATTGGTATAAATGAGAAGGCTTATTGGTAAAATAATAGTACATATTATTTGGGTGAGAAATCTCTATGTGAAACACTTTAGTCTTATTGGTAAAATAAAGTATAGATAGTAATTAATCAACTAATGCATGTCAATTTGTGTAGCACTTCAGTTGCATTTAATCATGATTTATATTATGATAGGGGGAATGGTTTGCTAGAGTTTTTTAATAAGAGGAGAGCCACACCCTATGGAGCCCGTCATTGGCAGAAGCAGGTACTTCATGTCTATTTCGTGAACTTTAATTTTCATTGTTTATTGAATTTTAAGGAGTGTTGAGTTTGGATCAACTATGTCTTTGTTTGACAGGGCTTATTTGCATCAGTTAGTTTTGTTCTTCTTCCTCTTGCCACTGACTTTGCCCGATCCATTCCAGATTGTCCGCTTGTTAGTCATCATCGCCAATGAACGGTATCGAACTTGTGTTGCGGGACATTGCGAAAACACAACGATCGGAGGATACCCTCATCTGTCGCTGCCCTGAAATTCTGCCGGAATCGATTCCGACCCAAACACTGCCATTCTATTCATCAGCATTCGGTCGTCCCACTACTGAGTCGTGCGTTTGTGGCAAGCAATATGACACGTTGAACAAGATTCAGGAGAATTGGATCAAGATCCAACTGAAACTGATCGAGGATGGCATGCGCCCTCCTATCTGAATCAATCAGCTCATGCCACTATGGAGCAAGCGTCCCGACCTGAACGTGTATCTGATGAAATCATTGTTTGTGATTGATCCGGAAAGACAGTACGGCGTCAACGTGATAGCGGGTGCATGTCTGTCTTGCAACAGAGTAGACTTTCTTTTCTACAAGAAATTCAGTGCCTCGCGAATCATTGATTGCATCGACACCACCAGATTTGCTATCTATGCTCGATACGTGTGCAAGAAGTCGAAGAGCTCAGGAGGTTGTGGTGCCACGTTCCATGTAATGGACGAGGCCAAAACAGAGAAGTTGATCATGGTGTCCATCATCCTTAACTATCCCGTGCAGCTGTTTGAACAGAGTGAGCATGACGTCGGTCTTGTTCATATGACATACGACTTGTACACGTCCCGTTCCGGTAGTGTTGATGCCGCCAAGGTGATTTGTTGTGCCTGAACGACTCGATACATACGTCAATCTGTGCTATATCATAGTCACGTGCCATGGTATTTGGAAATGCGCGCTAGGGATGTCACACTCTGGCAATCGTCGTCGCCTCAGGATCCGACATTGTTTCCCGATTTTTCGTCGTTCTTTCAGCATTGCAGTGGGTACAATGACACTCTCGGCCCAATGGAATCTACTTTGGCAGGCCTGTTCAACGACTGCATTACTCGACAACTCCCATTTTTCAACCGAATGGAAGGTGTCATCATTGATCGTGCTAGGCATGAACAATTCATGGTTATCGTGGCCGAAATCATTGTTGGCACTGGAAAAGCTCCAATGCGGGAGGGCTCCATCATTGAGGCTGAATTGAATGCACTGTTGGATCGCATTAAAAAGTGGGAAATCGAGAATGATGTGCCTCATCCAAGCGCATCGTGACGAGCAAACTTCTCGCTTGTCACGAGAGACAGAAAAAGCCCATCAGAAATTGCTTAACGTCGCCCGGATCTACGTTGACTACCGTCGTGGATCGGGGAAGAACGAAAACTTGTGGCACCACGGACGAGCCATTTTCCCGGAGACCATATCCCTGGAAGAAGGGAACTTGCTGCTCCATGCAATTGTCGCTCAAATCAAATTTCGAAGCGAACTTCAATTCGATCCTCGTTGGGCGTATTTGCCAATCTCTGGGATGCATATCATTCTCACTCAGTATCTTGCACTGTTTCCGACCGATGACATCACTCGCTCGCCTACTTCTCTGTCGACGATGTTTTACATATTGCTTCTCCCGATTGATGATTGTGATGACGAATTTGGATGGACGATAGTGTTTGGACAATCCCTCCCTCAACTACCCGAAATTCTTGCAGGGCAACTGGAATCGCTTGGAATGATCGCGAAATTAATCGCTGATAATGCAATTTGGTCGAGTCACACGTTCGATGTGATTGTGCATGATGCCCTTGATGTTGTTGCTGGTGTTGTCGAGTTGGCTCACGATAATCATCACATCGTTGAAGAAGACGATGCTGCACTGTGGGACGATGGTGATCCAAAACATGCCGACAAAGCTGATCTGTTGATTGGCGCCGAATATGGCTTCAAAGTCAGCAACGCGCCCCATTCAATTCAGTCTAATCGCAAGCGCTACAAACCAGGCCAAATATTGCATGAGTGTAGCTCTTCATCGAGTCACAATAAAAAACATCACAGTCTCAATGCATCGGGTAATGAACGTCAGTTGGCATTACAAGGGCTTAATCTCTGGGAAGCTGTCATGACCACTTCACCAATGATCAATCCCTTGGAGCGTCGCTTGCTCTGAATGATTGCTCTCAAATTTCTTCTTCCCAATGAACTTTGGGATCTGAAGGATTTCCCTATTGAATCCTTACATCTTCCACAATTGCATCGAATTTGATATGTTCTTGTCTCGACCTTGTGTAGCACCAATTTCGCTTTTAAATGATTCATTCGATCGAAATTGGAACAGGTACTGAAACAGCACTTGGAGGATATGGTTGCCCGGACCCGATTGAGATTGCTCATTCAACGAGCAGCGCCTAAACGCAGCATCATTGCTGCCCTAAAACAAGCCGCGTCAGTGATTTCTCCACTGCGACATGTTGTTAGTTTCAATATTGTACAGTTAGAAGAGACCGTAACAATAACTACAACTCGAATCGTCACCTTGGTAACCGACGCCAATCACAGTTCACGTCAACCCTGTGCATCAGATTTGCAATCTGTGCTTGAACAACTCATTGAAGGATCATCAGAAGATATCATTGATCGACTGGTTCAACAAGAGATTGATGTCGGGCATGCCGACAACATTTATAGGACAAAAGTGGTCGCCCCCGCGTACGCCCTCATTGCTTCCCGTCACGAGGATCTTCTCCAGATGACCCACAAGGAGATCTAGAATCGTTGGGAGTATCTTGCATATCTCAAGAAGTGTGTGGCATCAACCACATCGACACGACCAAGTTATCATTCCCTTTTGCAATCGCATTCCGAGGCGGCCCACCGGCACGACGATCCCTACTACCTCAACATTTCGTTGTCGTCGCCAGCCAAACTATCAGTTCCAGTCGCATCTCCGACCACCCCGAATTCAAATCAACCGGCCTCTTCTGCAATCATCACGATGGAGGTCGAACCTGTTGTTGTCACAACCCGCATTTTCACCGCAAATAAAGCTTATCAGAGTAAGGAAAAATGCGCGTCATGATGCCACGTCAGCAGGGGATAACTGCGGACGCACAGGCAGACACCAACTAAACATAAAGAGAGGTTCTTTTCAAGTTATTTTAAAGAAAATCAGTTACGAGAAGAAGTTAGCCGTATCCCTCGGCTTAGTGTCTCATCTAGTCCACGAATTAAAATATATGATATGCTGCGGAAAAATACTTGATAAGATTAACTCAAACATCCTACATGAGTGAAAACGTCCCTAAAGGACAACTCATGCTATGCAAGACTTTAAATTTATTATAGTAGGAAAGATCGCTTTTACGGTCGCTAAAAATAACAAGGTAGAGCTTCAAATTATGCAATGCATGAAGTGATAGTAGTAGATTTTATAGCTAAAATTACCTAACATGCATTCCTAGCATAAATCCTCCCAGAGAGAAAGTAAAACATCCACTTTTAAATAAATGAGCAGCTAGCAAGTGTAACACCCCCTATCCGTCGCATAGCATATAGCAGTAGGTCCGGCCGGGGCCCGACGCCATATACCACAGACAGACTGGGTGGTTACGTATGGAAACCATCCAACCAATCTCAACGTCCTACACAGAGCATTCTAGCGGAAGCAGTTTATAAGAGTTGTAAACAAGAACCCAGCATCAAGCACAAATGTCCACTAGTACAATTTAGGAATGTTATACAAAATACCCAAAACCGGCCTTAAGGCCTTACAAAGTGTTTCACTTGAAAATTACATGTTTTACAAACCACGGCACGCAGGCCGGTCATACATGAATAAAATAGTAAACACTTCTACTTGGGCCTTCGAGGGCCAGCTTCGCAAAAAGGGCTTTAGCCCGCTATTGACCGCTTGGTCCAGCTGCACCTGCAAGCAACAAACCACCGCACGGTGGTAAAACAAGGCAACGGTCAGCAATGCTGACCAAATTATAACGATCCCGCCCCCAACTCGGGGCGGCGATGCTCCTTCCCTGCATTTCATTAGCATAAGCGAGCAATGTATATAACCATAGCCATTTCATCACAGACGTTGGCTCGTACGGCCGCACGCCCCGTGCACTCAGGGCACATTCTCGGTGAACCGGTCGATGTCACGTCAATTAAAGCCATTAACATTCTGGACTCACCACCGCCACTTAGACGGCCAAACCTATGAGCAATTTGTCTTCATGGCATGGGTCACGTCAATTTAAGCCATTGACCGTCGAAGACTCACATCTATGCCAACGGCGAGTGCCACGTAACCTTAGGTCTCTCTAACCGAACGATATAAAGCGGGTACGGCTCCATCTAACCCGTGCTCACTTCGCAACGACAATTTAAGCCATTTGCGCGGGTCAAACATTCACCGAGTCCCATTCTAGCGCAAGTCACATAACTCAGTTATGTTCGAGTTGGCTCTCAAGCCACCAAGCTGGCAAGATCTCGTATCCGCCCAGTTTTCCGGGTGCACCTTTGGGTTTTTCCCCAAGGCTCCCTGCTGCAATCTACCGCATAAAAAACCCGAAAACAACCAATAGCACGGAATCTTCTCCGGCCTTATGCAATGCAACATCACCGATCCAGACTAACATGTCCGGGTAGGCTTCACACATCATGCCTATGTCCGTCCTCGGATATGGACTCTAAACAACGGGGACTTTACATATCTACCCGAAGGAACGCCTCCAACTCTTCGCAAACTCGTGAGAGCGGGCTTCCTATGCTAAGAAAGAGAGCTATTCATGCTCAAGATGAGGATCGTTACCCTTGAGTTCCTCTTTGGCGCCATCGAAAAGTAATCGGATAGAAATCACCGCACTTGCGTTGCCTCCGTGGATCCAGAGTCGGCTCGCGATTCAGAGCTCCGAAGCTCCTCCAATGGCGGGATCTAGTTCTTCTTCCTCCAATGGCTCTCCTCTTTCTCCAAGGACTTGGAGAGATGATAAGGTAAGAAAATGATGGATTTCCAAGTCAACTCACGGGTATATCCTCTCAGGAACAACCCCCAGCCGTTGGATCTCAACCTAAGAAAACGAGCGGCTTTGATTCGGGGCTGAAATGCCCAATCTGGGCCGAACACGGCCTGGCACACGCCCGTGTCCAGGGCCGTGTGCCGCATTCGCCGTCAAAATCGAATCTCCTGGAACCTCACACGGGTATCGAACACGCCCGTGTTTGAGCTGACACGCCCGTGTTCCAGCTGACACGGCCGTGTAGCCGGCCGTGTACCCCATGATTTTTCCCCCGTTTTCAACCCGAGCACTGCACGGGTCCTAGGACACGCCCGTGTCCTTGCCCGTGTCACCTTGACACGCCTGGACCCCAGGCCGTGTACACGGGACATTTTGTCGAGGGAAGATCGACGACTTGATGACACGGCCTTGGACACGCCCGTGTCCTAGGCCGTGTTCCTTGTCTCGACGATCGTCGAGTGATTCTCGACGACTCCCCGGGACGATCGTCGACACGGGTCGACACGCCCTGCGACACGCCCGTGTCGCAGGCCGTGTGCCCATTCTCGACGAATCGTCGAGTACAACTCGACGACTTCAAGGCTAAGTGTCGACACGGGTCGACACGCCCTGCGACACGCCCGTGTCGCAGGCCGTGTGCCCATTCTCGACGAATCGTCGAGTATAACTCGACGACTTTGCGGCTAAGTGTCGACACACGCTTGACACGCCCTGGGACACGCCCGTGTCCCAGGCCGTGTGCCTTCTGCCAGAACCCAAACTGGCCCAAAACGTCCCCCCTTCGCTATTTTGAGTTTTGGGGTGTTACAACTCTCCCCCTCTTAAAAGAATTTCGCCCACGAAATTACATAAGGAAAGGCATACAAAACAAAACTTGTACCTGAGCGGAACAACTTCGGATACTCGTCAAGCATAGTCTGCTCTCGCTCCCAAGAGAGCTCCTCACGACCGCAATTGACCCACTGGACCTTGACCATCCTGATCTCTTTATTGCGTAGTCGCTTGACCTCCGAGTCCTCAATCCGCACGGGCTTGACCTTTGTCGTTAACCCACTATCCACCGGCACTTGATCGACCGCGATCATTTGCGTAGGCTCTTGCACCGCCTTCCGAAGCTCTGAAATGTGGAATACATCGTGTAAACCACTTAGCTCCACTGAAAGCTTCAACCTATAGGCCGCTTCTCCAACTCGCTCCAGAACCTCGAACGGTCCAAGATACCTCGGGCTTAGCTTTTTCAATCGTCGCACCCGCGAGACACCCTTGAACGGCTTGATCTTTAAGTATACATAATCGCCCACAGCGAACTCCACGTTCCTGTGCTTGGCATTACAGTACTTTACTTGCCGGTCCTGAGCGTTAAGCAACCTCTCCCGAATCGTTCTCACCAAAGAAGTAGCATCCTCCACTTCCGATCGCTTATACAACTTTGACTCACCCGTTTCTAACCAAGACAACGGCGTGCGACATTTGCTACCATATAGGGCCTCGAAGGGCGTCGTCTGAATACTCGCTCGGTAGCTGTTGTTGTATGCGAACTCCACCAAATAAAGGTGGTCTTCCCATTGCTTTCGAAAACCCAAGACACACATGCGGAGCATGTCTTCCATGGTTCTATTAACCCTCTCGGTCTGCCCGTCCGTTTGCGGATAGGTGGCTGTGCTGAATTTCAACTTTGTTCCCAACATTTGTTGCACCAGCCTCCAATCATTGGACGTGAACCGCCCATCTCGGTCACTCACGATGCTGCGGGGCACACCATGACGTTGTACCATGATATCCACATAGAACGTTGCTAACTTCTCCACCGGATTATCCTTCCTATGCGGAATAAAATGCGACACCTTCGTTAATCGATCGACAACCACCCAAATGGCGTCGTTTCCCTTTTGCGACCTTGGCAAACCGTGCACAAAGTCCATAGAGATGTCGTCGAATTTCCATTCCGGAATAGGCAAGGACTTAAGAAATCCTCCCGGCTTTTGGCACTCCGCCTTTACCAAGGCGCAAGTTTGGCACTTCGCTACGTATAGCGCCACATCCTTCTTTAAACCCGGCCACCAAAATAGTTTCTTCACATTACGGTACAACTTCGTGCTCCCCGGGTGAATCGAGTACTTGGTATGGTATGCCTCGTACAACAACTCCACCCGCAAATTTCCCACACTTGGGACGCACAAACGACCGTCTCTCCAAAGCAATTCGTCCTCCACGACGAATTGGGAATTTGACCCATCCAGAGCCTCTACCATGAACTGCTTCAGCACTTGATCGCTTGTCCACACAAACGATCCCCAACGCCTCCAACTCTCGCACCAACCGCTCATCTTGCACCGATAGCCAATTGGCTCGAGCTGGGGCTTGGCGACTCACCGCGTCAGCAACCGCATTCCCTTTATCAGGCGCGTAGTGGATCTTGAATGTATAGTCTCCCAGTATAGTCTCCCAAGAACTCCATCCATCTACGCTGTCGTATATTCAGATCCTTCTGATCAATCAGATGCTTCACGCTCTTATGACCGGCGTAGAGATCCACTTTCACACCGTATACAATTATGCCTCCATAGCTTCAAGGCAAAACTCACGGCCATACGCTATTACGCTTCCGTGTTGCAGTAGCACGCAACCCAAACCGCTGCCCTATGCATCATTAAAAATCTCATTGCCTTCGGTTCCACTTGGCGAAGTCAGCACAGGTGTCGTAGTCAACCGACATTATAACTACTCAAAAGCTCGCGCGCACTCCGGCGTCCAAAAGAACTTATGCTCCTTCCTCGTCAAAGTAGTGAGAGGTAACGCTATCCGCGAGAAGTTCTCCACGAAGCACCTATAGTAGTCGGCAAGCTCCAGCAAACTCCGGACTTCCGCTACCGTAGCAAGCTCAGGCCACTCCCGTATCGCAACAATCTTCGTCGGATCCACAGCAATACCCTCTCCACTCACCATATGACCGAGGAACGCCACTGAGGATAGACAAAACTCGCACTTCGAGAACTTGGCATACAACTGGTTTCTCCTTAGCGTCTCCAACACCAAATGAAGATGCTTGAAGTGATCTTCCTCACTTTGCGAGTACACCAAAATATCGTCGATGAAGACGATCACGAAATGGTCCAAGTACCCCCTGAACGTCTTGTTCATCAAATCCATGAACACTGACGGCGTATTTGTCAGCCCAAACGGCCTGACCCTAAACTCGTAGCGCCCGTGTCCTGTACTGAACGTTATCTTAGGGATATCACTCTCCCTTAGCTACTTTAGAGTACGGCGTTGGCCCGACCAACTGATCACAAAGGTCATCGATCCTTGGGATCGGGTTCTTGTTCTTTGTCGTTACCTTGTTGAGCTCCCGATAATTAATACATAGCCCCAAGCTTCCGTTCTTCTTCTTACGAAAGAGGGTCGGTGCACTCCAAGGCGAAGGACTTGGACGCACATACCCTTGCTCCAACAACTTTTAGAAGTTGCACTTTCAGCTCCGCCATTTCCGTAGGCGCTAGCCGACAAGGAGAGCGTGACACAGGCCTTGCACCTGGTACAAGTTCAAACATGGAATCTATCTCCTATCGAGGCGGGGCTCCAGGAAGATCTCTAGGGAACACATCAGGGTACTTCGATACCACTGAAATACAATCCAAAGTGGGCTTCGGCTTTGCAACCTCCACTAGTGTAAAGAACAGTTCTGCTCCGGCACGAACCGCCTTCACCACCTGAAGAGCAAACGCCAACATCTTGCTCGACCTCTTCTAGCCCGTAAAGGTCATCTCACGACTTGCTCCCGGCTTGAATTCCTTGCTACCGCATCTATATTGGCTTGCTGCTCCGAGAGCCAGTCCATACCAAATATAACGTCGAACTCCTGATTCCCAATCCAAAACTAAGCGCAACAACGTCTACCCGCGCACAATGAGCACCATTGTACTATAACGCATCCAATTCGTCTTTTACCATCGAAGGAGGTACTCCGACGCACAATATAATTCCTAATAAAGGAACGTGAAGCTCCCTAAACGAACGGTGCTCTCGCAGATAAAGAAAGTCATAACAAGGCTTAACACTAGTAGTTCTAAGCTAACATGCACAAGAGTGACAAGTATTTAAAGCAAAACTATCTTTAAACCATACCTGTCGTCACGACGGCGTGCTTCCTCCAGGGCTTTAGGCACCCACGAGCATAATGCCCCGGCTCGCCACAGTTGAAACATGTGCCCGGGGTCTGACCCGTAGTCGTCCCAGAAGCACCAGAAAGAGCTTGACCCGAAGTCCTATGCTTCTTATACCATTTTCGATATGCCGACTTTGAGGTGTTCGGCACTTTGAATGTCGTTTCCTTTGTACAGACATCCTTGACTGCTCCTGACATAGGTTTCTTACCCTTCCGAGCACCATTCCAACAGTCTCGGGCAAAGTGCCCTTTCTTTCCACAAGTATAACAAGTGTAAGTAGCTTTACTAGTCGATTTCATAACCCCTTTCTCCAGCATTCTGCCGGATACAGCTCTTATGGGGTTTGTATAGTTCGATACCATGGTCGCTGGCATCGGGAGGGTCTTCCTCAACTCTGCCTCCAATGATCTAGTTGATTCCACCAAGGCTCGGAATCCCAATAACTTTGGTCTTAGCAATAGGACTCGTAACTCGGCGCGTAGGCCGTTATAGAATCTATCGACTGTAGCTTGCTCATTATCCGACTCAAAGCATGGGTAGCGACTTATCATAAGAAATGCTTGCAAATATTCCTCAACCGTGTGCGCTCCCTGCACTAAATGCATATTCAGCTGCTGCCCCAATGGTCTATCAAAGGACATCTGCTGCATCGCGCCCACCGGCGTTGAAGCCACAACAGGGGCGCAGGGTTGTACATTTCCTCCTAGCTGTGCACCCGTCACAGTGAACACCGCTTCTACGATCCTTCTAACGGTTTCATACGAAGGAGGAGGCTCAAACACCTCACCGGGTGCACTATGCTCCTAAGAAACCGGACATTCTGGCTGTCCAGCACCGCTTCCGGTCACCTATAGTGGTACAAAACACCGTCAAGCGACCAAATAAAATTGCGAACAGCAATTATAGGAACACGCAGGTTCCTCAAACACGAGTATTTTCATTCCTAAGTGGACATTCATGGGTTCTTTTACCGTTATAACGATGACGCACACAATGTGCTCACCACCCCTTAAAAAGAATTCGGCCACGAATTCAGCTTAAGGCCGACCAAAACCAGTAGTCTGATACCAAATTGTAACACCCCCTATCCGTCGCATAGCATATAGTAGTAGGTCCGGTCGGGGCCCGACGACATATACCACAGACAGACCGGGTGGTTACGTATGGAAACCATCCAACCAATCTCAACGTCCTACACAGAGCATTCTAGCGGAAGCAGTTTATAAGAGTTGTAAACAAGAACCCAGCATCAAGCACAAATGTCCACTAGTACAATTTAGGAATGTTATACAAAATACCCAAAACCGGCCGTAAGGCCTTACAAAGTGTTTCACTTGAAAATTACATGTTTTACAAACCACGGCACGCAGGCCGGTCATACATGAATAAAACAGTAAACACTTCTACTTGGGCCTTCGAGGGCCAGCTTCGCAAAAAGGGCTTTAGCCCGCTATTGACCGCTTGGTCCAGCTGCACCTGCAAGCAACAAACCACCGCACGGTGGTAAAACAAGGCAACGGTCAGCAATGCTGACCAAATTATAACGATCCCGCCCCCAACTCGGGGCGGCGATGCTCCTTCCCTGCATTTCATTAGCATAAGCGAGCAATGTATATAACCATAGCCATTTCATCACAGACGTTGGCTCGTACGGCCGCACGCCCCGTGCACTCAGGGCACATTCTCGGTGAACCGGTCGATGTCACGTCAATTAAAGCCATTAACATTCCGGACTCACCACCGTCACTTAGACGGCCAAACCTATGAGCAATTTGTCTTCATGGCATGGGTCACGTCAATTTAAGCCATTGACCGCCGAAGACTCACATCTATGCCAACGGAGAGTGCCACGTAACCTTAGGTCTCTCTAACTGAACGACATAAAGCGGGTACGGCTCCATCTAACCCGTGCTCACTTCGCAACGACAATTTAAGCCATTTGCGCGGGTCAAACTTTCACCGAGTCCCATTCTACCGCAAGTCACATAACTCAGTTATGTTCGAGTTGGCTCTCAGGCCACCAAGCTGGCAAGATCTCGTATCCGCCCAGTTTTCTGGGTGCACCTTTGGGTTAGTCCCCAAGGCTCCCTGCTGCAATCTACCGCGTAGAAAACCCGAAAACAACCAATAGCACGGAGTCTTCTCCGGCCTTATGCAATGCAACATCACCGATCCAGACTAACATGTTCGGGTAGGCTTCACACATCATGCCTATGTCCGTCCTCGGATACGGACTCTAAACAACGGGGACTTTACATATCTACCCGAAGGAACGCCTCCAACTCTTCGCAAACTCGCGAGAGCGGGCTTCCTATGCTAAGAAAGAGAGCTATTCATGCTCAAGATGAGGATCGTTGCCCTTGAGTTCCTCTTTGGCACCATCGAAAAGTAATCGGATAAAAATCACCGCACTTGCGTTGCCTCCGTGGATCCGGAGTCGGCTCGCGATTCGGAGCTCCGAAGCTCCTCCAATGGCGGGATCTAGTTCTTCTTCCTCCAATGGCTCTCCTCTTTCTCCAAGGACTTGGAGAGATGATAAGGTAAGAAAATGATGGATTTCCAAGTCAACTCACGGGTATATCCTCTCAGGAACAACCCCCAGCCGTTGGATCTCAACCTAAGAAAACGAGCGGCTTTGATTCGGGGCTGAAATGCCCAATCTGGGCCGAACACGGCCTGGCACACGCCCGTGTCCAGGGCCGTGTGCCGCATTCGCCGTCAAAATCGAATCTCCTGGAACCTCACATGGGTATCGAACACGCCCGTGTTCGAGCTGACACGCCCGTGTTCCAGCTGACACGGCCGTGTAGCCGGCCGTGTACCCCATGATTTTTCCCCCGTTTTCAACCCGAGCACTGCACGGGTCCTAGGACACGCCCGTGTCCTTGCCCGTGTCACCTTGACACGCCTGGACCCCAGGCCGTGTACATGGGACATTTTGTCGAGGGAAGATCGACGACTTGATGACACGGCCTTGGACACGCCCGTGTCCTAGGCCGTGTTCCTTGTCTCGACGATCGTCGAGTGAATCTCGACGACTCCCCGGGACGATCGTCGACACGGGTCGACACGCCCTGCGACACGCCCGTGTCGCAGGCCGTGTGCCCATTCTCGACGAATCGTCGAGTATAACTCGACGACTTCACGGCTAAGTGTCGACACGGGTCGACACGGGTCGACACGCCCTGCGACACGCCCGTGTCGCAGGCCGTGTGCCCATTCTCGACGAATCGTCGAGTATAACTCGACGACTTCGCGGCTAAGTGTCGACACACGCTTGACACGCCCTGGGACACGCCCGTGTCCCAGGCCGTGTGCCTTCTGCCAGAACCCAAACTGGCCCAAAACGTCCCCCCTTCGCTATTTTGAGTTTTGGGGTATTACAGCAAGTATCAACAACTAACAAATCAGTGGGCGCCAACAAGCTGACACGAACCCACGAACAAAAAGTATGTCTGAACTAGTAAAACTAAACCAACAACAAACTACCTCGCAGAGACGAGGCAACAAACACGGCCAACGCTGCCGCCCAGAAAACTCCAAAACCAGCACTGCTAACCGCTACTGCTCTGAACCTGAGGCATTCCAAAAAAACAGAACGCCTCAGCAAGTAGGTACAAATGGTGGCAGAAAAATTAAGCAAAGGTAAACAAAGGTCAAAAGGGGTACCAACCCAAGACCAAAAAATACTGACATAAAGTACGAATTAAGCATCAAACAGAAAAGGAACACTCACGTGAATCATCACGTACACTGCAAACACACCATAAGCTCAAGGCAATAAGGTGACGAACATGAGTAAATCATAAGGAAGAAAATTCATAACCTTTATTAACCACTTGTGGTCACTCTACCTAAAAACACGGGCGAGATGGTCACTTAGCTGGACACACCCCTCACGAAGATTAAATCTATTTAACTGTGGGAGAGATTCATACACTCCACCATACACCGCAGATGCCCAAAACACCGGTAGAGTTCCAAAAGGTACTAATAAAGGAAACAACCTTGCGGAGGTGGTCACGCCCACTAACTCCTGAAACCAATGAAAAACCAAAGAAACCACAACTCCAACATCTCGGGACTTGGCTTGACAGATTCTACTAGACATTACCGAACTAAAGACGCGGTTGATCAACCCTTAGGAACGATTTACAACCCTAATTAAACTCTAAAACGTTTGATAACGAGAGCTAAGGCACTTAAACCATCGCTAAAACACTTCAAGAACGATTAAACATAAATAGACAAGATCGAGTTTAGCACGGCAACACATCATAACAACATGTGATCAACAAAGCGGTTAATCATAGCAATAATTGGGAAGAAAATTTGTAGAAAATTTTAGGGGACGTGAAAAAACATAGCCGTTACCATCGAATCGGACAAGGAAAAATGAGGAGAAACCACCACTTGCCTTGGTTTTACCGGAAAAGTCCACCGAAATCACTTCACGTCATAGATCGGGGCAAAAGGATGCTGGAGAAGTTGAAATCTAGACAAAAATGGCCAAAAAAGAGGTTATGGCCGAAAAACCCTAACGAGAAATCTCAAGAAATGGGAAAGAAATAACCACGAGGGTGTAGCTCTCGGCGAGAGCTTTCCAGATCTATGCTCGGATGAAGATTTCGAGCACGGGAGCACCGTCGGCGGCCACCGAAAGATTCACGAAAAAGAAACTCTCTCTCTCGCTCGCTGCTCTGGTTTGGGAGGAAAAGAATCGGAGAAGATGAAGTTTGGTTCTAAAACCTAAGTCTTGCATAGCATGAGTTGTCCTTTAGGGACGTTTTCACTCATGTAGGATGTTTGAGTTAATCTTATCAAGTATTTTTCCGCAGCGTATCATATATTTTAATTCGTGGAATAGATGAGCCACTAAGCCGAGGGATACGGCTAACTTCTTCTCGTAACTGATTTTCTTTAAAATAACTTGAAAAGAACCTTTTTTTCATGTTTAGTTGGTGTCTGCCTGAGCGTCCGCAGTTATCCTCTGCTGATGTGGCATCATGACGTGCATTTTCCCTTACTCGGATAAGCTTTATTTGCGGTTAAAATGCAGGTTGTGACAGTTGGTATCAGAGGGAGGTTGCTTGACAATTTGTCGGGCAACCTTTCCTTTTTGGTATTAGGTGTTTAGAATCATATCATACACACACCGATATGTCATCAGCACGTCTTGGCTGAAGCACGAACACTACACTCATAGCATAACATGAAGTATACGGGGCATATTATGTAGTATGAGATGTATAATATGTGTCTGTATATGGATCCACCATAGGGGCAACATGTGAGGGTTATGTAGTATGAGATGCATAATCTCACCACATGAATGCGACTAGCACGTTTCTTTTTCGTTGCATGAGAATGTCATGTAGTATGAGATGCATAATATTTTCATGCGTACGCCGCTCATAACATGCATTAGGGCCTTTTTAGAATGCATAGCACAATCATGCATTAGGGCCTTTTTAGAATGCATAGCACAATCATGCATAGCATAACATTACATAAGCACAACGTGCTAAGCTAAAGATTTGTGGGATGACATATGTACACACATGGTTTTAAATCAAAATAATAATAATAATAATAATAAATACATGCATTCATGTCATAGGCACAAGAGTCAATAGGATAAGAGGATATCATCCTAAGTAGGACATAGCATCATTATAAAAATCCCAGAGCAAGTTGCAGTGTAAGCAAGTGTCTTTTAAGTATGGTCTGAACTAAGTGGTGTAGTCCTAGTTTAAGCTAGAGTTTTAATGAGGTGCTACGTGTTTTTTTTAGAATGTCGCATGAGCGTGTTACGACCAGGTCGACTCCCCAGTCTGAGGGCGAGTCGTCAGGTATGCGGGGTGAGGCGATGATTGTTGAACTACGCTAGAGCATGGAGACCATGGCAGGTCAGATCGTGGCAATGCAAGCACAGTTGCAGGCATTGTTGGCTACCTCCTTAGGATAGCATCCTGGTAAGCAAACCCCTGTGGTGATTGGGTATGAGAGTGAGATCAGTAAATTTAATAAGTTTTGTCAAAAACTTAACTCCAAGAATATATATATATATATATGTTTATAAAAAGTTTTGTCAAAAACGGTTTATTTCGAGCGGTTTTGCGGGAACCCAAAATAGAGATCTAGGATGACTTCAAATCAAAACGTTGTCAACATGACAGTTGTAGATCTCGTCGAGACGAACAAATTTCATGATGGCCATGTTTTTATACGATGCATTTTTGACCCTCAAAACGGCCTCTGAGCGCAGACAGAAACAGCCTACTCGAGTGACAGCATACCTACTCGAGTAACAGCATACCTACTCGAGTAGCAGCATACCTACTAGAGTAACAGCATACCTACTCAAGTAGTAACATACCTACTCGAGTAGTAACATAATATACTCAAGTAGAGGCTCATTACTCGAGTTAAAACATGAATTACTCGAGTAGAAGCAACATATACTCGAGTAGCAGCTCGCCACTAGAGTTATTGCAGAAACAACGGAATTAGGGGTTCAAACCGGCTTCAATTCGAAAAGTGGTCAACATGAAAGTTGTAGATATCGTCGCGACGAACGAATTTCATGTTGACCATTTTTTGATACAATGCCATTTTGACCCTCAAAACGGTGCCCGAGTAAAATCTAAAACGGGTTAATCGAGTAGAACCATAGCTTCTCGAGAAGACTCAGCACGGAAGCCCAAACGAGCGCCGAATTAAACGAAACTTGCACCGAAGGCGAACACTAATGCTACAAATCTAACGGCGAAATCAAAACCAGAATCCGACGAGCCATTCCCGAGATATTAACCTTCGAAGTATACGGCAAACATAAACAATCCAAAACTTCAATCGCACGCCGAGACTCCAAAAATGCTCGGATTGCGATGAAACTTGATGAGCAAGTCCAAAATTACTTAACTTAAATTTCAAACGCAAAATCTTCACATTACAACAACAATTCGGCTTACTCGACCGCACAGATGCGAAAATGCCTTAACGGCATTGCGCCGTCAACTCGACGTTAAAAGTAACGTCACGACGTCATAAATCTGACGTTGCCCAAACAAATAAAATCATCGAAAAAATTGGGGGCTTTACAGTCACTCCCCCTAAAAAGAAGTTTAGTCCCGAAACTTATCACAACTCCAAAACCAAACCAAAATCGATAAAACCATGCATAACTAAAAACATAGCAACATACCCGAAACTAAGAGAAGAGGTGCGGACGAGATTCTCTCATGGCTGATTCCAATTCCCACGCGCGCTCTCGACGTCTTGATTTCTCCAAAGAATCTTGACCATAGGGATGGTCTTTCTCCGCAACACACGCTCTTGAGAATCCAGAACACGAATAGGTTCTTCCACAAACGTAAGGTTGGGCTGAATCTGGGGTATCGAGTCGAGGACTTGACGATCATTACGAACACACCTCCGCAACTGGCTCACATGGAACACATCATGGACACCAGGGAAGGTCGCAGGCAAATCCAGCCTATAAGCTGACACTCCAATGCGCTCAAGAATCTGGAAAGGTCCTACATACCGGGGGTCTAACTTGTGGTTCCTTCCAAACCTTTTAGCACCAGACATCGGAGAAACCTTCAGAAAAACCAAGTCTCCAACCGCAACTCCAGATCGACCCTTCGAAGATTAGCATATTTCTCATAGCGCTCTTGAGCCACACGAAGCTTTTCCCGAATATGGGTCACGGCACAATTCATCTCTTCAAGGGCTTCCGGACCTAACAACGGTCTCTCACCAACTTCAGCCCAAAACAATGGAGTTCTACAACGCCTCCCATACAAGGCCTCAAACGGAGCCATCTGCAGACTCTCTTGATAACTATTATTGTATGCAAACTACATGAGCCTGAGACGCTCATCCCAAGCACCATCATGATCCAAAACATAACATCTAATCATATCCTCTACGATCTGATTTACCCTTTCCGTCTGACCATTAGTCTGCGGATGATAGGCGGTGGAATACCTTAAATCGGTACCCAACCCCTCCTGTAAACTCTTCCAAAAGCGAGACGTAAATCTAGAGTCCCGGTCTGATACGATGCTAACAGGAACACCATGTAACCTGATGACCTCTTTAAGATATAACTCAGCTATCTTCTTCATCGAGTACCCAATCTTAAATGGCACAAAGTGAACACACTTTGTCAATCTGTCGACTATCACCCAAACAGAGTCGTGCCCACAGGGAGATTTTGGCAGACCGGTGATGAAATCCATTGAAATACTTTCTCATTTCCAACTTGGAATATCAAGCGGTGTCAACTTACCACCAGGCCTTTTGTGATCAGCCTTAACACGCTGACAAGTATAACATTCTGATACAAACTTTGCGATGTCATTCTTCATTCCTGACCACCAAACAATTTGCTTTAGATTTTTATACATCGTAGTGGAACCAGGGTGGTAGGATATACTGGAACCATGAGCTTCTGCACAGATCTTAGCTCGAATATCGCCAAAGGTGGGGACGCAAAATCTACCCCGATACATCAAGGTGTCCAACTCATCCAGCGAGAAATCAGGTAGCTCTCCCTTCACAGTTCTATTCCAGAGATGCAACAAATCAGGATCATCCTTCTTATGTGCTCGAGTAAGGGAAATCCAAGAGGGTTCTTCTGCTTCTAGACTAGCAGGCGCGGTACTACTCCCAACCTCAATATCTATCAACAAAAATTCTTCTACCAAGAACTACACCGACAGATTAAAAATCTTAGCGGTCTTTCTACTCAAGACATCGGCTACTACATTAGCCTTTCCTGGATGATAAAGAATTTCCACTTCATAATACGCCACATAATCTAACCCACGAGGCTGGCGCAGATTTAGTTCTTTCTGAGTGAAGACGTACTTCAAACATGAAATAAGTTTGCTTCTCAGTTGAGAGCTGCTGAGGAGCGCAGGGTCAAAGGTTTCTTGGGCGGTCTCCAAAATGACATTCAGCAGTTCGCCAATACTTACTAGTCTGAGACTAATGCGAGGATAGTAGAAGTTGCTCTTGAAGTTGAGACCATTGGATATGCTAAGGATCGTGATATGATACCGAGGAAAGAGAAGAGGAAGGGTGTCGAGCATGGAAGCTCTAGGGCATCTGTCCCTTCTTCAAAAAAGAAAAGTGGAGAAATATGTAGCTTCTGTGGTCGACATGGCCATCTTTTCGAAAGGTGTTTCAAGAGAAGTGCCACTCAAAAGAAGCAGCGGGTGCTCGCCATCCAAGGAGTACCCAAGGGAGATCGGGTGTGCACGTTCTGCTCAAAGAAGGGACATGACGTGAGTCATTGCTGGTTGAAGGAAAAGACTTGCTTCCATTGCGGGCAGAAGGGACACCTGAAGACTTCGTGTCCCCAGGCTCAGTCCCCACTACAGCCGGCCCCGCCTCGGGCTCTACCGCTGCCACCATATCAGGACAAAGGAAAAGGGTAAACTGATCGCGATGACCGAAGAAGAAACTCAGTCTTCAACCCAAGTGATTTCAGTTTAGTTTCTATCTGGTTTTGTTATTGATTGAATAAGTTATGTATACGATTTTATAAGTAAATTAAGGTAAAGAACCGTTCGGTGCGTGTTCCTGTTGATTGTGTCGCTACCCACCCGTTCGTGGCTAGGCCCTTTGTAGAGCATCATGGTTTGACCCTCGATCAGGTTGGTGACGTGTTTTGTGTCAAGTTTTCTTCTGGTGCTTCTGTAGTATCGGACGAAGATATTAAGGGTTGTCCGATTCGGTTATTTGTTTTTCTAGTGGTTGCTGATTTAAAGGTGATAGACATGGAAGGTTTTGTGTTGTCTTGCGCCTGTACTGGTTGTCTAGGCATGACTCTGTTACCCAGTGTAAGGTTAAGCACTTGGACTTCAAGTTGGACGACGGTCAACCCAGGAGTGGTTATGGTTATCCGCGTCAGGCTTCTCCAGTTATTTCTGCGGTATATGCTCGGAGGCTTTTAGCTTCTGGGTGTTTTCTTATTTGGTTCCAGTTCTGGAAACCAAGGTAGGTTTACCGTGTCTAGAGGATGATGTCTTGGTGTATTCCCGCAATGCTGAGGATCATACTCAGCATTTGCTTTCGATTTTGTCAACCCTGAGGGAGCATAAGCTATATGCGAAGTTGAGCAAGTGTGAGTTGTGGCTACCCCAGGTGTCCTTCTTGGTCATGTTGTAAGCAAGGGAGGTATTTCGGTAGATTCGACCAAGAATTATGTTGTGATGGAATGTGAGAGACCTTCTACGCCGAAGGAGATTAGGAGTTTCTTAGGCCTAGCTGGCTATTACAGAAGATTCGTGGAAGGGTTTTCGGTGTTGTCTGCTCCTCTAACTAGACTTACTCAGAAGAATACTTCTTACATTTGGAGCGATAAGTGTGAAGAGGCTTTCCAAGAGTTGAAGAAGAGATTATGTACTGCTCCGATTTTAACCTTACCTACGGAAGGAGTTAAGTATGCTGTGTATGCTTTTACAGTCGCTAAAAATAACAAGGTAGAGCTTCAAATTATGCATTGCATGAAGTGATAGTAGTAGATTTTATAGCTAAAATTACCTAACATGCATTCCTAGCATAAATCCTCCCAGAGCGCAAGTAAAACATCCACTTTTAAATAAATGAGCAGCTAGTAAGTATCAACAACTAACAAATCAGTGGGCGCCAACAAGCTGACACGAACCCACGAACAAAAAGTATGTCTGAACTAGTAAAACTAAACCAACAACAAACTACCTCGCAGAGACGAGGCAACAAACACGGCCAACGCTGCCGCCCAGAAAACTCCAAAACCAGCACTGCTAACCACTACTGCTCTGAACCTGAGGCATTCCAAAAAACCAGAACGCCTCAGCAAGTAGGTACAAATGGTGGCAGAAAAATTAAGCAAAGGTAAACAAAGGTCAAAAGGGGTACCAACCCAAGACCAAAAAATACTGACATAAAGTACGAATTAAGCATCAAACAGAAAAGGAACACTCACGTGAATCATCACGTACACTGCAAACACACCATAAGCTCAAGGCAATAAGGTGACGAACATGAGTAAATCATAAGGAAGAAAATCCATAACCTTTATTAACCACTTGTGGTCACTCTACCTAAAAACACGGGCGAGATGGTCACTTAGCTGGACACACCCCTCACGAAGATTAAATCCGTTTAACTGCGGGAGAGATTCATACACTCCACCATACACCGCAGATGCCCAAAACACCGGTAGAGTTCCAAAAGGTACTAATAAAGGAAACAACCTTGCGGAGGTGGTCACGCCCACTAACTCCTGAAACCAATGAAAAACCAAAGAAACCACAACCCCAACATCTCGGGACTTGGCTCGACAGATTCTACTAGACATTACCGAATTCAAGACGCGGTTGATCAACCCTTAGGAACGATTTACAACCCTAATTAAACTCTAAAACGTTTGATAACGAGAGCTAAGACACTTAAACCATCGCTAAAACACTTCAAGAACGATTAAACATAAATAGACAAGATCGAGTTTAGCACGGCAACACATCATAACAACATGTGATCAACAAAGCGCTTAATCATAGCAATAATTGAGAATAATAATTGTAGAAAATTTTAGGGGACGTGAAAAAATATAGCCGTTACCATCGAATCGGACAAGGAGAAACGAGGAGAAACCACCACTTGCCTTGATTTTACCGGAAAAGTCCACCGAAATCACTCCACGTCATAGATCGGGGCAAAAGAATGCGGGAGAAGTTGAAATCTAGACAAAAATGGCCAAAAAGAGGTTAGGGCCGAAAAACCCTAACGAGAAATCTCAAGAAACGGGAAAGAAATTACCACGAGGGCGTAGCTCTCGGCGAGAGCTTTCCAGATCTATGCTCGGATGAAGATTTCGAGCACCGGAGCACCGTCGGCGGCCATCGGAAGATTCACGAAAAAGAAACTCTCTCTCTCTCTCTCGCTCGCTGCTCTGGTTCGGGAGGAAAAGAATCGGAGAAGATGAAGTTTGGTTCTAAAACCTAAGTCCAAGAATATATATATATATATATTTATAAAAAGTTTTATCAAAAACGGTTTATTTCGAGCGGTTTTGCGGGAACTCAAAATAGAGGTCTAGGATGACTTCAAATCAAAACGTCGTCAACATGAAAGTTGTATATCTCATCGAGACGAACAAATTTCATGTTGACCATTTGTTGATACGATGCCGTTTTGACTCTCAAAACGACCTCTGAGCGCAGACAGAAACAGCCTACTCGAGTGACAGCATACCTACTCGAGTAGCAGCATACCTACTCGAGTAACAACATACCTACTCGATTATTAACATACCAACTCGAGTAGTAACATAATATACTCGAGTAGAGGCTCATTACTTGAGTTAAAACATGAATTACTCGAGTAGAAGCAGCATATACTCGAGCAGCAGCACGTCACTCGAGTTATTGCAGAAACAACGGAATTAGGGGTTCAAAACGGCTTCAATTTGAAAAGTGGTCAACATTAAAGTTGTAGATATCGTCGAGACGAACGAATTTTATGTTGGCCATGTTTTGATACAATGCCATTTTGACCCTCGAAACGGCGCCCGAGTAAAATCTAAAACGGGTTACTCGAGTAGAACCATAGCTTCTCGAGAAGACTCAGCACGGAAGCCCAAACGAGCGCCGAATTAAACGAAACTTGCACCGAAGGAGAACACTAATGCTAGAAATCTAACGGCGAAATCAAAACCAGAATCCGACGAGCCATTCCCGAGATATTAACCTTCGAAGTATACGACGAACATAAACAATCCAAAACTTCAATCGCGCGCAAGACTCCAAAAATGCTCGGATTGCGACGAAACTTGACGAGCAAGTCCAAAATTACTTAACTTAAATTTCAAACGCAAAATCTTCACATTACAACAACAATTCGGCCTACTCGACCGCACGGATGCGAAAATGCCTTAACGTCATTGCGTCGTCAACTCGATGTTAAAAGTAACGCCACGACGTCATAAATCTGACGTTTCCCAAAAAAATAAAATCATCGAAAAAATAGGGGCCGTTACAGTTGTGGACAACATGTCCGATGTCATCGAGATTGGTTTGCGTCCACCATTCATGGTCGATCAACAAATGCCTAGTTTGAATCAGATATTGGCGGCCACCGTCCCCACCCCATCTGCAGGGGAGCTGTTTTCCCAGGCGGAGAAAGTGCTACTGAATTACTTGCTGACCAGTCTAGCAGAGCGCTCCTATGTGAAATCGGGGACAGGTGATCAAAAATCTTGGAAGAGACTAGACAAGCGTTACTGCTCACATTTTCATCAATAATGTCATTAAGGTTTCGTTTAGTGTGGTGGCGGCGGTCGTGAACTTGAATTATATGCATGTTTATGGTGAAGGTATAAAGGTTCACCTGCATCTAATATAGATATTAGTTGTCTGCGCATAATTTAATCATTTACCTTTCACTTCTACAGAAATCACAGAGAAAGGTGAGGTGGACAAAAGCACATGCTTATGATGTAGATAAATCTGATTTTCAAAGTTATATTTCTGAGCATTGACGAAGAGGAGGCAGACTTTAAAGTTTCCAAAGCTAGTCTTGAGACTAATACAGTTCCTGCGCCCTCTTCCAGAGACTCAAAATTTGTTACAATGAAGAAAAAGAAGACCATGCCTTATGATTAACTCTTGAATTTATTTCTGATTTCTTTTTTAGTGTCCATCAGTGGTTTTTGTAACTGCGGATATTAGCTGTATAACATTTTATTTTTAATTGGAAAGAACAATTCTATGTCAAAATTCTAGGCTGTTATTATATATGCATGCTTGTGGTGATGACCTTAGAGCCTGTAGAAACACTTTCTTGTTCACTAAAATTGTGCTCTTTTGCTTTCCGACTACCTGCTTCTCTGCCATTTTTTTAAAAAAAATATTTGCGGCGCTTGTTATATATAAACCTTGTGCTTAAGTTTTAATATAACTATATAAGTGGTGAAGCTTATAGAACAGAAATATGTCGGGATAGGTAATGACATTCTACAACATTTCTAAAAAAATGTCGTAGTAGTCCTCAAGTCTATGGAGGCATTTTTTTTGTGAAAAAGCGCCGCAACAATCTACTCCGACGGTTGCATTCACGACGCTTTTGCGCCGTTTTGGAAAACATTGCACCGTCAAATCAATGACATCTAGTAACACAGGAGAGAAAATATAGCTACTCATATCATTTTATGGGGGGAAAATGAAGGTACTGCTTTACTTAAATCTTCAAAATTAATCTCAAGAATTAAAAGGTAAACATGTGTGTTAAATCGTCATTTCGTGATTAATATCAAATATGTATCGCAAGTAGATTATCAAGGATTGCTAAACCTAGTAAATAGATAGAAAATTCAATTTCCCATGATTACTTATTGATACATAGATTATAAATTCAATTCAAAACGAGTTATGAAATTTAAAAGTATCTCATTCACAAAAACTATGCTCAAGCTGAGAAAAAACATAAACGGTTTAACAGAACTCCTAGTCTATCCAATGATAGAGAAACAATGCACAACCTCAGATTAACAAAAACGAGTATGCCCATTTCAGAATCACTACGAAAATTAACAAAAACACGTGAAAAATATCAAAAATGCGCCTTAATAAGGTGTAATCAACAGACAAAGAAAGATTGTGGTAGAAAACATCTAATTTTTCTCAACTAATTGTGGTGAAATCAACAGAGAGCACGTAAAGTCGTAACAGTTTCAAGCAACGCAGCCATAAATGTGCAAAATGAAGTATGCAATGTCCGGTATTGTTGTCTTACTTCCTCTTTTCCTCACTTTTTTTCTTCATTTCCCTTTTCTCTCTTTCTCCCTCTTCCCCCATTTTTTTATTCTCCCCCTCTTTTTCTTTCTCCTCCCTCCCCTCCCCCTTTTCCCCCATACAGAGAGGAACCTGGCGCCGCCCCCCCCCCCCCCCCCCCCCCCCCCCCCCCCCGATAATAATAAATTTTAAAAAAATAGGCAGATCTGAGATTTGTTTGGCGTTGTGACGATGGCCGTGAACGTACTGGTCATGAACCTTCGTCCATGAACGCTCAACCTCACCTAAAAAAAAGTCTTTGCAAGTATAAAATACTCAAAAAAAAATATTAATATACATAAATACCGAAGGTAGCACAGAAAATACTTTTTTATTAGTAGAACAATTTAAAAGGTCTTAAAATTTCTCATAAGAATATATATATTTTTAATAAATTTTTGGCAGATCTCATTATTGCTGTACTGACCCAAATTATTAAATTAATATCAAATTATCCATCTTGCATCCCCCTCCATACCTCTATGCAAGTTCCTTTATTATTATATAACATATGTAAAAAGCTAGCAAGTGAAAAGAAGGTTTGTTAAATAAAACAGGAAATGAAAAGAAAGAAGACTACACAAGCAATTTAATGCCTCTAACCAACCGCAACCTAATAGCCATCACTTCTTGCCCCTCACAGCTTGCAATATATACTCTACTTTATACTATGCTTCAACGCCCACCTCCACCTCCCCAACACTTCATACTCCATTACTAATCACACCCTCTCCATTGCTTGCACTTGGAAGCAGCTGCAATTCTATCTCCACAGAGCAATGCTGGGTCAGAAGAAGTGTCTCCTACTCTCTCTTCTCCTTCTATTCGCACTCCTCCCTCTCGTGTCGCCGGCGCCACAAGTTCCGTGTTATTTCATCTTCGGCGACTCGCTCGTCGACAATGGAAATAACAATGACATAGCCTCTCTGGCAAGAGCCAATTACCTGCCATACGGCATTGACTTCCCAAGCGGCCCAACCGGCCGCTTCAGCAATGGGCTCACCACCGTCGATGTTATAGGTAATTAAGGCTCAGTTTGGAGGGACTTATTTTCTCCGGTCAAGCGGTTATGACAACATTAATTCATGCGGTCTAACCGCTTGACCGGAGAAAATAAGTCCCCCCAAACGTAGCCTAAATCTTAATTTCAGCTTTGTCTTTATTAGTCTTCTCAAACAAGCCCTAGCTATCTAAATCTTTCCAAGCAAACTGAAATCACATGAACTTGGTCTCAATCGGTACAATTATTTTCTGAATCACGATCCGTGCACACATTGAAGTGCTCAGAAATTTGTCGGAGATATTCCTTTGTTGTGGAGCCCCGCTCAAAAGAATGAAAGCATCTACTGCCCAATTTTAAAATTGATCTGCGAATAATAATTTATGAACTCAAATAAAACGAGAAGAAGTTAACAAATAACAATAGTTCATGTAATTACAATATCTTATATTCTTCTTTGATTTTGACAAGGATTATGCTAAGCTACTTTATTTCTGAAGTTATGGCTATATCCCAATGCTTTGAAAGTTGGACCGGGCAGCAAAGGTCAACCGGTTCGATCGTCAACCGCGTCCAACCCGGTTTGGCTCTAAGCAAGAATTGAACCTATGATATATCTAATAAGAATCACCCAATCTCATAAAAAGATATGAAATAAATATATATATAATAATAATTGTTGTGGTTCACCAGGGCTCATTCAAAACGGTCTAGATTTTATCATTTTAGTTTGAGAATGGTAGAGCGCGTAAAGAGTCACAAGAAAATAAGACGTTAGACAAAAAGATTTTTTTTTACGTGAAAATCATTTTTCTTGTGTTGTTACAAAACATTTCAGAGAAATGAAGGGAGACAGGTCAAAATTTTGCTGAACTTATTTTAAACTTTTGAAAATTTTATTTGTGATACATATATATAATATAATATAATTACAATTTTGATGTCAATTGTTGAAATCAGATTTTCAACTATTTCATGTCTCAATTTGGGAAATTTAAAATACACAAATGTCAAATGTCAATTTTGAGAGAAATATTTATCATCAAATATATTCAAAAAAAAATTTATAAATATCATCGACATAAATTTATAATTACATAGTACAATTAAATTTATAATCCCATACTATATAGGGGTTAAATTGTCATTCTTAATGCCGACCTAAGAAACTTCATCCAATTTTTTGTTCAAACAGATAATGTTTATTAAGTGATGCTTAACGAATGATGATTTAACTCATGTGTTTGCGTCCGCCTAACAAACATTGCGGTTAAATGCACGAGAAAATGATTATACGTATCGAGCATATACTTTAAGTTAAAAATTACAAGATTTACATGTCAAGGCTTTGTTTGACCGTGATGGTGGCGACGGTGAACTATTGAATCAAATCATCATTCTTTAACGAGAACCAAAAAAAAATTCATGGGTTTGAATATAAAAATAGACGAAATTTTTTAGATTGACATTAGCAAATGACAGTTTAACACTCGTATTCACGACCGCCATCATCTTGCCAAACTGAGCCTAAGACTTTGTTTGGAGGGGCTTATTTTTCCCGGTCAAGCGGTGAAAAAAAGCTCTAATTCATGTTGTTGTAACCGCTTGACCGGTGAAAATAAGTCTCCCACACAGAGCCTAAGACTCCGTTTGGGGGACTTACGCTTCGTTTGGCATGTGATTGTAAACGCAAGGGTTAAACCGTCTTTCATTAATGATCAACTAACAAACTTCATCCTTCATCCTTCATCCGTTTAAACATAAAATTAGATGAAGTTCCTTAATTGTGTGTTAATGGATCACAGTTTAACCCTTATGTTCACAACCGCCACCACATTGTCAAACAGATCCTTATTTTCATAGGATCAAATGGTTACGATTGCATGAACCGAACATTAATTAAGGACCAATTCATGCTATTGGATCGTACCCACTTGATAGATAAAAATAAATCCCCAAAAGAGCCCAAGTGTCACTAATATAAAATCTTGTGAAATAGACAAATCTTAATTATTTTAATCGAGCATTGGAAAACGCCAATTTTCAAAAGCTCGGGTATATCTGGAAATAATTGTTTTTGAGCTTCGTGCTAGCTTCTGCGACTGTACTAGTTGATTGAATACTTGCTGTTCGCAGTTATTACTATCCACCAACTAATTAGTACCAACTGCCTGCAGCTTGCCTTTGGTTTTTTCTTAGTATTTATCTTGGTCGGTCGAAATTCTGACATTTAAGTTCCGTTTGGGGACTTATTTTTAGGGCGATGCTATCCGCATTACAGTTTTGGCTATTCGAACCGCATTTTCTCTTAATTTTTTATGTCTTTTGAAAATACGTTTTGTACATGTATTTTTAGAAAAAGTGTTCAACCCTAAAATTGTAGATCTCGACGATATCTATAACTTTCGTGTTGAATATTTTTTCTAAAAATGTATGTACAAAGTGTATTTCCAAAAGGCACAAAACTTGCACGTATTTCCCAAGTACGCATTGTACATGCATTTTTAGGAAAAGTGTTCAACACGAAAATTGTAGATCTCGTCGAGATCTACAACTTTCGTGTTGAACACTTTTCCTAACAATGTATGTACAAGACGTATTTCCAGAAGGCACAAGAAACATTAAGAGAAAATGCGGTGCGAATAGCCAAAACTGTGATGCAGATAGCAGCGCCCTATTTTTATCTATCAAACTATTATGATTGCTTGAATCAGATCTTTTTAACTGTACATGTCGTAACCATTTGACCGTGAAAATAAGTCTCCAAAATGGAGCCTTAATTTCTCTATTTAACGGTGCATGTCACTCTCCTTGGATTTTCCATCTGTCCCGAGAGCTTTGTAAATAATGATGGACGGAACTATATATATCTAAATCATAACTAAAAATCACAAAAGAAATAGGGATCCGGTTATTTTATTGTGTGGGGGGGCTAATTTTTTGTGTTTTTTCGATATGATTTAGATGTACATAGAATTGCACAATAATGATAATGAGGATTTACTGATCGGTATACTTTTTGCCAAGCCATAATTTAATGCTAATGTAGTACAGAACAGAAATCAAACTGTCGCAATTGATATAGACTTACATGAGCAGCAACAATCGATATTCACTATCAAGAACAGCAAAAATAGAGATGATTACAATCTTACAAAGAGAGAGCTTTCCAAAACTTAAATTTCTCAATTCTAAGCCAAAAACGACCAAGAGTTTATACAATACTTAGTACAAATTACAATTTTTGGAAATCATGATTGACACGCGGGCAGGGGCACACACCCGTGGGTCCAAATCATCGCGTCCTTTCTTCATTAGACATGTAGCGCCCCGGTCTGTCAGATCGTCCGATCTGTCAGATCGGCGCGTGATATGGGCACGCACTCATGTGTCTCGGTCCATGTGCCCCGATAAATCGCGTCTCCGTCTTTTGGATGCGGCCTCTGACTTTTGGAGCGGTTACAACCGCACACGCCCCGGGTACATTCTCGTGTGTCTTTGGCCATGCGCAAGAAAAATTTTGGCCAGAGTCGCAACATCGGACCTCACGGGTTGTATTCAACATTAATATTTGCCTTTGAGTTTAGGATTGCAAACATACAATTAACAATTAGACTTGTATAGCTTTAGAAAGATGATAACACAATTAATAGGCCCTTAGATGTCAAGTTTTTGATCATGTGTATTCGGAGAAAGTTTTTATATATACAAAATATTAATTTGGCGTGGCAATTGTAGTCGCAAAAAAAAGCTCATATTCAACCTAAAATTGGGCGTGTTTAGCGGGTGCGATCCAACGTTCACAACCATGACCGTCACCACCGCGCGAAACACATTTTGCGCGACGTTTTCACCGTGGTGGATTTTGACAAAAACATCGCTATAAAAACCATTTGTTTGGAAAGGCAACAATCATTTCCTTGAAGATAACTGCAAGTTACGTGATCAACGCTTTCACGACGGCCATTTTTCTCCATTTTTCATCGTCATATATTTCTCCATATAAATCTTCTAATGTTTCGCGAGACATACATATAACAACTAGTGAATATTCTTAGCATTAAGTCTCCGTTTGGCATGGTGTTTGGCATGGTGGTGACGGTCATGAATACTGGTAAAATTGTCATTTTTTAACGCCCACCAAATGAACTTCATCCACTTATATTCAATCGGATGATATTTGTTGGGTGATCCTTAACGAATGACGTTATAATCATGCGTTTACGATTGCCATCACCGAGCCAAAACGCTCCGTTTGGCAAGGTGGTGGCGGTCGTGAACATGGGGGTTAAATTGTAATTCGTTAACGTAAGGAACTTCATCCACTTTTATGTTCCAACAGATGATGTTTGTTTGGTGATACTTAACGAATAACGTTTTAATCTATGTGCTTACGATCGCCACCACCGTATCAAACGGGGCCTATAAGTTTTGCTAGAGGTCTTTATTGTCAAATTATTAGGCAGTCAATTTTGCATGACTTGTAGGCATTAATTAATTTGATTGTGGAGATTGTTGGTGTTACGCTGATATCCAGTCGAGTTCGAGTGATTTTGGTTCAGCTCAAAATCAAAAATTTTGACTCAAGCCTGGCTCGAATCAACTCAAAATCGATTTTGAGTCAGGTCAGCTTGACTCGAAATGGCTCGGTCCCGAGTCACTCGAAATCGAATCGAGCTGTCTCGAAATCGACTAGTTTTTCTCTTTATTTCTCCCTAAAGCCCTCATTTTTTATTTAAGTTTAAATTTTATCATTTTTAACTTTAAAATATATATTAATAATATATTAATTAATACATAATATTTTTTAATTAATTCGAGTATATTCGAATTATATTTCGAGTGATTCAGGACTGAATCAAAATTGACTAGAAATGGACTGAATCAAAATTGACTAGAAATCAAATTCGAATGAAACGAAATCGACTCAAATTGAATCGATTTTCAAATAATTTTCGAACGACTTTCCAATTTCAAATAATATTTTGAGCCCTACTTGGGATGTACAAATCTGAATGTAATACTTTCTCTCCATTTGTAGAGTAGTTGACAACGAGAAATAATCAATTCACCCATGAACTCATATTTTAAACAGCACCCTTAAGTGGGTTCAACATAAAAAAAAAACGGTTCAAATGTGGAGGCATTAATTAGCCAACGGTTCATTTATTATTTGTAGAATGGGCTTTTTCTAAGCTGATCAGCTCTTGCTTTATGCTTTAAATGTGTGTTGCCTTAGGTGACTGAACCTGTTTTACTATTTCGAACGGCTTGTTTTGTCTGGTCGGTTTTCAGTCGAAATAATCGCATCGTTTTACCAAAATTTTGCAGCTGAACTTCTAGGCTTCGACGATTACATTCCGCCTTATGCAAACACAAGGGGCCAAGCTCTACTCGGCGGTGCGAATTTTGCATCCGCAGCGGCTGGAATAAGGGAGGAAACCGGCGCACAATTGGTATGACATTTATATTCCATCAGAATAGTCTCACTTTGAGAAACTAATATAATTTATTAGTTAATATAGATTACGAGCTTCAACCGTGATTCGTGAACGTCCGATCTTATCTAAAAAATTCATGTATTTCATTCTCAAAGCTAGTTTGTTTTTTTGGTAGCGGTCATAACCCTTGTATTGTCAACCATATATTTTATAATAACAACATTTTTGATGAAACTCACCAGAAAAAATAAACCACACAAAACGAAGCCGTAAACGTAATGTTGAATATTTAGGTTCTAATATAGTATTTGAATTGGCTAAGCCTAATTGTTCGCATTAACATCACTTGAGGCATGTCAAAAATAGGCTCACATTGAAAAATTAATATTATATTGTGCACTTAATATAGATCTCAGCCGAAATTTAGATTTGATGCAGAAATGATAACAAATTGCTTGTTAGAAATAAAAAAATGCCATACTCGTTAGAAACTAATATAGCTTTGAACATAAATCTTTAGTCCCTTCACCAACAACTAATTGGTATTGAGTTGGATGCTTATGTTATAGCACATTCAATTGATTTAGGCTCTGTTTGGGGCACCGTTTTCAGACTGAATTTTTGAATCCGTTCTCCCATTCAAGACGGACTTTTTAGAAGGGTGAATGGAGCTTCAAGGGTAAAGTTCAAAGGTGATCCACCGGTCCAGTTTGAAACAGAAATGGAGTCAAAACGGTGCCCCAAATAGTGCCATTGGTCTAGTTTTAAAATTGGAATGTAGCCAAAATGATGCCCCAAATAGTGACATTATGAAAAGAGACAATTTTGAATAACAAAAATTTCATTTCAAAAGGCTACAATCTGGGTCTCTTATCTATTTGTAGGGTGGTCGAATAAGCTTTGGTGGGCAGTTGCAAAACTACATACAGGCAGTACAGCAGATAGTTCAAATCCTTGGAGATGAAGACACTGCTGCTAATTATCTAAGCAAATGCATCTTCTCTGTAGGGATGGGCAGCAACGATTATCTCAACAACTATTTTATGCCCGTCGTCTACTCCACCAGCCGACAATACACGCCCGCGCAATACGGCGACGTCTTGATCGAGCAGTATTCCCAGCAAATAAGGGTATGTGCTACAAAAATAGAGAAGTAAATGTGATTGATTCCATAGAATTACTAAAATTTATGTTGTTTCTACATTTTCTACAGACACTTTACGACAATGGGGCTAGGAAGGTGGCCGTCATAGGAGTTGGGCAAGTTGGCTGCAGCCCGAACGAGCTTGCTCAGCAGAGCTCCGACGGTGTCACTTGCGTCGAAACCATGAACAGCGCCATTCAATTATTCAACAATCGGCTCATAAACCTCGTGAATCAGTTCAACAATTTGGATGGCGCGCATTTCACTTTCATCAACGGTTTTGGCATATTTCAGGATATCATCAGTCATCCTGCAGCAAATGGTATTTTAAAGCAGCTTCAAATATAGATAGATAGATATATCTAGGGGTGTTCACGAACTGAATCGAATCAGATAAGGCTTCGTTTCGCTTAGCATGGTGACGACGGATCGTAAACGCATGGGTTAAATCGTCATTCGTTAAGGATCAAATAACAAATATCATCCGTTTGAACCTAAAGTGGAGAAGTTTCTTAGGTGGGCATTAACGAATGACAATGTAACCCTCATGTTCATGTCTTTCACCACCATGCCAAACAGAGCCTAACTTTTCAATCCAATTCAAATTTGACAAAGAATGCAAAAATTTAGATTCGGATTCAGATTTGATCGATTCGATCGAATATTCGATGTCGGATTCAGGTGGATTCGTTATGAAATGTTGAATTCAAATTGAGTTCAAATTCAAATTCGATTGAATATTCAGTGTTGAATTCAGATTCGGATTTGTCATGAAATATTGTATTAAAATTCGGATTTGAACATGAGTTTGAATTTTATATAATATTCAAATATAATTATATTTAATATTTATGTACATATTTTAATTTTTTTAAAAAATATACGTTCCAGTATTGACGAACTATTCGTAAATCCTTCAAATAGAAATAAAATTCTCCGCATTCGGATTCGGAAAATAAGAATTTTAATCGAATCTTCATGAATCGAATCCCGAATTAATTATTCACAGATCATACTAATTGTGAACAACACTAACTATATATATTCTCCGTAAGACTGTTTCAAGAACAGTTATTAATTTATAAACTGTATTTCCATGTTGTAGGCTTGACTGTGACCAATAGAGGATGTTGTGGAGTTGGGAGGAATAATGGCCAAATAACTTGCCTTCCTGAGCAAACTCCATGCGCGAACAGAAAGGAGTATCTCTTTTGGGACGCCTTTCACCCGACCGAAGCAGGCAATATTCTTATAGGCAGAAGATCATACCGCGCCCAGTCTTCTTCTGATGCTTATCCCATGGACCTTCAGCACCTCGCACAAATTTGATCTACATTTACGAGGATTCACACATGAATTTCGCCGACGAGAGAAGCAACTCTATTTGATACTCGAAAGATAACTATATTCTCATCCATTCAAACTGTTGTGAGGATTGTTGTATTTGCACTTGAATTTGGCCGTGTGTTGAGAGTGCTAATGATATATAAATTTGTGTGTTTTGAATAGTAAAGCTTGAATTTCTATTAGTAAAGTTTCTTGCTATTTGTTTTTTATTTCTTTTTTATTAGGTATGTTGGTGTCTTTATTAATTGTTATAGGAAAAAACTCAGCATACTATTTCTATGAATATAATATAGGACATCGTTATGTGCACATCACTTTTGGGTTTGTGCACACCAATATTATGTGCATATCCAAAATCTTACGTGCACACCACTTCTGCATTTTTCCTGAAGGAGTTAGCCCTAGAAAGCTTTGATCGTGAATCTCCATTGTTGCAACTTTGTTCGAGGGACAAAGATGAAGGGTCGGAACACTCCTTATGTTAGGTCGGTGATCCTCGACTCTGCGGGGGTTGCTCAATCCACTTTCGATAGATAGACTGTAGATTTGAGTAACCTCAGTTCAGAAATACAGAGTGGCTCATTCAGGCAGAAAATTGGGTGTAGATCAAAGAAGACATGCCTAACGTGCACAGGCATTGTAAGAACTTATTTGAAACCACTTTTACGACCATTTCCAGAGCCTTTGTTTGTGCCAATGCTTCCACGGCAAGGTCTGCCAGAAATCTCAATGTGGTGCTCTCTGGTGATGTTCAGGAACCCGCTGCCACTTTTGAGAGCATCGTAGCACTACCCTTTCTCCCGCACGTGTACAGTTTGTGTCTGGTCCTCAGGATGGAACTGATATGTCCAATTTTTGGAGTTCCTACGTTAATGGAACAGATGTGTCCAATTTTGGAGAGAACGACGACTTAACTCCAAGAAATGGGGTGGCGGTTCTCCAAGAAACAACCACGGAACTCAAGTAATCGGGCGCCGAACCTCCACGAAATGGAGGACGGGTCGTGTAATTGAACTCAAGCGAAGGGAGGGCGGCGGATGATGGCACTTCGGCAAACGGTGAGCGGCGGACCTCCTTGAATCAGCGGGTGGCAAAAATGGAGAGGAACGAGGGTTATCAGGAGAAGGGGGAGTGGGGTGTGCGCTTAAGTTTAGGATGGGTGGGTTCGGAAAATAATACTATTGTTGTTTATTTTGAGAGTTTAGTGTGCACATAGCATGAAGTGGTATGCACGTAACAGTGCCCTATATATAATTTTTATTGTAACATGATTAATTCTTCTATTTTTGATGCATTGCCGATCTCCTTGCAGATCAAGTACTTAGGCTTACTTTGGCTGGGCGGCGGGGCTTCCGTGAAAATCACCGCACCACCCAACCGCCACCGCAGTTCCCACGGTGCGGTTGATTTCCGCGGAAATCCCGCGGCATGGCGGTGTTAAATTTCTCAAGATGATCAACGAGATAGTCTGACGCCAAATTAATGTTCTCAGAGCTATCAAAATCACACCTTGATCAAGCGGAAATCAGAAAAGCAAGCTCAAAACAACCAGAAGCAATCACAGGAGCAAGCAGATCATATATTCGCTATCTTCTTTACATGGCAAGGTATACATGACGCGACATAATTTCGCCGGTACACAAGGAAAAACAGAAAACAATTACAAGTCAATCCGAGCGGACAGAAACGGAGAACGCCGAAACCGCCCAATCCGCCGAAGTCGCCGAGAGCGCCCGAACTGCTGCTGGAAAACGAATAGAGCACGGAGTCCGCCGAGACCGCGATGTCGCTCGGACACACTGTTATTCGCTGACTACTGCAAGCTGCTACTGAACTGAAGAACAAACCGCCTAATCGCCGAGTCCGACAGACCGGTTATTGTACTTGGAAAAGATTGATGCAGAGAAAACTGACAAGCCGCCAATTGCAAACCGCAAGCTTCACTGAACCTGACCGAAGTCAGAACCAAACTCCAGGTTCCACAGTGCTAGTCGCTCCACCTGCAAACAACAATCAGTTAACTCTATTCAAACCGCGCGGACAAGATAACCGAGGCCACAACACTTAACCAAGTCTCAACTTACTGCTCACTCAGTTACTGTAGACGTGCCGGAGGGTCTATTTATAGGCGGGGTGAGGAGTGTGGTCACCGCCCTAGTGAATAGAGGCACCGCCCCAGTTCGCGGCTAACACAACCCAGTCCGCCGAGTCCGCAAGGACTTGGCCAGACTTCAAACAACCCGTCAAGCGCTAAGACGAAGTCAGTCCGCCACAAGGTGGAGACCGCGCCTGCACGCACACAATGCATCATACGGACACAGCAACAACTCACTTACTACGTCAGTCCGCACGCAATATGCGGACATGGCACCATCCCGCACTACACGCAAGCACTGCTCCAGTCCGCCACTTAGCACAGCACACGGACACAGCCACAACCCCTGCTGCATCAGTCCGCACACTATACGCTGACAAGGAGGCAGTCCGCACAGCCCAAGAGTAAAACCTCAGCCCGACACAAGAGTCCACGACCAATCAGGCAAACCGCCCGGTCAACGGCGGACTCAGCGGACACTGCGAGCACCCTGGACTTGTCATAAAATGTGACACAGTCCAACAACCACCAACCAACTGGCACGAGCTCGGCGGATAAGAAACCCAGATCGCCAACTCCAAGGATAGTCTGCCACAAAGAATGCAGCTAACACCCACTGCAACACCGGAGAAATTGGTAAGGGCCAAAGTCGATCTCCAAAACCAGCCCGCAATAGCGAACTCCGCGGGCTCAACCAAGTCTGCCACAACACCGCTGATTCAACCTCCAATCCGCCCGGATTCTCTGCTAACAGCCTATCTGCAGAACCGCTGGCCGAGCAGAGCACCGCGACCAGACCGCTAGAGACAGGCTGTACAGGCTGCACCACAAGAACAGCCATGCCGCCAAGTCCAACCAGGCCAGGTCATCCAGGCCGCAACATCAGTCCGCACAGGCTGCGAACTTAGACGCTCAGACCGCACGGTCTGCTCCATCACCCACTTTCACTTCATAAATTTCAACACTCCCCCTTGAAGTGAGAAGTGGTGATTAAGCCCAGCAATCCCCGTAGTCGTTGAAATGGCCCCTTCGACAGCGGTTTCGTGAATATGTCATCAAGGTTGTCTTCACTCCGAACATGCTCGACCATAAGAGAACCCTCCATCACCTTCTCCCTTATGAAGTGGTATTCGATCTCTATATGCTTGGTCCTTGCGTGACAAACTGGATTGTTCGCCAGTTTGAGAGCACTCTCATTGTCACCTCGGAGCAAAGTAGGACCTTGCACTTCCTCATGAACATCCTCTACAAGCCTCCTCAGGCAGATGGCTTCTCGAGCAGCCAAGGCCAGAGCCTTGTACTCTGCTTCCGTAGTAGACACGGACACTGAGTCCGGCTTCTTGCTACACCACGAGATGCAAGCTGATCCACAAGTGAAAACATAACCCGATGTTGATCTTCGATCATCCGAGTCACCACCATATTCAGCATCCATGTATCCAAGCAAAGAAAAGTCTGTGTCCCTTCTATAGAGGAGACTTGTATCAGAAGTAGACTTGACATAATTCAAGATGTTCTTTGCCGCTATCAGATAAGACTTCCTTTGCTCTGCCATAAACTGACTTACTCGGCCAACAGCATAAGCAATGTCTGGCCTTGTAATCGTTAGATAGATCAAGCTTCCCACTAGAGCTCTGAACACCAAGGGATCCGGAAGAATCCTTTCTTCATCTCGTCGAAGGTTCAACCTATAATTAAGAGGAGTAGAGCAACTCTTCCCTTCCTTCATGCAGAATCGATTTATAATGTGATCCATATAACCTTTTTGGCAAATGAGTATCTCGTTCTCCTTCCTCTCCACTTCAAGACTAAGAAAGTGATGAAGCTCTCCCAAGTCTTTTATCCTGAAGCAAATAACTAGCTCAGCCCTGAGACTAGCTACCTCCTCCTCGGAATTTCCTGTGATGATCATGTCATCAACATATAGCAGGACCAAGACCTGAAGCTCCCATTTCTTCTTGATGAAAAAGCTTGAATCCGAGTTGGAAGCAAGATATCCGCAGAATTGGAGGTATTCTGCAATCCTCCCATACCAAGCTCTTGGAGCCTGCTTCAACCTGTAGAGAGCCTTCTTGAGTTTGCAAACGTAGTCCAGATAAACTTCAGAGATAAATCCAAGCGGCTGATCCATGAAGATGTCCTTATTAATCTCTCCGTAAAGAAAAGCGTTCTTCACATCAAGCTGCCACATCCTTCATCCTTGGCAAGCAGCCAAAGCGATTACCAACCGAACCAAGGTCATCTTTTCGATTGGACTAAACGTCTCCTCATAGTCCTCCCCATAATGTTGCGAGAATCCTCGAGCAACAAGGCGAGCCTTGTATCTTTCGATGCTCCCATCAGCCTTCTTCTTCAACTTGTACACCCACTTGCAAGTCACTGGAGTAATGTCATCAACCCTGGGCACAAGGTCCTAGGTTTCATTCTTCTTAAGAGCAGTCATCTCCTCTTTCATGAAATCTTCCCACTCCTTGACTCCAGTGGCCACATTGAAGTTTGAAGGCTCTCGCTCATCGAGACGGCCTGCAAAGAAACAGGAGACAAAGCTCACTGCATTTCCTTCACAGTATCAAGCTGGTGGCTTAATAGTCCTCTTTGATCTCCGAAGTGTCTGCTCCTTGCTCACCACCTCCGTTGCTTCTTCAGGCTCAGCTTCATTCCCGGGCAAACTTTAAGCAATGCTTCCCCTGCTTCATGAACCAGAAGTCTCTTCCCCAGAGCTTGAAGCAACAGGAGCTGCTGGTGATACAACAAGCTCCTCTTCCAGAACTTCAGCAGCCACATTCTGCTCTTCATCAACCTTGCTCTCTGGTAGCTCAACCGAGCCTCCTCCATACGATGTTAGTTCATCAAAGACCACGTCTCTTGATACAACACACTTCTTCGTCGCAGGATCCATGCACTTCCATCCCTTCTTCTGCTCATCATAACCTGAAAAGACAAGCTTTCTTGCATTTGCATCAAGCTTCGTCCTTGAAGCATCCGGGACATGCACATAGCAAGTTGATCCAAACACCTGAAGGTGTTCCACTCTTGTCTTCTCCTTCAGCAACATCTCAAAAGGAGACTTCATGTTGATCGGACTAAGAGGCATCTGATTAATGACATAAGACGAGCAAGACATTCCCTCTGCCCAGAAAGACCTAGGAATGTCTTTTGCATGAAGCCAGCACTTGCAGGTTTCCGTCAGATGACGGATCTTCCGCTCTGCTACTCTATTTTGTTGTGGAGTATGAGCACAAGTAAGCTCTCTCTGGATCCTGTGCTTCCTGCAAAAGTTAGAAAACTCGGAGGAGATAAACTCGCCACCGTTGTCTGATATAAACTTCTTGATCTGCAAGCTAAGCCGGCCCTCCACCAGCTCCTTGAACTCCACAAACAAATGGAAAGCTTCTGACTTCTCTTTCAAGAAATATACTCAAGTGTATCTTGAGTAGTCATCAATCAGAACAAACATGTTTCTGCTCCCACCAAGACTAGCAGTGACGGTTGGTCCCATCAAGTCACCATGGATACACTCCAATGGTCTCTTGCTCCTCGTTTGTATCTTTAGGGCAATGCCACTACAACAAATTCCACGTATAGTAAGGACTAAAATATAACTAAAATATAGTTTGTTACTAATAGCTATATTTAGTAACTTGATTTTTCTATCGTTATAAAAGAGTACTTTTTTGTAACAAGTATTATATATTTTGTAACAATAACAAATAATTCGTTACTATAAATACAATCATTTATGACAAGACTAATGTTACGGTAAAAATAGTAAAGTATCTTCACAATAAGTAGCAATTGTAATAATACCATGATAGGTTTTTGTGCAAAAAATTGTCCTTACTATTAATAATATTTTATTATTAAAGTTTTGTAAAAATTAATATATCAAATTCAAAAGTGAATAAATATATAACGTTACATTTATAATATAATTTCAGAATAAAAATGAAGATTATATATGATAACTTAAAATTAGTTATGATAATTGTCCCAAAACTCAGCAACATGCATCTACTTAGAGCAGCTCCAACCGGCCTGCAGGTCGGAGCTCTCCAATGCTTCGGCATTTGAGGCTCTAAAAATAGAGGAGGCGACATTTCCTCTCCCTCCTCCTCTAAATTTAGAGGAGGGGGAGAGGAAATGTCGGGCCTCTATTTTTTTTGTATTTTTTTGTATTTTTTTTCTTTTAATTATTTATTTATTATATTTAAGAAAAAAATGTATTACACAATAACTTGTGTAGCCGCTAAAATATTTTTCCAATCTTGACATATAATATACCAATAAATTTATTTTTTCGGGACCCACAAAACGAGACTAATATTGCATATTTTCTAATTATTATTGATCATACAAAGAGGAATAGAACACGATTTACTAAATAAAATTGCACATAAATCCAAATACATTCAAATTAAAATGCATACAATTTTTCAAATTACATTGTTTTATTACCATGTCGTGCCCATAAATGTTCAATCAGTGCATCTCGAAGTGCGAAATGTGCATTTTTGTCTCTGATTTTTTTATGCTGATTTAGGAACTGCCGAAATCTTTCGACTTCACTTGTGTCCATCTCTTCAACATTCTGAGTTGGCGGCGGGGGAGAAATAACAACATCTTCATTTTTGTTGAAGCCAAAAATGACCTCTGTGAAGTTCGGGGTCCCAAAAGAGGGGTGACCGCGCACCTACTACCCTCAAGCGAACGATCTAGGCACTAGACTAGGAACATAAGGGACAGACTCAAGGTCTCAGCGTGGAGGTCCCACCGCATACCCGGAAGACTGACAAACTCTTCCCCTCCCAAGCCAAAGACTGAGCTAAGACACCTTCGGAGGGCACTCTTGGCCGACCGGAACATCTAAGGAGGATCTCAAGACCAACTCTCTCCTATCCAGATGTGTCTCCTTGGGTCTATGCAAAATGCTCCTCACCCTCCCTACCAATGACGCAATCTCGCCAAGCAATTCTACGACACGCTGCCCAAGTTGGGCAACTAACAGCGTAACTCCGCTATTCTAAAAGGATGAGAACAGGCCATCAGGGGCTTCCCGGCAACTATACCTCGGGGCCCCCATGGGGCGAGCGGTTCACGAGCACACCACTCGCCTAAGATAGAAGAATTATAAACAACATACACAAGGCATCACAGGCATTATAAATAATTACAGGAATATGAATTCCATACTTCGGCACGCAGGCCGGAAATATAAGCAAAAAATAGGCCTTCGAGGGCCGGCACAAGCTTGGGCTTAAGCCCGCTACTCCCCGCTTGGTACTGCAACACCTGTACACCAACATCTCGACAAGCGACTACCAGCTGAACAACTGTCGTCTAACATAAGCTGGGCAAATATATTGCACACACCCCTTTTTCGGGGCTGTGGTGCGCATTCCCTGCAAATAGATAATATACAACTTCCGCAGAGTCTTCCGGGAACCCTAGAACATCACCAATCCGGCTCACACGTCCGGATGGGCTTCACACAGCATATCTAAACCCGTACTCACGCTTTTGGGTGCTAATGCAGTTAATTGCAGGGACGTACACGTCAACCCGTCAGAGAGCATCCTTTTCCCACTCGTCGGTGGAGAGGAGCTTCCATGAAAGTATGGTAATTAAGGGCTTCACCTGCCCGAGAAGAAACTTCATTACCCTTGACGTGTGTTTGGCGGAGCCGCAATGAAATATCCTGCAAGAGGCCAGACGTCTATTGAACGTAGCTGATGTCCTCGCGCGGATTCGACCTTTACTCGAGGGTTGGAGGTTCCCGATGATTTCTACTTCATGGCCGAGCCTCTCCATGGCCAATCGTACTCCAAGTAACTCCGAGGAAGTCGATCCCGTCCTCCACAACTTCAGGCGGCGTCGGGGAAGCTGATCACGACTGGCCTAGCTCCAAGCGGCGCCGGGAGAGGAGCTCTCGGCCGACATAGTTGCAGGCGGCGGCGAGGAAGGAGAACTGAGAGAGAGCCGAGATCGGGCTGCCCCTAGTGGCCGGCGATGAGAGAGGGGGGAAGAGCTCGGCCTTGCCTTGCTTAGGCGGCGGCGGGGGAGAGATCGGGAGGCGGGGAGCTCGGGTTGTGCTTGTCGGCGCAGAGCAGGTCGGGGGAGAGGGTGGCGAGGTGAGGCTCGGGCTGCTGCTTGCCGGCGGCATCCTGGACAGAGGGAGGAAAGGCGGCTCTTCTTCTTCTCTCAAAACTCGATCCCCCTGCTCTCTATTTCTCCTTTTTTTTGCTTTTGCTTTTTTCTTCCCTCTTGCTGTACCCGACCTGCCCCCTTTCCCCTTCTTCGAGCTTTGAAGTAGAGGAGCCATGGAGAGCTGCCTCTTTAGTCCTTGGAAAGCTCCTTCACATTCAGCAGTCCACTCGAATCTTTGATTACCCCGCAGCACCTTGAAGAATGATGAACACTTATCTCCCGAACTAGAGAGGAATCTACTTAGGCCGGCCATCTTGCCTGTCAATCGCTGCACCTCCTTAGCATTGCGCGACGACTCTAGCTCTAGGATGGCTTTCACCTTATCCGGGTTGGGTTCTAGCCCCTCCGGGGTCAGAAGATGCCCGAGTAACTTCCCACGGCTTGCCCCAAAAACACATTTTAAGGGGTTCAGCCTCATTTTAAACTTCCGCAAGGTGGCGAACGTCTCCTCCAGATCTCGAAGGTGTGAGTCCACGCCCTTGCTTTTAACCATAAGGTCATCAACATAGACTTCCAGGTTCCTCCCCCTCTGGCTCTGGAAGACCCGATCCATCATGCGTTGGTATGTAGCCCCTGCATTTTTCAACACAAAGGGCATCATTTTATAACTGAAGCATCCATCCCTTGTGATGAAGGAGACGTCCTTGACGTCGGGAGGGTGCATTCAGATCTGATGGTAACCTGAAAAAGAATCAAAAAAACTCATAATTGAAAAACCAATAGCTGAATCAACCAGCGCGTTGATTCGAGGCAGGGGGTAGCAATCTTTGGGGCACGATTTTTTTATAATGAAAAGTAGATACACATGCGCCATTCCCCCCCCCCCCCCTTTCACCATTACCACGTTGGAGACCCAGCATGCATACTGGATCTTCGAGATGAAGCCGGCCTCCAGAAGCTTCTTGACCTCCTCGCGGATTGGCTCTTCCAGCTTAGTTGTGATGGTCCTCATCTTCTGGCGTATGGGGTGCGTCTTGGGATCCAGGTTCAAGCGGTGGCAGGCCACATCCGCATCGATTCCCGACATGTCAGTCGCGCTCCAAGCGGAGATGTCGACGTTGCTCTGGATGCAAGCCTGCACTCTCTCCTGGTCCTTGGGGCTCAAACCCCCGTTGATCCTCACCTTCTGCACTTGGCCGGCGCTGGTGAAGACTTCCATCTCCACCACTTCCTCTGCCGGCTCCAGTCATGACTGCTCCCAGCCGGCCCTTGCCTCCTCTTCCTGCCCCAACTCCTCTTCTCCTCCTGCTCCCTCAACTTCCATCGCCTCCTCAAGGCTCTCACGCTGCTGCTGCTCAATCTCCACGCCTCTCTGGTCTTCCCTCTCAGCTCCTTCTTCCACCTCCACCTGCCGACCCTCCTGTGGCTCCAACTTTTCGTCCCTTTGGACCTCCTGCACATCTCTTCCCCGCTCCTCCTCCTCAATATCCTCCCCGACAACCTCTTCAGTCTCCTCTCTCGCATCCTTTAGGCTCATCTCCGACACCCTCTTCATGCGCCGCCATTTCCTTCTCCAACTCCTCTGCCTCTACCATCCATGATATGGTGTTGACCGCTGTAATGTAGCACTGTCTTGCCACCTTCGGGTCCCCTCTGATCCTGACCTGCACCCCCCATTGTTGAACTTGAGGCACTTATGAAACGAGGAGGAGACACAACGAAAGGCGCTAATGAGGGGGCGCCCAATGATGGCGCTATAGCTGCTCGGGGCATCCACGATCACGAACCCGCAGTTCCGTGACACGCACCACAAATTCACATGCAGCCCTACTCCCCCTTCCACTTCCTTCCTCTCTCCTGAGAAATCGAACAATGGTCCGTCTGAAGCTAGTACTCTCTTGCCCTCAACCTGCATCTCATCGAAGGCCTTTGGGGGAGAGGTCTTGGTCCATGGTTCTGCACTACCCTTAGCGCGGTTCGTCCCCGGGTACACCCGCTGCGCAGGCTCTCATTAGCTGGCAGGTCTGAAGGCTCGCCTGTGGGGGAGAGGTATGGTCCTTGGTTCTGTACTACCCCGAGTGTGGCTCAGCCCCAGGTAGACCCGCTGCGCAGGCTCTCATTAGCTGGCAGGTCCGAAGGCTCGCATGTGGGGGAGAGGTCTTGGTCCTTGGTTCTGCACTACCCCGAGCACGGCTCGGCCCCAGGTAGACCCGCTACGCAGGCTCTCATTAGCTGGCAGATCCGAAGGCTCGCCCGTGGTTGATAGGTCTGGTCCTTGGTTCTGCACTACCCCGAGCGCAGCTCGGCCCCAGGTAGACCCGCTGCGCAGGCTCTCATTAGCTGGCAGGTCTGAAGGCTCGCATGTGGGGGAGAGGTCTGGTCCTTGGTTCTGCACTACCACGAGCGCGGCTCGGCCCCAGGTAGACCCGCTGTACAGGCTCTCAATAGCTGGCAGGTCTGAAGGCTCGCCTATGGGGGAGAGGTCTGGTCCTTGGTTCTGCACTACCCCAAGCGCGGCTTGGCCCCAGGTAGACCCGCTGCGCAGGCTCTCATTAGCTGGCAGGTCCGAAGGCTCGCCTGTGGGGGAGAGGTCTTGGTCCTTGATTCTGCACTACCCCGAGCGCGGCTCAGCCCTAGGTAGACCCGCTCCGCAGGCTCTCATTAGCTGGCAGGTCCAAAGGCTCGCCTGTGGGGGAGAGGTATTGGTCGTTAGTTCTGCACTACCCCAAGCGCGGCTCGGCCCCAGGTAGACCCACTGCGCAGGCTCTCATTAGCTGGCAGGTCCGAAGGCTCGCCTGTGGGGGAGAGGTCTTGGTCCTTGGTTCTGCACTACCCAGAGCGCAGCTCTGCCTCAGGTAGACCCACTGCGCAGGCTCTCATTAGCTAGCAGGTCCGAAGGCTTGCCTGTGGAGGAGAGGTCCTGCTCCTTGGTTCTGCACTACCCCGAGCGCGGCTCGGCACCACGTAGACCAGCTGCGCAAGCTCTCATTAACTGGCAGGTCTGAAGGCTCGCCTGTGGGGGAGAGGTCTTGGTCCTTGGTTCTGCACTACCCCGAGCGCGGCTCGACCCTAGGTAGACCCGCTGCACGGGCTCTCATTAGCTGGCAGGTCTGAAGGCTCTCCTGTGGAGGAGAGGTCTGGTCCTTTGTTCTGCACTACCCCGAGCGCGGCTCGGCCCCAGGTAGACCCACTGCGCAGACTCTCATTAGCTGGCAGGTCCGAAGGCTCACCTATAGGGGAGAGGTCTGGTCCTTGGTTCTGCACTACCCCAAGCGCGGCTCGGCCCCAGGTAGACCCGCTGCACAGGCTCTCATTAGCTGGCAGGTCCGAAGGCTCGCCTATGGGGGAGAGGTCTGGTCCTTGGTTCTGCACTACCCCGAGCGCGGCTCAGCCATAGGTAGACCCGCTGCGCAGGCTCTCATTAGCTGGCAGGTCTGAAGGATCGCCTGTGGGTGAGAGAACTTGGTCCTTGGTTCTGCACTACCCCGAGCGCGGCTCGGCCCCAGGTAGACCCGATGCGCAGGCCCTCATTACCTGGCAGCTCCGAAGGCTCGCCTATGGGGGAAAGGTCTTGGTCCTTGGTTCTGCACTACCCCGAGCGCGGCTCGGCCCCAGGTAGACCCGCTATGCAGGCTCAAATTAGCTGGTAGGTCTGAAGGCTCGCCTATGGGGGAGAGGCCTTGGTCGTTGGTTCTACACTACCCCGAGCGCGACTCGGCCCCAGGTAGACCCGCTGCGCAGGCTCTCATTAGCTGGCAGGTCCGAAGGCGTGCCTGTGGGGGAGAGGTCTGGTCCTTAGTTCTGCACTACCCCGAGCGCGGCTCGGCCCCAGGTAGACTCGCTGTGCAGGCTCTCATTAGCTGGCAGGTCCGAAGGCTCGCCTGTGGGGGAGAGGTCTTGGTCCTTGGTTCTGCACTACCCCGAGCGCGGCTCGGCCCCAGGTAGACCCGCTGCGCAGGCTCTCATTAGCTGGCAGGTCCGAAGGCTTCCCTGTGGGGGAGTGGTCTGGTCCTTGGTTCTGCACTACCCCGAGCGCGGCTCGGCCCCGGGTAGACCCGCTGTGCAGGCTCTCATTAGCTGGCAGGTCCAAAGGCTCGCCTGTGGGGGAGAGGTCTAGTCCTTGGTTCTGTACTACGCCGAGCACGGCTCGGCCCCAGGTAGACCCGTTGCGCAGTCTCTCATTAGCTGGCAGGTCCGAAGGTTCGTCTGTGGGGGGAGAGGTCTGGTCCTTGGTTCTGCACTACCCTGAGCACGGCTCGTCCCCAGGTAGACCCGCTGCGCAGGCTCTCATTAACTGGCAGGTCCGAAGGCTCGCCTGTGGGGGAGAGGTCTGATCCTTGGTTCTGCACTACCGCGAGCGCGGCTCGTCCCCAGGTAGACCCGCTGCGCAGGCTCTCATTAACTGGCAGGTCCGAAAGCTCGCATGTGGGGGAGAGGGTTGGTTCTTGGAGATGCTTCAGTTCAGAGACCCCAGCACTACCCCGAGCCTGGCTCGGCCCCAGGTAGACCCGCTGCGCAGGCTACCATCTAGCTGGCAGGTCCGTAGGCTTGCTTGTGGGGCTAAGGGACCCCGAGCGCTGCTCGGCCCCGAGTAGACTCGTTGTTAGGCTCTCATTAGCTGGCAGACTGTATGAACACCTGGGGGGAAAGGATTAGCCCCGCGTGTACAAGAAGATACAAAATATATGACTTTTTTGTTTCACAATATCATGGGAAATTGTGTACTTATTATAAGAAATGGTATAAGGGCAATTGAATAGCAGAGAGCATTACAGGTATCGAGTGGTTCAAAAAGATCAAGAGGGGCACAGAGAGATTAGTGTTTTAAATGCAAATTTTCGATTCTCCCAAATTTTTTTTTGGGTCGGCTCCCACTCGCCGGATACTTGGGGTTGGAAATTTCTTTCCGAGCTTGTACCAACCTCGAAAAGAGCGGGGATTGTGTACAACCCCGTATCCGGTCGAGCGGTGATGCTGCTGCCCCTCCGCCACTACTTGATGACGATCCAGTTGCCGAGGCCCTACAACATAAAGACCTTCGGAGTCGTGATGACGCTAACGGACGACGCCGCTACAACCTCCGCCCGCGGCGTGCTACCCTCACTTGAAGACTATTTTAATTAATTTCTCATGCTTTATTATTTTATGTGTGAATATAAAATTATTCCAATCTTGGTTAATAATTTTATATACATTTGGGACTTGTAACCTTTATTTATTTCCTGCAAACATTTTGGTGTGTATTTAGCCTTCCGGATGGATGAGATTTCATCTCCATGTTGGATGGATATATGTGTGTTGTAACTCCTATATAAGGAGATCCTTTTGAGAATGAAGTTAGAGAGAATTAAAAAGCAACCCTAACCCTCATTGAGAGAGTTCGGCCAAGAGGGTTTCCTCCATAGCAGCCGGCCAAGGTGTGAAGCCGCAGCCCCCCTTGCTTCCTCCCCTACTTCGGTGCGACGCCGGCGTGGCTTCCTTTCGGTGCGACTCCAAGGAAGAATGTTGCAGCCCATTCGGTGTGAAGCCGGTGGATCCGTGGAGAGAGTTATTCTCTCACCTTATCTTGTGTGATTGTTGTTCTTGGTTAGGTAACTTCTTCCCCTTAGAGATTCTTGCTTTAGATTTTGTGGAGGTTTTTGCAAACCGTTTCTTCCGTGATTTTTAAATATGTCGCTTGCAAATTCCGATTTCGATTTCGTTGTTATTGAACCTCTTGTGATCCGGATTGGGTAGATCCGTTGCGAGAGCGAGACTTGGCCTAGCCTTGACTTGCCCTCCAAGATTGGCACATTTTGGTGTTAACAAGGGAGTTAATCTCAACTCGAACTCGACCGCCTATTGAAGTTTTCCGCCGCTCCGAAAATAAATTATTGTTGCGTTGAAACGGCTCATGTTGGTACAATAGATGCTTGTGTAGGTGCGGTGAGTTGTGTGCTTGTTGGAGAGGTAGGTCTTAAGGACGTTGTATCGAGTCCGGCAATTTTCTCTTTTGGATTTGGGAGCCAACCCGACCCCTTTTCGCTCGCTTTTGGTCGGAGCCCTCCCCTTTAGCTTTATGTCTTGTGACGATACTTTCCGTTAGCGTAGTCGAGCACGTATCACAGTCACCCCTACATCAAGCGGGATCCTCCCCAAGTGGCGCGCTCGGGACATGTTATGAGCGGCAATGTGGTACAGCCCCGTTCAAACACGTACGAGTCCTCGTGCGTGCTTGCGGAGGTTTTATTTGCATAGGCTTAAAATTTATATATATATATATGTTTAATATTATAATATATATTATATTATATATATATTATTATTATATATATAAGTTTTTATTTATTAAAAAAAGAAGGGGAAAGGGGGCAGGTCGGGTACAACAAGAGGGAAGAAAAAAAGCAAAAGCAAAAAAAGGAGAAATAGAGAGCAGGGGGATCGGGTTTTGAGAGAAGAAGAAGAGCTGCCTTTCCTCCCTCTATCCAGGCCGCCGCCGGCAAGCAGCAGCCCTAGCCGCACCTCGCCACCCTCTCCCCCGACCTGCTCTGCGCCAGCAAGCACAACCCGAGCTCCCCGCCTCCCGATCTCTCCACCGCCGCCGCCTTAGCAAGACAAGGCCGAGCTCTTCTCCCCCTCTCTCATCGCCGGCCACTAGGGGCATCCCGAGCTCGGCTCTTTCTCAATTCTCCTTCCTCGCCGCCGCCTACAACTAGGTCGGTCGGGAGCTCCTCTCCTGGCGCCGCTTAGAGCTAGGCCAGTCGGGATCAACTTCCCCGACGCCGCCTGAAGTTGTGGAGGCCGGGATCGACTTCCTCGGAGTTACTTGGAGTACGATCGGCCATGGAGAGGCTCAAACATGGAGGAGAAATCGTCGGGAACCTCCAAACCTCTAGTAAAGGTCGAATCCGTGCGAGGACAACAGCTACGTTCAATAGACGTCGGGCCTCTTGTGGGATATTTCATTGCAGCTCCGACAAACACGCGTCAAGGGTAACGAAGTTTCTTCTCGGGCAGGTGAAGCCCTCAATTACCATACTTGCATGGAAGCTCCTCTGCACCGGCGAGTGGGGAAAGGATGCTCTCTGATGGGTTGACGTGTACGTCCCTGCAATTAACTACATTAGCACCCGAAAGCGTGAGTACGGGTTTAGGTATGCTGTGTGAAGCTCATTCGGACGTGTGAGCCGGATTGGTGATGTTCTGAGGTTCCCGGAGAAGACTCCGAGGAAGTTGTATATTATCTATTTGCAGGGAATGCGCACCATAGCCCCGAAAAAGGGGTGTGTGCAATATATTTGGCCATCTTATGTTAGCCGACGGTTGTTCAGCTGGCATTCGCCTGTCGAGACGTTGGCGTACAGGTGTTGCAGTACCAAGCGGGGATTAGCGGGCTTAAGCCCAAGCTTGTGCCGGCCCTCGAAGGCCTATGTTTTGCTTATATTGCCGGCCTGCGTGCCGAAGTATGAAATTCATATTCCTGTAATTATTTATAATGCCTGTGACGCCTTGTGTATGCTGTTTATACTTCTTCTGTCTTGGGCTAGTGGTGTGCTCGTGAACCGCTCGCCCCGTGGGGACCCCGAGGTATAGTTGTCGGGAAGCCCCTGATGGCCTGTTCTCATCCTTTTAGAATATCGGAGTTTGATGCGTGTAAATCGGCAAGCGCACCGGTCGCACAAGTAATAAAGTTTTGGGAATAAATCCCCAAGTGTCGGTCTCTTGAGGAATGCAATTAGCGTAGAACGGCAACAGTACAGAGAATATCATTATGAGAGTTATAAATAGAAAAAAGAGGAAATAGAGGACTTGGGAGATTGTGGATGTTTGATCTACTGAACTAGTAAAAGCTATGCGGGTCGAAGGCACCGCTTCGCAAGGTGGAGTGGGTTTGTCGGCCGCGATGCCGAACTTCAGTTGGGCGAGTGGAAGGGAAGCTAATGGATTGAAGTGTTCTTGTGTGGAGTGCAATCAGATAAGACACAGGAATGGAGTGGATGTGGGGTGAGCGAGGCACATTCATAGACAATACTCACAAGCATAAGAAAATACTAACATTCCATTAGTTATAAAATAAACTTGATGTTCATGGATGAAAGTGTTCATTACACTGCTCAAAACATTCCATACTACAGAGGAAGGGGAAGAGGAGTAAACCAAAAGAGAGTGAAGATCCACCGCGGGTCGTGGCCGGAGTAGCGAGTTGTCAATCCGCTTTCGGGCTCAGTCCAAGGAGGCTTCCGGTACCAACGAGATGTCACCTCGAAGGCCTTTAAGTCCGTTCTCTAGGTTATCTACTTCACCAACTCCGGAGGAAAGCTTGGAGTTGAAGTCATCAATGGCCGAGGGCTTCACCGAAGAGTTGAAAAGCTTCGGAGTAGTTGGCAATGGCCTCCCGACGAAGGTGGAGGTGATGGAGCAGCTGGAGAAGTGAAATGGCGATTCCCGCGCACTCTCCGATCGCAGCAAAATGACAGGCGTTGACCTAAATCCCGGAGCAAGGCCTTAAATACGGAGGCAGCAGAAGCAGTGCGCACGATCAGTGGCGCACGACCAGAGGTCGTGCACACTGTCGGTCGATGATCGTGCGACTTTTCTAAATAGACCTGCAACCTGGACAAGAAGCATCAGCATATATGCCAGTGGCGCACGACTAGTGGTCGTGCGCACTACGGCCAGTGCTCGTGCGATTACCTAGACAGGATTAGGAAAAAGGGAGTGTAATGCGCATGATCAGTGGAGCATGACCAGTGGTCGTGCGCAATAAGTCCAGTGGTCGTGCGCAATAAGTCCAGTGGTCGTGCGCAGTATTCCTGCATCGTCGGTGTCTCCCGAGCGGTTCCGGAGCACGCACACGACCCCTGAACCAGCAGAAGAGGCAGATAGGCCACCAAAACGTGCACACCACATCCCCGAGATAAGGCTAAAGAATAACAAAAATAAATAAACACAGAAAGCACACAAAAACGGGCCTACAGTGCACTTAATCGTGAAATAGGCACATAAGCACATATAAGCAATAAATGCTCTCAAGTGTAGTGATAAGAGTATAAAACTAGCGCAGATGAGTCCAAAAATTAGTGTAAAATGTGGACTCATCACACCCCCAGACTTAACCATTGGCACGTCCCGAGCAAATCATCACTCCGTGGACTAGAAAATAGCTAACTGGCTCTGAAATTTCAACAAGAAGTAGGACGAGAAATCAACTACATTATGGGTATAGAAGATATAATAGAAAAACTTTTTAATTATACGACGTAGTTTAAACTATTCGACAGACGTAAATAAATATTGTAATTGCTCAAAATTAGAATTCTGGAGGATCTTGCGATCATGTGTAGGAAGAAAGTAGGCAGGCCACTAAGGTGAGCATTACCAAAGTTCGGGACTCAAGATCACCTCCAAAGGAATCCACCAATGTCGGGGACCATACGCTTGCACGTTCACACTCTCTCCACGGCGCGGGTTAGACTCAAGCGTGAATCAGTAGGACTTGTAGGAGAAAATGGGGCTTAGGCGACGGCTTGGTAGGCAAAGATAAACATGAAGGTTATACGCAACCAAAGCGAGCGAATAAAACCCAAACCAATACAGCCACTTAGAAATGAATTGGGCACACGCCCCCAGACTTAGCTTGAAAACCGAGTGTGAACACGGCTGAACCCGACCAAAATTAATAAAGAGGATGGGGATCGAAATCTCAAAGCAATTCTTTCATATTTTTCTCTCTTTTGCGCTAATCGGCTTTTTATTTTTGTTAAAAAAAATTTTCTTTTCTGCGCTAGCAATCCCCAAACGTAGCAATCAAAACGTGAATGAATTCAGCACCCCCAAAAACAATGTACACTTATCACAACCTCGGCAAAATATTAAATACAAATCAGCTCAAGTATTTGATTGCGATGGTGGGTTTAGCTTCAGACCTTGGTGAAAGTGAGTGGAGCTGGATCAAAGGAAGGGTAGGCACAAATTTGGCATGCAACGGTTAACAGGTAGGAAAGGCTAAACAAGGCTCAAACTAGCCAAAATGAAGGCCTACGTCGTGCTCACACTTGACTAACCGTGCACCAATGCTTCGAGAGTAGCTTATTGCAAGTTCTTAGCCACCGAGAAAGATGATCCTTCCTCCCGACTCGAGCAATACGAGTCTAGTGGCAGCTACACACATTCCTACATTATCGTTCGATTATCCCAGATTCAGATTTTGAGCAGTACAAACAATATTTACGTTTGCAGAAAAAGATAAATCTACGAGCATAAAGAAAAATTAATTCTATCCTAAATCTACACAAACCATGAGCATTCGATTAGGAGCACTGCATGAGTTTCGAACTACTCAATCCTGAAATCCTAAGCCAATACCACTATTTTAAAGTTTACACAAAAACAATAAATTGGACTCGGGTTGTGCGCGTGGGTAAGAGCGCACTCATGTGGGTGATTCAGTGTGTGCAACATAAATTAAGAAATAAGTAAACAAGAAACTGGTATGCAACAGAAAGTGTGGTGTAGTGACCACAGGCATGCTCTCCCCCCCCCCAGACTTAAAGTCAACAACTAGTAAAAATCAGCATGTTAAATATGATAAAAAGCAAGGGTAGGAAGTACCTATGCTCAAAATTGAGCATACCAGTCGTACAATGAGATGTCCAAGTGCGGTCAAGTTGCTGGCCTCAAATATTCCTGCACCTGCGATTGAAGGATGCCAGCCAAACAAAATATGGAAACAGGAATATATGAAGATATAAAAAGAAATCAAAACACAGCATAGGACCAAACGGTCCAACTTGGGTTGTCTCCCGAAAGCCCTTTTGTTTATCGTCCTTAAGGTGGACCAAATACCTGTATTAGCAGTTCAAATAGGATATAAATATACATCAAAAAAAAGAAAAAAAATAGTCGGCTCCCAGATGGGCGCTCACAAAAATATAGTAGTTGTCTTGCTCAGAAAATACTAACAATAGAAAAGAAACAGAAGGCGTGGTCCTCAGTTGGCGGTGCTGCCATTGTCGATCAAGGAGTGTCGCTATTGCTTTACGTGAGGTCGGCGAGCTGCAGGCTTTGAGAGTCGCTGGTGGTTGTGTCGCCATGATATAATTTTAACCGGTGCCCATTGACTTTGAAATTGTCTCCGCTTTTCCCGACTATTTCGATGGCGCCAAAAGGGGAGACTCTGATCACTGTGAAAGGGCCGCTCCACCGCGATTTGAGCTTGCCGGGAAATAAGCGGAGGCGGGAATTGTACAACAGGACTTGGTCTCCTGGTTGGAAGTCTTTGGGGATGATGTGACGGTCATGCCATTTTTTTGTTCTTTCTTTGTATATCCGCGCATTTTCGTATGCAAAATGCCGGAGCTCCTCTAATTCGTTCAGTTTAGTGCGGCGCTTATCGGTTGCGGCTTCGATGTCCATGTTTAGCAATTTGGTTGCCCATAGCGATTTGTGTTCCAGCTCGACTGGTAAGTGGCAAGCTTTTCCGTAGACGAGTTGAAAAGGGGTCATACCGATAGGGGTTTTGAAGGCGGTTTTGTACGCCCATAAGGCGTCGTCGACCTTCTTGGCCCACTCTTTTCGGTTGGAATGGATGGAGTTTTCGATGATTCTTTTGAGCTCGCGGTTGGAGACCTTGACTTGCCCACAGGTTTGGGGATGGTAGGCAAGAGATATTTTGTGGTGGACTCCAAATTTCTTCATGAGTTGCAAGAACGACTTGTTGCAAAAATGGCTCCCGCCATCGCTGATGATGGTGCGCGGGGCGCCGAAGCGAGAGAAAATGTTCTTGTGTATGAAATTCAAAATGGTGCGGGCATCATTTGCTGCGAGAGCCTCGGCTTCGACCCATTTGGAAACATAGTCTACTGCGACAATAATATAGAGTTTTCCATGCGACATTGGGAAGGGTCCCATGAAGTGATTCCCCAAACGTCGAATGGTTCGCAGACGAGCATATTGTTGAGAGGCATTTCATCCCTCTTGGAGATATTTCCTATCCTTTGGCATTCATTGCATTTTGCGACGTAAGCTTGTGTGTCTCTAAAAAGGGTTGGCCAAAATAGGCCACATTGCAGTATCTTGCGTGCTGTTCGGGTGGCGCCGAAATGACCGCCGGCCTCCCGATCGTGGCAGTGTGTTAAGACGGATTGAAATTCGGTCTCGGGTACACAACGCCGGATGATGCTGTCGTTGCAAGTACGGAATAGTAACGGGTCTTCCCAGAAATAATATTTGGCGTCGGACAGTAGTTTTCGTTTTTGCTGCGATGACAGGTGAGGGGAGACAGATTTGCAAGCGAGGTAGTTGGCCATATCTGCGTACCACGGGATTGTCGGAGTGAGCGAACAGATGATGAATAATCTTTCGTCCGGGAAGCAGTCGGCAATCTCGTTGCGGTTGCAGATGGGTACAACTCCTTCGGTGTTGCTCTCCAATCTTGATAGGTGGTCGGAGATGACGTTTTCGACCCCTTTCTTATCTCGGATCTCGATGTCATATTCCTGTAGAAGAAGAATCCAACGGATTAGTCGGGGCTTGGCGTCTTTGTTTTTTGAATAAATACCTTAGTGCGGCATGGTCAGTGTACACAATGACCTTAGATAACACTAGGTATGAATGGAATCTTTCGAAAGCGAAGATTACTGTCAATAGCTCCTTTTCTGTAGTGGTATAATTCAGTTGAGCATCGTTGAGAGTCCGGCTGGCGTAGGAGATAGTATGAAAGATTTTGTTTTTCCTTTGACCGAGCACTGCTCTGACTGCAACATCGCTTGCGTCGCACATGACTTCGAAAGGCAAAGTCCAATCTGGTGCCACCAAGATTGGAGCGGAGATGAGTCGATCTTTGAGAGTCTCGAAGGCCTGCATACATTTTTTTTCGAAGTCAAACGGGATGTCCTTGGCCAGCAAATTTGTGAGGGGCTTGGATATGGATGTTAAATCACTGATGAATCTTCTGTAGAAACCGGCATGTCCCAAGAAGCTGCGGATCCCCTTGGCGGAAGATGGAGGAGGAAGATTTTTGATGATACTGACTTTTGCTTGGTCGACTTCGAGCCCCCTGTGAGAGACTTTGTGGCCTAAGACAATGCCCTCGCGAACCATGAAATGGCATTTTTCCCAATTCAAGACAAGGTTTGTATCCGCACAATGCTTCAGAGCTTTGTCTAGATTCACAAGGCAGGAATTGAAGCTATTACCGAAAAGGGAAAAATCGTCCATGAAGACTTCGAGAAAGTCTCCAATCATGTCACTGAAGATGGCAATCACGCATCGCTGGAAGGTTGCTGGGCCGTTGCACAATCCGAATGGCATTCTCCTGAATGCGAAGGTGCCGGAAGGGCATGTAAACGTCGTTTTGTCTTGGTCATCGGGCTCAACTGTGATTTGATTGTATCCTGAGTACCCGTCGAGGAAATAATAGTATTCCTGAACGACCAATTTTTCCAGCATTTGGTCGATGAAGGGTAGCGGGAAATGATCTTTGCGGGTGGCCTCATTCAGTTTCCAGTAGTTTATGCAGACTCTCCACCCGGTGACCACGCGGGTGGGTAATAATTCATTCTTTTTGTTGGCCACCACAGTAATCCCGCCCTTTTTGGGCACCACTTGCACTGGGCTGACCCATTTGCTGTCGCTGATGGGGTAAATGATACCCGCATCAAGCAATTTTATTACTTCTGCCTGTACCACTTCATGCATCTTGGGGTTCAGTCGCCTTTGAGGTTGTGCCAACGGCTTGTATTGATCTTCAAGCAGAATCTTGTGCATGCAAAACGCCGGGCTGATCCCTTTTATGTCGGCTAATGAACGTCTAAACACATTTTTGTATTTCTTTAAGACATTGACAAAGGCGAGTTCGTTGTCGACGGAGAGAGATGCAGAGATAATGACTGGGCACGCTGTGCCTTCCTCTAGGAAAGCGTATTTCAGGGATTCAGGCAGTGGCTTCAGAGTTGTGGTAGTGGTTGTGACGGTAGATGTGATGAAATGTTCTTTGGTTGGATGCGGGGTTCTCGGGACATTAGTGTGGGTGGTTGTGTCGGAAGCATCCTCCTCTTCCCACACTGGCTCGGCTGGGTCAAGAATCATTTCGCTGTACATGTCCGGTTCGTCGATCAAATCTGCTTCGTCGCAATTAGTGATTCTGAGATGTTGGGAAGGTTCGTGGACGTTGAAAGAAATCGTTTCGTCCCCCGGGCTTAGGGTGAGCTCTCCTTGGTCAACGTTGATAATGGTACGGGCTATGGCAAGGAAGGGCCGTCCTAGTATTATAGGCACTTTGGGATCGGCCATCATGTCGAGAATGACGAAATCTGCTGGGAAGGTGAGGTTGTTGACCATGACAGTAAGATCTTCGACTATTCCGGCCGGTTGTTTTACTGATCTGTCAGCTAATTGCAACCTCAGGTGGGTTGGTTGTAGAATCCCAACTCCTAGCTCGCGGAAGACGGAGAGCGGCATTAGATTTATTGAAGCTCCCAAATCACATAATGCGCGTCCGAATCGGTGGAGGCCAATTCTGCAGGGGATGGTAAAACTGCTTGGATCTCTTCGTTTGGTTGGGGAATAGTTGACGAGGAGAGTTGAGCATTCTTCAGTGAGATTGATCGTTTTCAGTCCTTCTAAAGATTTACGTCGTGAGATGAGGTTCTTTAGGAACTTGGAATATCCTGTGATCTGAGTGATAGCTTATGTCAGAGGTATACTTATTTGGACTCCTTTCATGTTCTCGAGGAATTTATGAAATTGTTTTTCAGCCTTTTCATTTTGCAGTCGGTGGGGAAATGACGTTCTTCACAGGTTGTAGTACTGCCATGGATTCTTGTGCGGTAGGTGAGGACGGGGGTTCCTTTATCAAATCGACGATGGGCTCGCGGAGTGATTGTGTGGGAGGGTCAGGAGGTGAGGCCCTCTCTAGGCTTTTCCGATTCTCAATCTCATAGTATGTACCGTTTCCTGTTTCTGATTGACTGAACATAGTAACGTTTCCGTGAGAATCCCTATGGCGGTTTGTAGGCGCTGAATGGTGGTGGCTTGGTCATTGAACATCTCCATCATTTTGCACGCGTAAGAAAAAAATTGCTCTGTCTTTGACGAGAGATTGTGGTCGGTGGCTTCATCAGAGACTACTGAATGTATCTCTACCGGAAAGTCGGGAGAAGGCGGAGAGTTTCATTGCCTACTAGTTTGGGCAATGTTGTCTATAACTTCCCAGGCATCCTCACTGGATTTGTTAAACAGAGTTCCACCAGCTGCGACGTCAAGTAATGGCCGGAATCTGTCTGCGATGCCGAAGTAGAAAGTTTGGATTAGGAGGATGTCTGACATTTCCACTCTGCAGCATTCCCTTCGCAGGGACTGGAAACGCTCCCATGTATCGAACAAGGTCTCTTCATTTCTTTGGGTGAAGGTGATGAGCTCCTTGTAATTGTCTATTGCTAGCATCGGTTGTCGGAATTTGGCCAAAAATTTCCTTTCGAGTTGTTTCCAGGATGAGGATATTCCCTTCCGGATATCTTGATACCATCGCTTTGCTTTGTCTTTCAGGGAGAAGGAGAAGAGTCGGATCCTCTGCTGCTCGTTGTTGGCAGCATTTGGCGTACAAGTGTTGTAAATTTCTAAGAACCGCTGCACGTGGCATAGTGCATCTATTTTTCCGTCTCCGCTGAATTGACAGTTTTCGATGATGTATTCGATGAGGTCAGTTGAGATCTCGAAACTGTTATTTCCCGTTTCTGCTCGGTATGTGAGGTTGATAAGGCTTGCTTTATAAGTCTGCTGCTGAATTGTAGTCATTGAGAGAGGCTTGAATGAAAAGGGGTAGTAGGCTACTAGATCTCTTGTGCCTCGACCCTGCATTCACTGTGGCAAACACTACACACTAGAAGGAAACAGCAGTCAAAACAAAACAATACTAACTCTTATAACAATATTTGAAGTCATCCAAAGTCGCTCTACAGTTGCATCCCCCGGCAACGGCGCCAAAAACTTGATGCGTGTAAATCGGCAAGCGCACCGGTCGCACAAGTAATAAAGTTTTGGGAATAAATCCCCGAGTGTCGGTCTCTTGAGGAATGCAATTAGCGTAGAACGACAACAGTACAAAGAATATCGTTATGAGAGTTATAAATAGAAAAAAGAGGAAATAGAGGACTTGGGAGATTGTGGATGTTTGATCTACTGAACTAGTAAAAGCTATGCGTGTCGAAGGCACCGCTTCGCAAGGTGGAGTGGGTTTGTCGACCGCGATGCCGAACTTCAGTTGGGCGAGTGGAAGGGAAGCTAATGGATTGAAGTGTTCTTGTGTGGAGTGCAATCGAATAAGACACGGGAATGGAGTGGATGTGGGGTGAGCGAGGCACATTCACAGACAATACTCACAAGCATAAGAAAATACTAACATTCTATTAGTTATAAAATAAACTTGATGTTCATGGATGGAAGTGTTCATTACACTGCTCAAAACATTCCATACTACAGAGGAAGGGGAAGAGGAGTAAACCAAAAGAGAGTGAAGATCCACCGCGGGTCGTGGCCGGAGTAGCGAGTTGTCAATCCGCTTCCGGGCTCAGTCCAAGGAGGCTTCCGGTACCAACGAGCTGTCACCTCGAAGGCCTTTAAGTCCGTTCTCTAGGTTATCTACTTCACCAACTCCGGAGGAAAGCATGGAGTTGAAGTCATCAACGGCCGAGGGCTTCGCCGGAGAGTTGAAAAGCTTCGGAGTAGTTGGCAATGGCCTCCCGACGAAGGTGGAGGTGATGGAGCAGCTGGAGAAGTGAAATGGCGATTCCCGCGCACTCTCCGATCGCAGCAAAATGACAGGCGCTGACCTAAATCGCGGAGCAGGGCCTTAAATACGGAGGCAGTAGAAGTAGTGCGCACGATCAGTGGCGCACAACCAGTGGTCGTGCACACTATCGGTCGATGATCGTGCGACTTTTCCAAATAGACCTGCAACCTGGACAAGAAGCATCAGCATATATGCGCACGAGCAGTGGCGCACGACCAGTGGTCATGCGCACTACAGGCAGTGCTCGTGCGATTACTTAGACAGGATTAGGAAAAAGGGAGTGTAATGCGTAGGATCAGTGGCGCACGACTAGTGGTCGTGCGCAATAAGTCCAGTGGTCGTGCGCAGTATTCCTGCATCGTCGGTGTCTCCCGAGCGGTTCCGGAGCACGCACACGACCCCTGCACCAGCAGAAGAGGCAGATAGGCCACCAAAACATGCACACCACATCCCCGAGATAGGGCTAAAGAATAACAAAAATAAATAAACACAGAAAGCACACAGAAACGGGCCTACAGTGCACTCAATAGTGAAATAGGTACATAAGCACATATAAGCAATAAAGGCTCTCAAGTGTAGTGCTAAGACTATAAAACTAGCCCAGATGAGTCCAAAAATCAGTGTAAAATGTGGACTCATCAGAGTTACGCTGTTAGTGGCCCAACTTGGGCAGCGTGTCGTAGAATTGCTCAGCGAGATTGCGTCATTGGTAGGGCGGGTGAGGAGTATTTTGCTTAGATCCTCCTTAGATGTTCCGGTCGGCCAAGAGTGCCCTCCGAAGGTGTCTTAGCTCAGTCTTTGGCTTGGGAGGGGAAGACTTTGTCAGTCTTCCGGGTATGCGGTGGGACCTCCACGCTGAGACCTTGTGTCTGTCCCTTATGTTCCTAGTCTAGTGCCTACATCGTTCGCTTGAGGGTAGTAGGTGCGCGGTCACCCCTCTTTTGGGACCCCGAACTCCACAGAGGTCATTTTTGGCTTCAACAATTTTCATCTCGATCGTCTTCGATAATCATATTGTGCATTATAATGCAAGCAGTCATGATATCGTGTAACACATGTTTATCCCAAAAACGACATGACCCCTTAATAATTGCAAAGCGTGATTGAAGAACTCCAAATGCTCGTTCTACATCTTTTTGGCATGACTCTTGCATCATTGCGAAGTGTTGTTTTTTTATCTTGTGTATGAGAAATAGTTTGAACTAGTGTTGACCATTTCAGATAGATACCGTCGGCTAAATATTAACCAACATCATAATTTTTACTCAATATTATATAATTGGTAGGAAGCGTAATACCTTGTGTTAAGTTTGCAAATAAATTGGATGACTGCAAGACATTAATATAATTGTTAGAGCCAGGTAAGCCAAAAAATGCATGTCATATCCACAGGTCATATGATGCTACTGCCTCGAGAATGATTGTAGGTCCACCATGACGTCCTGAATATTGGCCTGCTCATGCCGTTGGACAATTCTTCCATTGCAAATGCATATAATCTAGGCTTCCCAACATCCCTGGAAAATCTCGTTCTTCACATTTTTGTAGTAATCTTGTTACACCATTTGCATTGAAATATCTCAAATATTCATCTTTGTATAATTGTATAATTGCCCTGCAAAATCTTTTCAAGCATTGAATTACAAGCGACTCACCAATTCGAATGTATTCATCGCAATTATCAGCTGATGTTCCGTATGCTAACATACGAAATGCTGCTGTAATTTTTTGTATTATTGATAGTCCAGGCTTACCAACACCATCTTTCTTTTGAACAAAGAAATTGTCGTGCTCCTGCACTGCGAAGGAAAAAATTCTTTCGCATGCGAAATCTTCGTCGAAAAAAGTTTCCCCATATGTGGGGTGCTCAGAGAAGTAATCATTCCAAAGTCTAGTGTTGCCTTCAATCCTCCCCCGATTGATTACCACGTGGCCAGGTATTGAACCTCTGCGCCACGGACGTGCATCTTCTTGAAGCTGAGCTGCGATTATGTCATTGTTGAAGGCATGCATGCGAGCTAAAACTTCATCTACATTCTCCCATTTATCAAGGTCTTCTTCCCACTTGAGAAGTGTTTGATCATATTCATCATCATCTGAAGATGATGAAGATCGCAAATGGGATGACCCTTCTCCATAGTTCATATTTTAAGGAGGGAAGTATTGTTTTGAAAGTATCATTGCCTATCTTAAAGTGACATTTATATAGATCGCCAGCATTGGATCCCCAAACATTGGATTCCTTCTCACAAGCATTGGATTCCCAGCATTTTATGCCTTCTCCCAAGCATTGGATTCCCTCTCCACTCAAGACTCTCTTTTGTCTCATTAATCCTGTCAACATCAAATCCGGAGCCTTGTTTTTTCCCAGCATTGGATGCCTTCTCCCAAGCATTGGATTCTCTCTCCACTCAAGCCTCTCTTTTGTCTCATTAATCCCGTCAACATCAAATCTGGAGCCTTATTTTTTCCAGCATTGGATGCCTTCTCCCAAGCATTGGATTCCCTCTCCACTCAAGGCCCTCTTTTGTCTCATCAATTCTGTCAACATCAAATCCAGAGTCTTGTTTTTTCCCAGCATTGGATGCCTTCTCTCAAGCATTGGATTCTCTCTCCACTCAAGCCTCTCTTTTGTCTCATCAATCCTGTCAACATCAAATCCGAAGCCTTATTTTTTCCCAGCATTGGATGCCTTCTCCCAAGCATTGGATTCCCTCTCCACTCAAGCCTCTCTTTTGTCTCATCAATCCTGTCAACATCAAATCCGGAGGCTTGTTTTTTCCCGGCATTGGATGCCTTCTCCCAAGCATTGGATTCCCTCTCCACTCAAGCCTCTGTTTTGTCTCATCAATCCTGTCATCATCAATCCTGAGCCTTGTTTTTTCATAAGTACCTATTCCAGCACTCTCTATAAGTATTGGATTCCAGCACTCTCTCTAAGTTCCCATCACTCTATCTCCAAAATCAAACACTCTCTACTTTCTTTACTTGTCGTCATGTCTGCCAACTGTGGGCTAGCATTCTCCCCAAAAGAAGATCAAACACTATGTTATGCTTGACTTGAGGTCTCGGAAGACCCAGTTATGAAGAGTAATCAAAAAGAGCACAGACTATGAGAAAGAGTTTCAACTATTTTTCACAATACAAGACCTCAAACTTGTGTAGGACAGAGAACCCCAAAATCTCTTTCTTGTCGTTGGTCCCTTTTGGCAAGTAAAACAAGCAAATTCCGAGGATGTATTCGATAGATAGAACAACGAAACCCCAGCGGTGCATCTGAACTTGATATTGTAAGTATTTTTTAGAATTTAAATCTCTAAATTCCTTAAATAATGTGAGATTAAAATAATTTTTTTGTAGCTCAATGAAGCCAAAATGTTATATGCCTCTGATTCAAAAGAGAAGAAATGCTTCATATTCAAGCATGTTTGGAATATCTTAAAAAAACACAGAGAAGTAGATGGATACGACAGGGTCTAACTCTCAAAATATTGACATGTCCCAAATATTAGGTTCTAACTCTCCCAGTCAACGGAGAGGAATAGACTTAAATGCAAATAGCAATGACATGAATCCTGGTAGTACTGGGGATGAAGAATTTCCAATCTCAACTTCCAATAATCGACCTACTGGGAGAAAACAAGAAAATGAGCGGAGGAGACAATTGAGTGGTAAGGGTTATGATATTGAGGCTCATGCTAAAAAAAACAAAGAAATCTTAGAGGTTTAAAAGAGAGGGCAAGAACAACGAGCAAACGATATGTCTGTTATCCAAGAGCTCATGAGATTTAAAGCAGAAAATCAAAAAAGAAAACTAGATATTCAGAGCGCTAAACAAGATCACGATATCATGATGATAGATTTGGATAGCATTAAAGGAACTCCGGAGCGGCAGTATTTTCGACAAAAAAATAAGAAATTATGAATAAAAACATTAGAAAACCACTTTTTGTAGAATCTTCATCGCTCGAAGGAACTAAATATGGAGGAGCAATGTATGGAGGTAGTGATTATGGAGGAAGTCAGTATGAAGGCCGCTCACACGTCGGACCTCAATTTGGAGGGCCGCAATTCAGAGGACCTCAATTTGAAGGAAGTCAGTACCGAGAAAGTCAGTACCGAGACAGCCACTACCGAGAAAACCAGTATGGGGGAAGCCAATTTGGAGAATCTCAATTCGGAGGAGACCAACAAGGATGAAGTCAATATGGAGGAAGCGTCTATGGAATACTCGGGTATGGAGAAGAACGACAAGATGAAAGCGCTCGTGAAAGTCGGATAGAGCCCAATGATGACCTTTCAGAATTTTAGTTTAAATTCTAAATGTAATATTTTCATTTAAATTAAATAATGCTTACTGTAATATTTTTATTTAAATTATGTAATGTTTATTGTATTTTAGAGAGCAATCAAATTTAAAATTAAAAAAAATTTAAAACCTTAATAACATGTAAAAAAAAATACATATTATATATTATATAAACCTAAAATATATTTTATATAAATCTAAAATACATGTATACATATTATAAAAACCTAAAATATATTTTATATAAATCTAAAATAACTAAAATAAACAAAAATACATCATGTTCTTTAAATATAGACAACATGGTTGGAGTTGCTCTAACCATGTTCTCTATATTTAGAGAACATAGTACAATGAGGATCTCTAAATATAGAGATCCACATTGAAGATGCTCTTACAAATTGATAAACGTGCACACACACACGCGCGCACGCACACCCGCACACAAGTGACAGTATACAAAGGGACTTGTATGCCGGTACGACGGTGCATACATTCGTCGAGTTCGCGCAGGTGCAGACACCCCATGTACTATCACAAAAATATTAAATAAAAAACCTAGTTTGACTTTCATGTTTAATTAAATTTGCATGCATATTATAATTTTGTAGGTAACTTCCATGTTTAATTAAGAATTGGATTGAGTTCAAATCTTGGTGCCACCCTTCTTTTCTGTCATTAAATTAGGTGTTGTTGTTAGTAAATCTAATTTGACTTTTAGCAAACCTTGATTTCATCCAAAATTTATTTTTTCCCTTCTTTTTGAAAGACTTAATTCTATGCTAAACTCAAATTCTAATTCATTTCTGTCACCTTCCTTACTCTCGCTCGCAACTCTTCTCCCTCTCCTATTCGCCACTGCAATAACAAAAGTAAATAATATGTTTTGAACTTAATTAAAATTTGTAAACTTAATTAATATTTTATTTGGTAAACTTAACTAATATTTTGTTTGGTAAACTTAATTATTTTTTACCACAATGACGGTTGACGCGACAGCGACATTGACGGTTTCGGTGCGGCGACGGCGTTGGCGGTTTCGGTGGAGCGTTGGCGGTTGGCGCGGTGGTGGCGATGACGGTTTCGGTGCAGTGGCGTCTGTAACGCCCCGAAACTCAAAGGAGCAAAGGGGGACGTTTTGGGCCAGTTTGGGTTCTGGCTGTAGGCACACGGCCTGGGACACGGGCGGGTCCCAGGGCGTGTCAAGCGTGTGCCGACACTTAGCCGCGAAGTCATCGAGATTTTCTCGACGATTCGCTGAGAATGGGCACACGGCCTGCGACACGGGCGTGTCGCAGGGCGTGTCGACCCGTGTCGACACTTAGCCGCGGAGTCGTCGAGTTATACTCGACGAATCGTCGAGAATGGGCACACGGCCCGCGACACGGGCGTGTCGCCGGGCGTGTCGACCCGTGTCGATGATCGTCCCGGGGAAGTCGTCGAGATTCGCTCGACGATCGTCGAGACAAGGCACACGGCCTAGGACACGGGCGTGTCGAAGGCCGTGTCATCGAGTCGTCGAACTACACGCGACGAAATGTTGAGACCATGTACACGGCCTGGGGCCCAGGCGTGTCAAGGTGACACGGGCAAGGACACGGGCGTGTCCTAGAACCCGTGCAGTGCTCGGGTTTAAAATGGGGAAAAATCATGGGGTACACGGCCGGCTACACGGCTGTGTGAAGTGGAACACGGGCGTGTCAGCTCGAACACGGGCGTGTTCGATACCCGTGTGAGGTTCCAGGAGATTCGATTTTGACGGCGAATGCGGCACACGGCCCTGGACACGGGCGTGTGCCAGGCCGTGTTCGGTCCAGATTGGGCATTTCAGCCCCGAATCAAAGCCGTTCGTTTCCTTAGGTTGAGATCCAATGGCTGGGGGTTGTTCCTGAGAGGATATACCCGTGAGTTGACTTGGAAAACCTCACTTTTCATACCTTATCATCTCTCCAAGTCCTTGGAGAAAGAGGAGAGCCATTGGAGGAAGAAGAACTAGATCCCGCCATTGGAGGAGCTTCGGAGCTCCGAATTGCGAGCCGACTCCGGATCCACGGAGGCAACGCAAGTGCGGTGATTTCCATCCGATTACTTTTCAATGGCGCCAAAGAGGAACTCAAGGGTAACGATCCTCATCTTGAGCATGAGTCGCTCTCTTTCTTAGCATAGGAAGCCCGCTCTCGCGAGTTTGCGGAGGGTTGGAGGCGTTCCTTCGGGTAGATATATAAAGTCCCCATTGTTTAGAGTCCGTATGCGAGAACGGACATAGGCATTTTGTGTGAAGCCTACCCGGACATGTTAGTCTGGATCGGTGATGTTGCATTGCATAAGGCCGGAGGAGACTCCGTGCTATGGTTTGTTTTTCGGGTTTTTTACGCGGTAGATTGCAGCAGGGAGCCTTGGGGACTAACCCAAAGGTGCACCCAAAAAACTGGGCGGATACGAGATCTTGCCAACTTGGTGGCCTGAGAGCCAACTCGAACATAACTGAGTTATGTGATTTGCGGTAGAATGGGACTCGGAGGAAGTTTGACCCGCGCAAATGGCTTAAATTGTCGTTGCGATGTGAGCACGGGTTAGATGGAACCGTACCCGCTTTATGTCGTTCGGTTAGAGAGACCTAAGGTTACGTGGCACTCGCCGTTGGCATAGATGTGAGTCTTCGGCGGTCAATGGCTTAAACTGACGTGACCCATGCCAAGAAGACAAATTGCTCATAGGTTTGGCCGTCTAAGTGGCGGTGGTGAGTCCGGAATGTTAATGGCTTTAATTGACGTGACATCGACCGGTTCACCGAGAATGTGCCCTGAGTGCACGGGACGTGTGGCCGTACGAGCCAACGTCTGTGATGTAATGGCTATGGTTATATATATATGGCTCGCTTATGCTAATGAAATGCAAGGAAGGAGCATCGCCGCCCCGAGTTGGGGGCGGGATCGTTATAATTTGGTCAGCATTGCTGACCGTTGCCTTGTTTTGCCACCATGCGGTGGTTTGTTGCTTGCAGGTGCAGCTGGACCAAGCGGTCAATAGCGGGCTAAAGCCCTTTTTGCGAAGCTGGCCCTCGAAGGCCCAAGTAGAAGTGTTTACTGCTTTATTCATGTATGACCGGCCTGCGTGCCGTGGTTTGTAAAACATGTAATTTTCAAGTGAAACACTTTGTAAGGCCTTAAGGCCGGTTTTGGGTATTTTTGTATAACATTCCTTTTGGTATTAGTGGACATTCATGCTCCTATGCTGGGTTCTTGTTTACAACTCTTATAAACTGCTTCCGCTAGAATGCTCTGTGTAGGACGTTGAGATTAGTTGGATGGTTTCCATACGTAACCACCCGGTCTATCTGTGGTATATGGCGTCGGGCCCCGGCCGGACCTACTGCTATATACTATGCGACGGATAGGGGGTGTTACAATTTGGTATCAGACTACTGGTTTTGGTCGGCCTTAAGCTGAATTCGTGGACGAATTCTTTTTAAGGGGTGGTGAGCACATTGTGTGCGTCATCGTTATAACGGTAAAAGAACCCATGAATGTCCACTTAGGAATGAAAATACTCGTGTTTGAGGAACCTGCGTGTTCCTATAATTGCTGTTCGCAATTTTATTTGGTCGCTTGACGGTGTTTTGTACCACTATAGGTGACCGGAAGCGGTGCTGGACAGCCAGAATGTCTGGTTTCTGAGGAGCATAGTGCACCCGGTGAGGTGTTTGAGCCTCCTCCTTCGTATGAAACCGTTAGAAGGATCGTAGAAGCGGTGTTCACTGTGACGGGTGCACAGTTTGGAGGAAATGTACAACCCTGCGCACCTGTTGTGGCCTCAACGTCGGTGGGCGCGATGCAGCAGATGACCTTTGGTAGACCATTGGGGCAGCAGCTGAATATGCATTTAGTGCAGGGAGCGCGCACAGTTGAGGAATATTTGCAAGCATTTCTTATGATAAGCCGCTACCCATGCTTCGAGGTGGATAATGAGCAAGCTACAGTCGATAGGTTTTATAGTGGCCTACGTGCCGAGTTACGAGTTCTACTGCTAGGACCAAAGTTATTGGGATTTCGAGCCTTGGTAGAATCAGCTAGATCTTTGGAGGCAGATCTGAGGAAGACCCTCCCGATGCCAGCGACCATGGTATCGAACTATTCAAACCCCATAAGAGCTGCATCCGGCAGAAAGCTGGAGAAAGGGGCTATGAAATCGACTAGTAAAGCTACTTACACTTATTATACTTGTGGAAAGAGAGGACACTTTGCCCGAGACTGTTGGAATGGCGCTCGGAAGGGTAAGGAAGCTATGTCAGGTGCAGTCAAGGATGTTAGTGCAAAGGAAACGGCATTCAAAGTGTCGAACACCTCAAAGTCTGCATATCGTAAATGGTATAAGAAGCCTAGGACTTCGGGTCAAGCTCTTTCTGGTGCTTCTGGGGCGACTACGGGTCAGACCCCGGGCACATGTTTCAACTATGGGGAGCCGGGGCATTATGCTCGTGAGTGCCTAAAGCCCTGGAGGAAGCACGGCGTCGTGACGACAGGTATGGTTTAAAGATAGTTTTGCCTTAAATACTTGTCGCCCTTGTGCATGTTAGCTTAGAACTATCTGTGTTAAGCTTTGTTGCGACTTTACTTTATCTGCGAGAGCACCATTCGTTTAGGGAGCTTCGCATTCCTTTATTAGGAATTATATTGTGCGTCGGAGTACCTCCTTCGATGGTGAAAGACATATTGGATGCGTTATAGTCCAATGGTGCTCATTGTACGCGGGTAGACGTTGTTGCGCTTAGCTTTGGATTGGGAATCAGGAGTTCGACGTTATATTTGGTATGGACTGGCTCTCGGAGCAGCAAGCCAATATAGATGCGGTAGCAAGGAAGCCAAGCCGGGAGCAAGTCATGAGATGACCTTTACGGGCTCGAAGAGGTCGAGCAAGACGTTGGCGTTTGCTCTTCCGGTGGTGAAGGCGGTTCGTGTCGGAGCAGAACTGTTCTTTACACTAGTGGAGGTTGCAAAGCCGAAGCCCACATTGGATTGTATTTCAGTGGTATTTAAGTACCCTGAGGTGTTCCCTAGAGATCTTCCTGGAGCCCCGCCTCGACAGGAGATAGATTCCATGTTTGAGCTTGTACCAGGTGCAAAGCCTGTGTCACGCTCTCCTTGTCGGCTAGCGCCAACGGAAATGGCGGAGCTGAAGGTGCAACTTCTAAAAGTTGTTGGAGCAAGGGTATGTGCGTCCAAGTCCTTCGCCTTGGAGCGCACCGACCCTCTTTCGTGAGAAGAAGAACGGAAGCTTGGGGCTATGTATTAATTATCGGGAGCTCAACAAGGTGACGACAAAGAACAAGTACCCAATCCCAAGGATCGATGATCTTTGTGATCAGTTGGTCGGGCCAACGTCGTACTCTAAAGTAGTTAAGGGAGAGAGATATCCCTAAGATAATGTTCAGTACAGGAGACGGACGCTACGAGTTTAGGGTCATGCCGTTTTGGCTGACAAATACGCCGTCAGTGTTCATGGATTTGATGAACAAGACTTTCAGGGAGTACTTGGACCATTTCGTGATCGTCTTTATCGACGATATTTTGGTGTACTCGCATAGTGAGGAAGTTCACTGCAGCCAAGTTCTCGAAGTGCTGGTTTTGGCTATCCTCAGTGGTGTTCCTCGGGCATATAGTAAGTGGAGAGTGTATTACTGTGAATCCGGCGAAGATTGTTGCGCTACGGTAGTGGCCTGAGCTTGCTACGGTAGCGGAAGTCCGGAGTTTTCTGGAGCTTGCCGGCTACTATAGTCGCTTCGTGGAGAACTTCTCGCGGATAGCGTTACCTCTCATTACGTTGACGAGGAAGGAGCATAAGTTCTTTTGGACGCCGGAGTGCGCGCGAGCTTTTGAGGAGTTGTATTGTCGGTTGACTACGGCGCCTGTGCTGACTTCGCCGAGCGGAACCGAAGGCAATGAGATTTATAATGATGCTTAGGGCAGCGGTTTGGGTTGCGTGCTACTGCAATACGGAAGCGTAATAGCTTATGTCCCTGAGTTTTGCCTTGAAGCTATGGAGGCATAATTGTATACGGTGTGAAAATGGATCTCTACGCCGGTCACAAGAGCGTGAAGTATCTGATTGATCAGAAGGATCCGAATTTACGGCAGCGTAGATGGATGGAGTTCTTGGGAGACTATACATTCAAGATCCACTACGTGCCTGATAAAGGGAATGCGGTTGCTGACGCGGTGAGTCGCCAAGCCCCAGCTCGAGCCAATTGGCTATCAGTGCATGATGAGCGGTTGGTGCGAGAGTTGGAGGCGTTGGGGATCGTTTGTGTGGACAAGCAATCAAGTGCTGAAGCAGTTCTGAATTGGACTGAAGTCCAATATGACCTGGCTGATCGTTTTCGGCGGACTTAGGATGTGGATGCTCATATGAAGCAGTTCATGGTAGAGGCTCTGGATGGGTCAAATTCCCAATTCGTCGTGGCGGACGAATTGCTTCGGAGAGACGGTCGTTTGTGCGTCCCAAGTGTGGGTAATTTGCGGGTGGAGTTGTTGTACGAGGCACACCATACCAAGTACTCGATTCACCCGGGGAGCACGAAGTTGTACCGTGATGTGAAGAAACTGTGTTGGTGGCCGGGTTTGAAAAAGGATGTGGCGCTATACACAGCGAAGTGTCAAACCTGCGCCTTGGAAAAGGCGGAGTGCCAAAAGCCGGGAGGATTTCTTAAGTCTTTGCCTATTCCGGAGTGGAAATTCGACGACATCTCTATGGACTTTGTGCACGGTTTGCCAAGGTCGAAAAAGGGGAACGACGCCATTTGGGTGATCGTGGATCGATTAACGAAGGTGATACATTTTATTCCGCATAGTAAGGATGATCCGGTGGAGAAGTTAGCAAAGCTTTATGTGGATAACATAGTACGGCTTCATGGTGTGCCCCGCAGCATCGTGAGTGACCGAGATGGGCAGTTCACGTCCAATGATTGGAGGCTGGTGCAACAAACGTTGGGAACAAAGCTGAAATTCAGCACAGCCACCCATCCGCAAACGGATGGGCATACCGAGAGGGTCAATAGAACCATGGAAGACATGCTCCGCATGTGTGTCTTGGATTTTGGGAAGCAAAGGGAAGACCACCTTTATTTGGTGGAGTTCGCATACAACAACAGCTACCAAGCGAATATTCCGATGGCGCCCTTCGAGGCCCTATATGGTAGAAGATGTCGCATGCCATTGTCTTGGTTAGAAACGGGTGAGTCAAAGTTGTATAAGCGATCGGAAGTGGAGGAGGCTACTTCTTTGGGGAGAACCATTCGGGAGAGGTTGCTTATCGCTAAGGACTGACAAGCAAAGTACTATAATGCCAAGCACAGGAATGTGGAGTTCGCTGTGGGCGATTAGGTATACTTAAAGATCAAGCCGTTCAAGGGTGTCTCGCGGGTGCGACAAGTGAAAAAGCTAAGCCCGAGATACCTTGGGCCGTTTGCGGTTCTGGAGCGAGTTGGCTAAGCGGCCTATAGGTTGGAGCTAAGTGGTTTACATGATGCAATCCATATTTCGGTGCTTTGGAAGGTGGTGCAAGAGCCTACGCAAGTGATCGCGGTTGATCAAGTACCGGTGGATAGTGGGCTAACGACAAAGGTCAAGCCCGTGTGGATTGAGGACTCGGAGGTCAAGCGGCTACGCAATAAAGAGATCAGGATGGTCAAAGTCCGGTGAGACAATTGCGGTCGTGAGGAGCTCTCTTGGGAGAGAGAGCAGACTATGCTTGACGAGTATCCGGAGTTGTTCCGCTCAGGTACAAATTTTGTTTTTGTATGTCTTTCCTTTATATAATTTCGTGGGCGAAATTCTTTTAAGAGGGGGAGAGTTGTAACGCCCCGAAACTCAAAGGAGCAAAGGGGGACGTTTTGGGCCAGTTTGGGTTCTGGCTGTAGGCACACGGCCTGGGACACGGGCGTGTCCCAGGGCGTGTCAAGTGTGTGCCGACACTTAGCCGCGAAGTCGTCGAGATTTTCTCGACGATTCGCTGAGAATGGGCACACGGCCTGCGACACGGGCGTGTCGCAGGGCGTGTCGACCCGTGTCGACACTTAGCCGCGGAGTCGTCGAGTTATACTCGACGAATCGTCGAGAATGGGCACACGGCCCGCGACACGGGCGTGTCGCCAGGCGTGTCGACCCGTGTCGACGATCGTCCCGGGGAAGTCGTCGAGATTCGCTCGACGATCGTCGAGACAAGGCACACGGCCTAGGACACGGGCGTGTCCAAGGCCGTGTCATCGAGTCGTCGAACTGCACGCAACGAAATGTCGAGACCATGTACACGGCCTGGGGCCCAGGCGTGTCAAGGTGACACGGGCAAGGACACGGGCGTGTCCTAGAACCCGTGTAGTGCTCGGGTTGAAAATGGGGAAAAATCATGGGGTACACGGCCGGCTACACGGCCGTGTGAAGTGGAACACGGGCGTGTCAGCTCGAACACGGGCGTGTTCGATACCCGTGTGAGGTTCCAGGAGATTCGATTTTGACGGTGAATGCGGCACACGGCCCTGGACACGGGCGTGTGCCAGGCCGTGTTCGGTCCAGATTGGGCATTTCAGCCCCGAATAAAAGCCGTTCGTTTCCTTAGGTTGAGATCCAATGGCTGGGGGTTGTTCCTGAGAGGATATACCCGTGAGTTGACTTGGAAAACCTCACTTTTCATACCTTATCATCTCTCCAAGTCCTTGGAGAAAGAGGAGAGCCATTGGAGGAAGAAGAACTAGATCCCGCCATTGGAGGAGCTTCGGAGCTCCGAATCGCGAGCCGACTCCGGATCCACGGAGGCAACGCAAGTGCGGTGATTTCCATCCGATTACTTTTCAATGGCGCCAAAGAGGAACTCAAGGGTAACGATCCTCATCTTGAGCATGAGTCGCTCTCTTTCTTAGCATAGGAAGCCCGCTCTCGCGAGTTTGCGGAGAGTTGGAGGCGTTCCTTCGGGTAGATATGTAAAGTCCCCATTGTTTAGAGTCTGTATGCGAGAACGGACATAGGCATTTTGTGTGAAGCCTACCCGGACATGTTAGTCTGGATCGGTGATGTTGCATTGCATAAGGCCGGAGGAGACTCCGTGCTATGGTTTGTTTTTCGGGTTTTCTACGCGGTAGATTGCAGCAGGGAGCCTTGGGGACTAACCCAAAGGTGCACCCGGAAAACTGGGCGGATACGAGATCTTGCCAACTTGGTGGCCTGAGAGCCAACTCGAACATAACTGAGTTATGTGATTTGCGGTAGAATGGGACTCGGAGGAAGTTTGACCCGCGCAAATGGCTTAAATTGTCGTTGCGATGTGAGCACGGGTTAGATGGAACCGTACCCGCTTTATGTCGTTCGGTTAGAGAGACCTAAGGTTACGTGGCACTCGCCGTTGGCATAGATGTGAGTCTTCGGCGGTCAATGGCTTCAACTGACGTGACCCATGCCAAGAAGACAAATTGCTCATAGGTTTGACCGTCTAAGTGGCGGTGGTGAGTCCGGAATGTTAATGGCTTTAATTGACGTGACATCGACCGGTTCACCGAGAATGTGCCCTGAGTGCACGGGACGTGTGGCCGTACGAGCCAACGTCTGTGATGTAATGGCTATGGTTATATATATATGGCTCGCTTATGCTAATGAAATGCAGGGAAGGAGCATCGCCGCCCCGAGTTGGGGGCGGGATCGTTATAATTTGGTCAGCATTGCTGACCGTTGCCTTGTTTTGTCACCATGCGGTGGTTTGTTGCTTGCAGGTGTAGCTGGACCAAGCGGTCAATAGCGGGCTAAAGCCCTTTTTGCGAAGCTGGCCCTCGAAGGCCCAAGTAGAAGTGTTTACTGCTTTATTCATGTATGACCGGCCTGCGTGCCGTGGTTTGTAAAACATGTAATTTTCAAGTGAAACACTTTTTAAGGCCTTAAGGCCGGTTTTGGGTATTTTTGTATAACATTCCTTTTGGTATTAGTGGACATTCATGCTCCTATGCTGGGTTCTTGTTTACAACTCTTATAAACTGCTTACGCTAGAATGCTCTGTGTAGGACGTTGAGATTAGTTGGATGGTTTCCATACGTAACCACCCGGTCTGTCTGTGGTATATGGCGTCGGGCCCCGGCCGGACCTACTGCTATATACTATGCGACGGATATGGGTGTTACAGCGTCGTTGGCAATTTCGGTGCGGTGGCGGCGTTGGTGGTTGGTGCGGCTATGGCGGTTGGCGCGGCGGTGGCGATGGCGGTTGGTGTGGCGCAGTGATGGCGGTTAGCACGACGGCGGCGATGGCGGTTGGCGCGGCGGCAGTGATGACGGTTGGCGCGCCGGCAGCGATGGCGGTTTCGGTGCGGTGGCGGAAATGGCGGTTTCAGTGCGAGAGCGGCGATGGCGGTTGGCGCGATGGTGGCGATGGTGGCGATGGCGGTTTTCGCAGCGACGGTGATGGCGGTTGACGCAGCAGCGACAACAGCGATATCGGTGTCGTGGCGGCGATGGTGGTTGGCGCGGCGGCGGTGATGCTAGTTGGCATGGCGACGGTGATGGCGGTTGGTGTGACGGTTATGTTAGTAGAAACATATCATTGACCAATGTCAATGACTAAAATATATATAATATGTGTTTATAAAAATTCAAGTGAAAGTGGCATGCAAGCTGACAATAAAAAAAAAGTAAAGTAAATATATAATTATTATTTGCTGTATTGTGGTGGTTGACCAAGTCAAAAGCAAAAAAAAATCAATATATATATATATATATATATATATATATATATATATATATATATATATATATATATATATATATATATCAGTTACCGAAATTTGTGCAGACCGAAATTAATGGCGTGATTTGATTTGTTACTTTCTCTCTGCCACGTGTCCCTTCCCACTTGGTTGGTGATGCTTATAAATAATCCTAAATTATTGTTGGATAGAAAGTGCGGAAGTCTTGCAATAAAGTGCACATGCACGGGAGCATTTGTTGCGGCTACAATTTGCGGACAACACTATAAAGCAGAAGCTTTAGTTGCAGCAATCTTATGCGGATAGAAATTCTGCGGACAACAGATCTGAGTTAATAAAAGGTTGCAGAAACAAGTAGTTGCGGGTTGATTTCGGCAGCAGGCGAACTTCTATTGGCCAAGTAGGAACTTTATGCAAAGGTGGCGGACAGAATCATTTACAAACAGCTCCTGCGAACATCTTGCGGACAATTTTTTAAGTGTTTGTGGACTGCATCTTTTGTGAACAACAAGCTTTGCGGACAGAACCATTTGGGGACAAGTTGTAAGCTTGCAGACATCTATTCTGGTGTTCAAGTGTGAGCTTGTGTTGTGTTGAGTTGTAACTCATAGTGGAGTTGTATTTTGTTGTATTCTTGTAAACACTTGTTTGTTATAATATAAGTTGTTTGCTCTGCCTTTCTCAAGTTGTGTGCCTACTATAATCGCTTCCAACAGTGGTATCAAAGCGAACTTTGAACCTTGGTAGTAACTCAAAAGAGTTGAAGAAATCACAACAATGGAGATGGTAAATGTTATGCCGGGTCAAGTTCCCAAGTTGACGAAGACGAACTATGGGAACTGGAGTATCCAGATGAGAGTGCTGCTAGCATCAAAAGAGCTTTGAGAGATAGTTGATGATGGGTATGAAGAGCAGACTACTGAGCAAGAGGCGGCGTTGACTAACGCACAGAGGACGACACTGAGAGATGCAATGAAGAGAGACAAGAAGGCTTTGTTCTTGTTATATCAAGGGGTTGATGAAGCAACCTTTGAGAAGATCTCGGATGCTAGACCTTCTAAAGAAGCATGGGAGACCTTGCAACGCTTCTTGCAAGGAGTTGACAAGGCAAAGAAGGTGAAGCTGCAATCTCTCCGAGCAGAGTATGAAGTTATGAAGATGCAAAACTCTGAGAAAGTTGGTGACTATGTGACTCGTCTGCGGACGCTTGCAAACGAAATGAAGCGCAACGGGGAGACAATTGATGATGTGAGTTTCATGGAGAAACTTCTGCGATCGATGTCAAAGAAGTTCAACTATATAGTAGTGGCGATAGAAGAGTCGAAAGATCTCACTCAGATATCTGTTGATGAACTCATAGGCTCTATGCAAGCCCATGAATATCGCATGCTACATGATGAAGAGTCAAGTGGCTTAGAGAAAGCACTTCAGACTCAGCTGAACTTTGGAGAGAGTTCAGGAAGAGGAGGTGGACAGCGAGGTCGAGGCTACCAAGGCAGAGGCAGAGGAAGAAGAGGAGGAAGACATCAGAACTTCCAGAGAGAGGCGGAGCAACCTCAAGGTAGATAGCAAGAAGGAAGAGGAAGAGGCCGTGGAAGAGGCCAAGGCAGAGGCCGTGGTGGAATGGCCCAAGTCCAATGTTACAACTGTAATAGGTTTGGGCACATGAGTTATGACTGCAGACTTCCGAGGAGGAATGAGGAAACCAACCACTATGCTGAAGCAAGAAACACTGGTCGTGATCCAATGATGTTCCTAACTTACAAAGGAGCTGAAGGTGGTAGAAATGAAGTCTGGTACTTTGACACAGGAGCGAGCAACCATATGTGCGGTGAGAAGGAGTTGTTCACTAACCTTGAATCAAGTGCTGGTGAGGTTAGCTTTGGAGATGCTTCAAAAATCTTGGTAGAAAGCAAAGGATTGATAGTGGTCACCCTAAATGGTGAGAAGGTGCATCTTAATGATGTATTCTATGTTCCTGGCTTGAAGAGTAACATCTTAAGCCTTGGACAGTTGGTGGAGAATGGTTACTGCATTCAGTTGAAGAATGGTTGGTTGGCTATGAAGAACCAGCAAGGAAAAGAGGTGGTGAAAGTAAAGATGATGACGAATTGTCTCTTTACATTGAAGATGGATGCTGAGGAGACGACATGCCTAACAAGAACAGAAGAGGAAGCAGAAGCTTGGTTGTGGCACCATAGAATGGGTCACTTAGGCTTCAGTGGTCTGAAGCTTCTATCACATGCAAAGATGGTGGAAGGTTTGCCTAAGATCTTACCGCCACAGAAGGTCTGTGAAGCTTGTACGAAGGGAAAGCAGAAGCGACAGAGTTTTGAAGGAGGAAAGTCTCGTAGAGCAAGGAGACAGCTTGAACTGTGTGGAAACCACCCGTCACCACACATCTTCCCAAAACCCTGAGGTGATGGTAAGGGGGGACGGGGGTACATAAACATCAAGGACCACCCGCTGCAGGCGATGTGGGACTAATCCATCCACGGGATGACAAGGATATTCCTCCACACGGGGCCCACCGGGGTCAACACCCAGACCTGGAACGCGATGGGGAAGCCCAAATATGCGGTCCCACACACACCCAATCCGGTTGGACCTTGGTTCTCAACACATCCCCGCAGCGGGATGGCTTTGATACCATGTGGAAACCACACATCTTCCCAAAACCCCGAGGTGATGGTAAGGGGGGACGAGGGTACATAAACACCAAGGACCACTCGCTGCAGGCGATGTGGGACTAGTCCATCCACGGGATGGCAGGGATATTCCTCCACACGGGGCCCACCGGGGTCAACACCCAGACCTGGAACGCGATGGGGAAGCCCAAATATGCGGTCCCACACACACCCAATCCCGTTGGACCTTGGTTCTCAACAAACTGGTTCATTTGGACATTGCTGGTTCGTTTGATATTGCCTCAGTTGGAGGAAGAAGATACTATATTACCTTCACTGATGACTTTAGTCGAAAGTGTTGGGTTTACTTCTTGAAGGAGAAGTCTGAGGCCCTTGACAAGTTCAAGGAATTCAAGGCGATGACAGAAAAGGAGAGTGGACAACCATTGAAGGTGCTCAGGACTGATAGAGGTGGGGAGTACACCTCTAAGTCATTTGATGCTTTCTACAAAGAGCATGAGATTGCTCATCAGTTGACTGCAGCATACTCACCTCAGTAGAACGGAGTTGTTGAGAGAAAGAACTTGACGATTCAGAATATGGTAAGGAGTATTATAAAGGGCAAGAAGTTGTCGAAGATGTTCTGGGCTGAAGCAGTACAATGTGTTGTGTACTTGTTGAACAGATGTCCAACAAAGAGTGTGAAGTTCAAGACTCCATATGAGGCATGGAGTGGATGGAAGCCAAGTGTGCAACACTTGAGAGTGTTTGGGTGTGTAGCTTATGCTCATATCCCTGAGCAGAAGAGGAAGAAGTTGGATGATAAGAGTGAGAAGTGTATATTTGTAGGCTACGCTCCGATGAGTAAAGCTTATAAGTTATACAACCCAGTGACGAAGAAGGCAATCATCTCTAGAGATGTGTTGTTTGAAGAAGATAGCTGCTGGAGCTGGGATGAGAAGGAAAGAAGTGTCAAAGGAATGTTCTATGACGATGATGATGAAGAAGGTGGTTACAAAGATGAAGTTGAGGATGGTGGAGCTGAACCACCATCACCACCGAGCAGAGATTCAGGGGGAGCTTCGACTCCCTGCTCTAGTGGAGTAAGCACCAATAGAAGCAGTTCTGATAGAGCAAGCACCAGCAGGAGCATCTCTGATGGTTCTCAACCTAGGATGAGAAGGTTGGAGGAGATCTACGAGGAGACAGAGCCAATTCATGCTAACTTTTCTTTATATTGTCTTTTAGCAGATTGTGAGCCGTACTCGTATGATGAAGCTTCTCAAGAGAAGACTTGGAGAAAAGCAATGGATGAAGAGATGACATCCATCAAAAGGAATGATACTTGGGAATTGGTAACTCTGCCGGCAGGTCATAAGCCCATTGGTGTGAAATGAGTATATAGAGTGAAGAAGAATAAGGATGAAGAAGTGGAGAAGCACAAGGCAAGACTCATCGCTAAAGGCTACCGACAAGTCCAAGGTGTGGACTACTACGAGGTCTTTGCTCCAGTGGCGCGGATAGACACTATCAGACTGATCATTGCACTAGCTGCTCAATATAAGTGGAAGATTTGTCAGATGAACGTCAAGTCCGCATTTCTCAATGGTTATCTGGAAGAAGATGTGTACGTCCAGCAACCTCCTGGATATGAAGTGAAAGGCCAAGAGAGGAAGGTCTACAAATTGAAAAAGGCGTTGTACGGGTTGAAGCAAGCGCCTCATGTGTGGAATGAAAAAATTGATGGATACTTCCAGAAGAACGGGTACATGAAGAGCCCGTATGAGTATGCACTCTACACGAAGGTGGAGAAGAACGGTGATTTCATGGTCGTGTGCTTGTATGTTGACGACATGATATTCACTGACAACAACCCTCTTATGTTTGAAGAGTTTAAGAAAACGATGAAAAAGGAGTTCGAGATGACCGATCTAGGAGAACTCACTTACTTCTTGGGCATTGAGGTACAACAAAGTGAAGATGAGATCTTCATTTCTCAGAAGAAGTATGCGGAGGAGATTCTGAAGAAGTTCCGGATGGAGAACAGTAAGGCTATCTCTACTCCTGCAGATCCGGGAGTGAAGCTGAGGAAGAATTCAAAGGAAGAAGCAGTTGACTCAACGTTGTTAAAGAGTCTAGTTGGAAGTCTACGCTACCTGACTTTCACTAGACCCGATATCATGTATGCGGTTGGAGTTGTTAGCAGATATATGGAGGAGCCGAAGCAAGATCTCTTCACAGCAGCGAAGAGAATCTTGAGGTATGTGAATGGGACGAGAGATCATGGTTTGATGTACTCAACTGCAGAGGAGTTGAAGCTGGTCGGGTACTCTGATAGTGATTATGGAGGAGATGTGAATGACCGGAAGAGCACTTCTGGATACGCTTTTCATATGCGAACAGCTGTGTTCTCATGGTGTTCAAAGAAACAAGCAACGATCGCCTTGTCTACCTGCGAAGCTGAGTACATCGCAGCGGCAGCCTGTACGTGTCAAGCAATTTGGTTGAGAAATCTCCTGCAGGAGTTGCACCATGCACAAGATGGTCCAGTGACGGTGTATGTGGATAACATGTCTGCAATTAAGCTAGCGAAGAATCCAGTGCTGCATGGGCGCAGCAAACACATTGAGATAAAGTACCATTTTTTTTGCAAGCAGATGCAGTAGAAGGTGGTGGAGTTAGTTTATTGTCTCACAGGAGAGCAGATGGCAGATATCTTCACAAAGGCGTTGAAGACAGAGACGTTCCTGAAGTGTAAGAGCAAACTCGGCAAATGCTGCCGTGTTTGAGGGGGAGATTGTTAGTAGAAACATATCATTGACCAATGTCAATGACTAAAATATATATAATATGTGTTTATAAAAATCCAAGTGAAAGTGGCATGCAAGCTGGCAATAAAAAAAAAGTAAAGTAAAATATATAATTATTATTTGTTGTATTGTGGTGGTTGACCAAGTCAAAAGCAAAAAAAATCAATATATATATAAATATATATATATATATATATATATATATATATATATATATATATATATATATATATATATATCAGTTACCGAAATTAATGACGTGATTTGATTTGTTACTTTCTTTCTCTGCCACGTGTCCCTTCCCACTTGGTTGGTGATGCTTATAAATAATCCTGAATTATTGCTGGATAGAAAGTGCGGAAGTCTTGCAATAAAGTGCACATGCACGGGAGCATTTGCTGCGGCTACAATTTGCGGACAGCACTATAAAGCAGAAGCTTTAGTTGCAGCAGTCTTATGCAGACAGAAATTCTGCGGACAGCAGATCTGAGTAAATAAAAGGTTGCAGAAGCAAGTAGTTGCGGGTTGATTTCGGCAGCAGGCGGACTTCTATTGGCCAAGTAGGAACTTTATGCAAAGGTGGCGGACAGAATCATTTACAAACAGCTCCTGCGAACATCTTGTGGACAGTTTTTTAAGTGTTTGTGGACTGCATCTTTTGTGAACAACAAGCTTTGCGGACAGAACATTTGCGGACAAGTTGTAAGCTTGCAGACATCTGTTCTGGTGTTCAAGTTTGAGCTTGTGTTGTGTTGAGTTGTAACTCATAGTGGAGTTGTATTTTGTTGTATTCTTGTAAACACTTGTTTGTTATAATATAAATTGTTTGCACTGCCTTTCTCAAGTTGTGTGCCTACTATAATCGCTTCCAACAGGTTACACCTCGACTGGTAACGTCTGGGGAGGTTCGGATATCCCCACCACATGCATGGGGTGCATCAAGTAAAGATCAATGTTGGCAAGCCATAGATTTCTCTAATTGCCTTAAGTAAGGCTGAATCCAACGGTGGCGGCCAAGTAAGGCAAGCAAATTTGACAACCTTATTTAAATCTGTTCAAGGGCAAGCATTAATGATATTTGGCATAACAAAAATTTCTAGACGGGGACATGCATTTAACAACATAAAACCTAAACCAAAAAGGGGTTTAACAAACTTACCTCCCTCAAAAGTGATGGGAGGGAAGATACCACGAAGAATCAGAGATTTGACGGCGCTTAGGTTTGGAAAAATTCTAAATCGGATAGGATTTTGGAAAGATCATGTTGATGGATTCGATGAACGGTGTCGGGTATCAAGAACAAATCATGGTTAGTTGATTTTAAGATGGGCATAAATTCATATCAACATATATATGCACTTGAAGCACAAAATTTATAGAGGATTCAAAGATATATCTCAATAAGGGGAAGTGGAGGGAGAACCTTACCAAAAGAAATCAAATCTGAGCCCAAGGAGGGGAGGGGAGGGGAGAAAACCCTAGCTGTGAAATCGAAGCCCAAGGTGGAGAGATGATTGTCCTTCCTTCAACTTGTTGGATAAAATTGAGATGAAGTGACGATGGAGGATTTTGACCAGAGGAGGAGAGGATGTTGGCACTTTGAGGGAAAGAGGAACTGCCGACCCTTGTAGTGGGGAAGAGGGCTACCGAATAAAGGGTGAGGAGAAGGAGAAGGTATAGGCTCTTAGAGAGGAGGGAGGCTACCGTCCATGAGAAGGAGGAGCAGCAGGTGGCGCCGGCCATAGGAGCAGCGAGACGAGAGGGACGGTGCGAGCGACAAGAATAGAAGACGAGTTTGCGGAAACACTGACGAAACATGTCAAAAGAAATAACCAGGAAGGGGGATGTTGCTCGGTTTAAAGGAGACCTAGTTGGGTTATTTTCAAAAATGCCTCTCCTGCAATATTAATCAAATTAATTTTTTTTTAAATTATATTATTTCACACGCCCCTGCAGATGGCCCAAACAGGGCCGCATCTTATAGCAGCGAGGCCCGCGGTCGCGGTCATGGTCCGGTCGTAGCCGTGCCTAGCGGCCTCCCGCCCATGACCAGCAAAGGGCCCACAACCAGCCCTTCGTCTGCTCTAGCTCCCTTCCCCCATGCAGCATCCCACTGTCGGTGGCTCGTCGTCGGGCACTACCGTCATTTGACCGTTCTCCACCGTCTGATCTCCATCGTGCAATCTCCACCGTCCGATCATCGTGTAACCACCTTCCATAACCAACCATCATGGGTTTGTGCACAGCAGAAATTATATTCGATGTGCGTATAGTAAAATACTTAAAAATACGCGTCATAAATTTTATAAAATTGACCTGCAAATAGTAAATATGGTTGTTATAGTCTGTGGATAACCATGCAACTGTCATAACCACCCTGAGACCTATAAATAGGACCCCAGTTTCTACTTCATTTCCATCTTTTCCTCCTCTAGCTTCCTTCTTACGAGTGTGGGCACTCCACCAGAAATCTCATTTGTCGTTCTAGGATCCTCATCCATCTCCAAGAACCCCTGCGTACGTTCCGCTCTGTGCACATGCTTCCTGCCGCAACAAGCATCTCACTCAGTGATCAGCACTTTCAAGTCAATAGAAAGCTCCCCGCTCCAGACTCACCTTTCAATAGCATGAGACAAGCCGAAGACGCCAAGATGCGTGGTGCGCTTCTCCTAGTTTCTGAATACAAGCAAAAGACTATCAAGCTTCCAGAGCATAGTGCTCTCCACCACAACAAAGAAAAGAACTTAGATTCGCGAGCAGTAGCATGCCACCCTCCAAACATACTTTTCTCTTATCCCTTGCAAGATGCAATGAGGAGCGGCATGTCACCCTCGTCTTCTCTTAAAAGCCATATGAAATTCAAACAAAATCGGGGAAGTTTGGTCGGCACAGTCCCAGTCATATTATTTTTCACCCCTTACTTGGGTTTTCCATGTTAAATTTTTTTTCTTGTCGTCCGTATCATTTATCTGTCACGGATTGCATGCTCGACCGCTCTAGGACAAAGACAGTGCAATCTAGACCGGTCTACGAGAGCCTCAATTGAGCAGCAATAGTTTGACATTATCTGTGGGAGATATAGTTCCCCGAAGCACATAAGATTCTGAAGGTAGTGTCCTCTATATAACGATACTCGAAGGCTGTTAGTGATGACAAGGAGGGACTCCACAACATAAAGGATAAGTCCCTGAAGGGCACTCCAATTCGGCTCTCTCTCGCTCGCTTGCCAACGCTACCCACGTGGATAAGGCCCTAAGGCTTCCATCGAAGTATTGGTCGAATGCATGTGCCAAGTAAAAGAGTGTCAAGCTAAAATGCTTGCACTCCTAAAGAGCAAAGAAGGAGCTTGAGCTCATAATTCTTTCCCGGTGCAAGGCAGTCCATCAAAGCAAGCTCAACATTGTGCCATGATCGAGCACTTTGCTCACAGGCTCAGCGACCCAGAAGTGGAATTCTCCCACACAAGCAGCTCCGTGCATCCGGTTCGACCGACCAGAGAAACAAAAGATCTTCATTATCACCCGAGTGTGATAGATATTAGACGTGCAATTAAAGAGCTCACTCGTGAAGAAACTTATGGCACATACGCAGAAGAGCATGTGCAATGCGGGCACTGTTCTACTTTGTCCCGCCACCCTCTCCACTACCACTCATCGTTAACACCTAAGGTCTTGCCGCTTCCGATCCCACGTGGCTTCGAGCCCCCTAACATCAAAAAGTTTGATGGGACAGACGATCCTCTGTTGCACATCAGACACTTTGCAATTATCATGCACATCTATAATGCGTCAGACAAGCTTCTATGTCAAGTGTTCCATACAACTTTGAAGGGGAAAGCTTGCACCATGTATTACTCCCTAAGGGAAGAAGGAATCGACAACTTTGCATATTTATCTCAACTCTTTGCCTACCAGTTCATTACTAAGACTGGTGGAAGGATTGTTTCCAAAGAATCACACCAACTGCAAGACAAGAAAAGAAAGTAAGAGCACATCCTGATACCAACACCCAAAAGAAGCCACAGGCTTCACGTCGACACCTGTCAACTAGGGGGAATTGCCAATACCAGAAATTTACCCTTCTTCATATCATTCAGGGAGAGATTTTGCTCACCATCCACGATCACCCCGCTCTACAAAATCAAGTGCCGCTCGCCCCAAATTGAGGGGATCTATCCAAGTATTGTGATTAACATCAAGGTCTCAGACATGGCACAAAGAGATGGAGGCTCTTGAATAAAAAAAATTGAACAATTCGTTCACCTAGGACTCATCGACAAGTTTTGCCAAGCTCAAATAAAGGAATAACCATCCTTGAATGCGCCGGTATGGAACCACAAAAGAGACAAAGACGTGTTTGACGTAGCAAACAAACAAGTCCTCTCTAAAGAACGAGCCCTATAACTTATCCCAATGAGAATCATTGCATCTATCGAAGAATCCCCCCGATCAAATAAGTCAGATCCTGGTCGACAATGAAGTAATATTTAATGTGATGTTCGTGTCAACACTACTACAACTCAAGCTAGCGAATGAAAACATCAAACTTAAGGCAGACAACATGTGCCCCAAACGTTCCTCCTGTACCAGTCCTGGGAACCATTATTCTTCTAATCACTTTAGGGGAGCCCCCTATGCAAGTGACCTATGACTTATAGTTCACCATCATTCATGTTGTCTCTGACTATAATGTCATACTCCGACAATCATTCCTAGATGCCTTTCAGACTAATGTCCACTATTATCGCTCTCTTCAAAGACAACCCTGAAGTTAGGAATTGAGCAGGAAAGACCCACTATATTTCTGATTCATTTATCTAACTTTAGTTTTATGTGTGTATTAAAAATGATTGCTAACTCTAAAAAGTTGCAAGTATGTACTTGTGCACGTACAACTACTATCTACATAAATAAATTATGTTTTACTAGCTCCTAACTCTGCCATCGTAGGTACACTTTCGGGCTAATCCTCTAGTCGCTTACAAACCGCAACACGGTGGCCTTGACCTTGCTACCTTTTCTCGAAGGTTCGCCCATCACCCTTGTACCAGGTTGTGACTTTGTCAGGAGCCTGTCCCCCCGAACGCATGTAGACCGCCGATAACTTTTCAAAAATAAGTTATCTTGGGTCCAAATTCTTATCAGTTTGATTAATATAATTGATAAATACGAGTTAGAATATATTAAATTAAGATTGTCTTGGATTTTTATTAAAGTAGGAGTATTATGGTCATTTTAACTTATTTTTGATGTAGGAATTTCAAAATATCCACCTCATGGAGTCATTGGCAGAGCTTGTTTGAAGTCCAAGAAAAAGGACAGAAGAGTGTCGCAAAGTAATTGCAGTTTAGAGCAGTTTTTAGTAATGCACAAAATTTGTTACAACATATTTTCATAATGCAGAAATTATGTTATAACATCTGTGCGAAAATAGAAATTTGAAAACCGAAATTATTCAAATTTGGGTTCCTTCAAGGGGTAAAGGATACATCCTTTCAACATTTAAAACATTCCTCATGGAGGCCGGGGGAGAATATATAAAGGCTTATGAGAGAAGAATTATTCAATCCTTGATCATATTCAGAATTTACAAGAGAGAAAGAACTAGGGTTTGGAAGAGAAGGAGCCGCACGGATCTTCATCAAAGAGAGGTTTTGCGCACGTTGGAGTGGAATTTCCTGCAACGTTTAAAACTCTAAACATCATGTCTTGTAAGATCTCTCTAATTTCGCGGTGGAGTTCTCAAATCATGAACTAATTCTCTAAGTTTTGTATTTTGAAAGTACTTTGTTCTGTTTTAGTGTAGTCGCTACTCCTACTTTGGTTTATGAATTATTTTGTGTGATTTCTTTATTGAGTTTTTGATCTTGTTGTTAAATCTTTGGATTATATTTTAATTTTATGCTCAACTTCGAGATTCGAGAGATGAGACGTGTGAGAATTTGAACAAAAATTATTTTACTACGCGGCGAGATTCGAGAGATGACTTGCGTAAATCTTTAACCAAAGTTTTCGACCCGTTTTACTGCGCTTCGAGATTCGAGAGAGAAGGAGCGTAAGTGTATCATTAACTCAATATAACGTAGAAAGGAGAAAGAGATTTCACATATACGATAGCAACTTTGATTTTTATTATTATTCATATTTTTTATTTCGCCTGAGTTAGAGATGACAAGGGAATGAGAGATATGGTGATTTCCGATATCGAGAGATACAGATTTTTACCTTAAAATTATTGCGGGAAAGCGCACCAAGTTGTCTCATAACTATCTTTCATTGATCCATCATAATAGACTTAGGAAATCAAAATTCAAGACCATTTTCTCACCATTTGATAAAGAGTAATTTTAGGTAGTTGTTATTAATTTTTCTTAGAGTTTTAATTTAGTTCTAAAACCCTTTAAATTGACTCACTTTGATTTAAAAAAAGATTAGCTACTATTTGCGAGCATTAGATTAAGCATTTATCTGTGAGAACAATCTTTACTCACTCTTTATTACTTGATCTGGCACGTGCACTTCTATCGTTTACGTATACCTATTTTGGGCGTATCAAGTTTTTGGCACCATTGTCGGGGAGGTGCAACTAAAATTAGTAAAATCTGGGTATTTAGAGATCAAGTTTTTTTTTAATTCTTTTTTTTTGTTTGTAATGGTGTCTAGTGCGTGTGCTTATTTTTTTATTTTTATTCCATCCTAATCTATTTTAAAGATTTATAAATCAGGTTATCTAATTCTGAAATAATTTTTGTGTAATTTATTTTTGCAAAAAAAAATGAATTTTATTTTAACTGCATTCGTTTAAAATAAAATGTATATGCATGTGAGATGTGACTGGTGTGCTTCGTTTAGTCATACTACTGATGCTTGTTACATGGGGACTGCTGAGTATCATTCGTGGCTCACAAAATACAAGAAATATTTAGGTCCCCAATATTGTGCGACAAATCATTATAATTTTATGTCCCCACATCAAATAGTTCCTCGACCTTATGACTCGATCCCTTGGTTGTCGAGTAGTAATATTAGACAGTGTTTATTTTGTCATAGTATGAACCATGTTTTGAAGGATTATGTCGCCTATAAAGAGAGAAAAAAATTATGAATCGGACATCCAGATCATATCTACTGTTGTAGTACCACCATTTTTGCATAGGACTATTGCGAATAAGCCCTTATAATTAGAGATAATTGCTTGCCAGTTTTCATTTTTTTAGTTCGAATTTTTTTTGTCCGTTTTTTCTGTTCATTTTTCAGTTTTTTTTAATGTATGAATAAAAAACCTGAACTGCAGGAATTTTATAATTGATATCAGAATTTTATAATCTTATAAAAATCTTGGAACCTGAGCTGTAGGTTAGAGTGTTTCGACAGTAAAATTTATACGGTAACAAAATTTGTCTGTGCAAAATTTTTGTTATGACTTAATTTTTTCTGTCCGCGTATGATGATTTAAATGTTTGCAGTTTGAGCCGTCGATCCAACTGAACCGGGATATTGGAGTATTTTGGTCGGCCCTGCTGAGGAATTATAACATAAAATTAAGGTGATTGTTAACCACAATCTGTTATTGGGTAGTCGGGGAGTCGCATCCCAGAATCTTCCAATTTTTCGCACCTTTTCGAAATACGCCTTGTACATGCAATTTCAGGAAAAATGTTCAACACGAAAGTTGTAGATATCGACGAGATCTACAATTTTCGTGTTGATCACTTTTCCTAAAAATGCATGTACAAGGCGTACTTTGAAAATATGCCCAAGTTTTGCGCCTTTTCGAAATACGCCTTGCACATGCAATTTCAGGAAAAGTGTTCAACACGAAAGCTGTAGATATCAACGAGATCTACAACTTTTGTGATGAACACTTGTCCTGAAATTGCATGTACGAGGAGTATTTCAAAAATGCGCAAAAAATTGAGAGATTTTGGGGTGCGACTAATCAATTACGGGTTGCGGTTAACAATCGGCTAAAATTAAAGCACGGTATATTCTCAGTATAAAACCCCCATTCCTTTCCCAAATCATATTAGGGCAAGCGCTGGAGATTAAGAGAAAGGTTATGGAGAGAATCGCGAAAAAATCGCGAGAGAAGCATGCAATTGGGAGTGGGCGAAGCGGGCGGCGATTCCAGTAAAGCGCCAGAGCGGCGAGCTCCGGTGAGATCACGGGCGGCGACCACCGGTGAGACCCCAGAAAAACCTAGAAGAAGTTAAAGCCGCGCCCTTTTCGCCATCGCCCCATGATTCTGAAGGTGCGAAGTCCACGCAAGTAGAGTGAGTAGGCGAGTGACGACGTCGACGGACGGGGAGTAATTTGAATCCCCCTCCATTTCCGAAAAACTCCAATTTTTTACCGCCTAGTCCCGATTTGGGAAGCAATTTGCTGGATAAAGTGGAGATGTCACTGCTTGATCGTAGGAGGAATCACAGTTATAAAAGTAACATATTTGTTAATAATAGTCTCACACCGCCAATTCACTTTGTTCTGATTTGTTTATATGGCAAGGTAACCCTCATCTGTTGAGCCAATTTTTCAGATTGAGTTAATCCAAACCTAATATTCTTACTTCAATCTGAGAAAGCCCCGACGAGTTTTTTTCGATCATTTTAGAAACGGAAAAACTAGGATGGAAAAAGAAAGGGGATGAAGAAGACGATAATGCACGTTCTGAAGTTTAGGCGTCTTCCATAACACTATTCATGTTGAAACCGGAATCCGGTCTCCTGTGGAGTTCGACCCTTGGGGAAGGGGTGGTCTCGCGCCTACTTTGCTCCTGCAAGAAAAACAACGAAAGAGACAAGAAAGAACAGACCCAAGGGCTCGGCAGGGAGGTCCCACCACAAACCCGGAAGATCTCTGAGCGCTTCCCCTCCTTAGCCAGAAACCGAGCTAAGGTACCCTCAGAGAGCACTTGAGAATGAGAGTAAGGAGACACTGAAAGCGTGCCCTCTGTGGTACCCCTTGGGTCTTATTTATAGCTTCTTGGAACCTGAACTGCCAATAACCAAAAGAACTGACCTGAAAATACCAAAAAAAACCCTGGATGGGTCTGCCAACAGCCAAACCCCGCTGTTCTAAGTGGCTATGCGCAGTCCGGCCTGGTCTGCCAACAGCGAAGCTCCGCTGTCCTGAGTAGCTATTCGCACCCCACGGGGAGTCAGCTCGCCTCCAATCCCCCTCCGCGGGAGGCGGGCGCGACCTGGCTCTCGTGGCTCGCCTATCCTCCCTGGGCGAGCGCGAGCCGAGCCGTCGCGACCTGCCTGTCTTCTGCCGGGCGGACCGGCAGCCAGGTCGCGTGTGGGGGTTGGCCGGCGGTCACCGCGACCCCGATCGACTCGCTAGTCGCGGGTCGCCAAACTCATCTGCTTTGGCCAAGGACTCTTCGCGCGACCCGCTCGCTCGCCTCGCCGGCTCGCTCGCCTGAAATGGGCGGGAGCGGGCCAGCCCTTCTACTGTATATCTGTTTTGCCGTTCGGGTGCGGGTCGCGGGACCAGGTCTGCTCGACCTCCCTGGCGGGACCCGCTCGCCGGACACGGGGTTGTACACAATCCCCGCTCTTTTTGAGCTTGATTCAAGCTCGGAAAGAATCATCCAACCCGCGTGTTCGGCGAGCACTGTGCTGAGCTGGCAGGGAATCTTCTGGTGGGGCCCCACTGTCCGGCTATAAATACATACCGCTGACCCCTGGAGGAGGCTCCTCAGATCCCTTCATTTTCTTTGAGCAGACTTTAGTTTCTCGATGCCGGTCAGCGAAGAGGTGCGAGCTCGCCTAGCGGCAGCGGTCCTGAAGACTCAGGAGGAGGCCCTCGAGGCCGCCCCTTGGCTAGCACGTGGGTCTCCCGGCCCTCTCTTTAGGCCGGCGAAGGGAAAGATTGTTAGGCGGTCTCTGGCGGGTGACTGTCCGGGCTCCAGCTCGGCGGCGGGTGTTGAGGTCGTCCCTGGGGTACGTGACCTTCCGCGGATTATCGATGTACCTCTGATCTTTTGTTTTGCAGGCGATTCCTCGTGAGGAGGTGGGGAACGGGGGAGAGGATCGCCCCCCTCGCTTGTCGCCTGAGAGGGTCGCTAATTCCCCAGGTCTGGACCGCCCACCTCCGGAAACCCCCCGCCCGCCGGCTTCCCACGGACTGGGAAAATCTCTTGAGACCCTCGAGGGAGAAACCTTTCAGGGTCGGCCGGGCTCCTCTCGCCCATCCGTCGGTGCGGGCGACGTGCCAACCCCTGGTGAGCTGGTATTTACCGTTGGCTTTGTCCTTGTTCGCTCCTTCTGACTCGCCCGTTTGTAGGCTATAACAGGGCCTCCTCCGAAACTAAGACGAGTGAAGGGTATTCGCCTCCGCCCGACGTGGACAGTGTCTCTGATTACCTGGGCGACCCGACCGATGCGGTGGGGATGAAGAGGCAGGTGACGCGGCTATTCCAAAAACACACGCTGCTGCTGCAGGAGATCGTGAAGAGGGTTGATGAAGACAAGGCCGAGACCGAGGCCCGGCTCGCGGCCTTGGAGGGACCTCCACGCGCAGCGGAAGACGACGATGTCACTTCACCGGGCGTGCATATAACGCGAGCCGAGGGGCATCTAAGGATCGCCACAGAGCAAGTCGGCCTGGCTCAGCGGGAACTGGTGGCGGTTCGCGATTACCACGACCCTCGCGTGGCGCCGCGATCGGGAACGAAGCGGCGGCACAGGTGGAAGTGGGTCGAGTACTGATCCAGCCTTCTGCCCCCCGCTTGTGGGATACCGCGGGGTTGCTGTTATTTCAAAGTTATCTTGTATTTGTAACCACTTGCGACTCTTTTTGCCCGCATATGGGCCTAACTTTTTACTGCTGAGGTTTATTGAAAATATCATGCTGTTGCTCTTGCTTTCTGCGGGCGGGTTAAGGGAAAGATCCGCTCTTCCCCTCGTGCTGATCGGGGCGAGGGCGAGCCGAGGAGCTCGCCAGACGGGAGCCTCCCGACTCGCGTGGAATCCCGGGCGGGTGCGGGCCGAGACTCGCCCGCTCGGGTCTTCCGCGGACGCGGCCGGGCGAGACCCGCGCCTGATCGGCCTTTGGGGTGCGGTTGCGCGCGGGGAAGTCGAACCGTCGAGCTGATTTTTGCTATCTGCACCCCCTCTTTCGGCGGGAAGTTTCCCGCCCTTTCTCTTTCCCTATAAATAGGCCTTGCCGACTCTTATTCCCTCACCGATTCCAAACGTCCTCTCGCTTCCTTTTTCCCGCGAAGTACGGTTCGCGCTCGCCTTCTGGATCTGTCTCGCACGTTCGGCGGCGATCTGATGGGAATGGGTGGATGCGGCGGCGACGTGGACGGACGAAGTGTAACAGCCCAAAGTTCTGAAACAGACAAATTTGGGTGACACGGCCTGGGACACGGGCGTGTCCCAGGGCGTGTCAGGTGACACGGCCTGCGACACGGGCGTGTCGCAGGGCGTGTCGGGTTGTGTCGACGATTGGGGTTTGTCTCGACGATTTTTCTTTGGTCTCGACGATTCGTGGAGATGAGGCACACGGCCCAGGACACGGGCGTGTCCAAGGCCGTGTCGCATGCTCGACGAATTTTGCTCGACGATCGTCGAGTGTCGAGAAGTGGGTGTCGAGTGCTGAACACGGCCTGTGACACGGGCGTGTCACAGGGCGTGTCAAATCAGGCGACGAACTCAGCCCGCCGAGAGAATTCGACAGGGCGTGTCTTTGTGCCGTGTCGGGGCACACGGCCTGGGACACGGGCGTGTCACAGGCCGTGTGAAGTCTCGGGATGATTTGGGATTTTTTTCCCCCAGGTACACGGCCACAGACACGGGCGTGTCTGAAGGCGTGTTGGTGACACGGCCCATGACACGGGCGTGTCCCGTGGGCGTGTCACTGGTTTGGATAAGTCGGTTGACCACCGCTTGAGGCACACGGCCAGGCACACGGCCGTGTTCGAGGCCGTGTCGGGTCAAAATGTGTGTTTTTGGCAGAATCGTGGCCGTCCATTTCTTCAGTCTGGATCCAAGGGCTGAAAGCTCTTCTTCTTTTTCCTTAAGGGCCGAAGTCAGAGATGTATTTCTCATATTCTTTAGCCTTCATCTTTCTTCAAGAGAGAGAAAGAGAGAGAGAAAGGAGGAGGAAGAAGGGAAGGGGGCTGCTGTTGGTGGTGCTGCGGTTTACCGGCGAGAGGTCCGAAGCCAGCGTTGCGGAGGGAACGCTCTTGCGAGTCTTGCAAGCAAGCTTTCAAGCCATGGCACCGAAACGATCGTCAAGGGTAACGACTTTTCTTCCTAGCCATGTGAAGGCTTCTGTTTTGGCATATCTTTTGATTCCCCCACCAAGCGGTGGCTGCTTTTGGAGTCATTTAGGTGGATGCTTGAAATCTCCTTGGTATTGCATATAGATCCGGAAATGAGTACGGAATAGGCATGCTGTGTGAAGCCCATCTGGACAGGTTGGTCTGGATTGGTGATGTTGCATACGAACCGGAGAAGACTCCGTGATAAACGTGTAGTGTTAAGGAGTCTACGGGTTATGCCTGCGAAAAGGAGTAGCAGGAAGTACTGGGGTGGTAGCCCAGGAAAATAGCCTTGTGCTGCTTTTGGGTCCAACCTGTGGATGAGGCACATGAAGTACTGGTGGGACCAGGAAAGGCCCTTTTTGTGATGCTTGATGTCATAGGGTGTCCACCTGTGGAGTGAGTCACAGGAAGTACTGGTGTGCCCAGGAAAGACCCCTGACATTTGTAATTTGCGGTGTCCACCTGTGACGGGAATTACAGGAAGTACTGGTGCGCCCAGGAAAGACCCGCTGTCGCCGTGAGGAAATGGGTATCGTGAATTACCCAGGCTTGAATGCCAGGAACAGGATTGGTGAGACCGACCCGCGCCTTTGATATAGCCATGAGTACGCTGCACGCGGAAAGGGCAAGGCGATTTGAGCAACGGGGGGGTGGAGGATCCGACCTGCGCTATGTCCGTCTGACGTGAGACCAAAAGTGCGGTCTGTTGGAGCGCATAGCAAGAGTCTTCGGCCTGCGCGCCATGACACAAAGGGGGGCTACGGGCCATCCCGGTGTCCGAGGACTAACTCCGGCTGCACGCCATGGAGTAAATGCTCAAGAGTGTTACCGTTGGGTGATAACCCTGATACGGTGGTGGGCAAGAGGTTGCCAGAACACCAAGAATGTGCCCTGAGTGCACAGACCGTTGGGCCGGGCGGCGAACGGTTGTGATGGCTTGTGTGCGTGAAAGCACCTTTGATGATATAGCTTGCCATACTTGTGCTATGATATGCCTGCAGGGAAAATATCGCTGCCCCGAGAGGAAGGGTAGGGTCGTTATAATTTGGTCAGCTGAACGCTGACCGTTGCTTTTGTTTGCCACCATTGGGTGGATTGTCCTTGCACAGGTGCTGGAGAGCCGAGCGGGTCGCATAGAGGTTGATGCTCCTGCTGGTGCTGTTGCTACTGCTAGCCCTCGAAGGCTAATGTTCTTTTGAGTGTTTTCTTTTTGTGGCCGGCCTACGCGCCAATATGTTTAGGCCACTGCATGAAAGCCCTGTAAGGCCATAAGGCCAATACTTTATACATGTTGTAAGACATTCCTATCTCTATATAAAATGTGGGGTTTATATTTGGACATTCATGAGGAGTTCTAGTAGTTCAGGCTTCCGCTAGAATGTTTATGATAGGTGCGATGCGCTGCTCTGGTATCATCCTGTACCTTCACCGACTGTTTTGTGGTATATCCTGTGGGGCCCCGGCCGGACCTTCTAGAATATATCATATGAACGGATGGGGTTGTTACATTTTTGGTATCAGTTGTCTTGGTCTTTCCCTCTCGCAGTCGTGGCCGACTTCTTTTGTGGGGTGGCGAGCACGTGGTTGTGCACACCAAAGTCTACGATTGAACTCCTGAATGTCCATGATAGGAATGCATTTTGTATGTTTGAGGAACCTGCGTGTTCCTATTTTGTGTTGTTTGCTTGGGTACGACCGCTAATGTGTGTGTCTTGTCCACCTTTAGGTGACACGGAGTGGAGCTGGGCAGTCTGAGCCCCAGCGTTCCGATGAAAGTACGGCACCAGCTGCAGTGCCTACACCTCCACCGTCTGCAGAACATGTCCGTTTAGTTGCGGAGGCCTTGTTTACTATGATCCAAGGTCAGCCACCGAGGCAAGAACAAGCGGCTGTGAGGACAGAACAGGTGGTGGCAGGGCCTGAACCTGTCGTGGAAGTGGTTCCTCGAGCGGCTGAGAAGCAGCTAACACGGTTTATGAGTTTCCATCCGCCTACGTTTTCGGGAGCGGGAACCCCGACGCAGGCTGAGGATTGGTTGTCGCGCGTCAAGCGAGTGATGACGGCGATAGGCACGGCGGAACATCAGAAGGTTACCTTAGCCACCTTCTTGCTTGAAGGAGAAGCGCGTTTATGGTGGGATGAGGTGGAGCTGCATCATTTGGCGGGTCGTCCGTTAACCCAAGTGTCGATGGAAGAATTCTCCCGGCTCTTCCTAGCGAAGCACCTTCCTGTGGCTCAACGGATAGCCATGGAAAATGAATTCCAACGGTTGACTCAAGGTGATGGCAGTGCTGACGCGTACCTGCATGAGTTTACTCGCTTGGGGCGGTATGCGGGTTCGATTTTTGCTGATGAGCAGAGGAAGACTAATAGGTTCTATGAAGGACTGAGGGACGAGTTGAGGTTCCTTGTGTCTAGTTCGGTGAACCAGGGTTTCCAAGCGTTGGTTGACACTGCGACCGCGTTGGAAAAAGATATGAAGAGGGTGCAGGGGAAGAGAGCGTTGGTGATGACGCAGCCAGAGTGGAAGGCGCCCCGATCGGGAAAGTCATTTTATAAGAAGAGATGGGGCAAGAAGTCCAAGTCTAGTGGACAAGCTCCTTCATCAGTTGCGTCGGGAGCAACATCAGGGGCAACCTCTAAGCCAGAAACTCGTACCTGCTTCAATTGTGGTCGGATGGGGCATATTGCGCGAGATTGTCGGATGCCGCCAAAGAGTGAAAAGAAGGCGGGAGCATCTTATGCGGAGAAAGGAAAAGCGGTGGTGGATTCTTCTGCCTCGCAAGCGCAACCCCGGGTCTACAATCTTGGCCTGCAGGAGGCCATCAAGCAGAGTGACGTGGTCACAGGTATGAGTTTAGTTTTGCATATGCTATTGTTTGTATGCTTAGCTTAGTACCCCTATGTTTGTGGTTTGTGTGTGTGACATGTTTGTCATAGGCTTTGTGATGGTTCGGGACACGCTGGCGCGAGCACTGTTTGATACAGGTGCATCGCATTCTTTTCTGTCGAGTGAGTTTCTTACGCGGCTTGGGATACCCAGTCGTGCAAAGGCAGATAGCGTCAGAGTGGTGTTGCCGAATGGTTGTTGGATGCTTGCGGATCAAGCTTGCGATGTGGCGGTTCAAGTAGGAAGTCGGGATTTTTGTTTATCCGCATTTGTTTTGCCAATCTCGGAATTCGATGTGATTTTTGGGATGGATTGGCTTGCGGAGCAGCATGCTATGATCGATTGCCAGTCCAAAGAAATCACGTTGGGCCAGAATACCGAACAGGAGACCAAGTTCGCGGGTATGCGAGGAGTAGGCGGGACGTTGATGTCTGCACTCTAGGTAGTCAAAGCTGTTCGGAAGGGTGCGGAGTGTTACTTTGCACTAATTCAGGCTGTTGAGCCTAAGGCCACTTTGTGTGAGGTTCCGATTGTGGCAGAATTTGCTGATGTGTTTCCCGCAGATCTCCCTGGGCTACCACCCCAGCGGGAGATTGACTTCACAATTGAGTTGGTGCCAGGTGCGAAACCAGTGGCCCGTTCGCCATATCGCGTTGCGCCTAAAGAGATGGCGGAGTTGAAGGTTCAACTACAAGAAATGTTAGAGCAAGGCTATATCCGCCCAAGTATGTCACCTTGGAGCGCGCCTGTGCTTTTTGTAAAGAAGAAAGATGGTGGGTTACGGTTGTGTATAGACTACCGTGAATTGAATAAGCTGACTGAGAAGAATAAGTATCCGATACCTCGGATTGATGAATTATTTGATCAGCTAGTGGGCTCGACCGTCTATTCAAAGTTGGACCTGAAGTCTGGTTATTACCAGTTAAGGATTCGGGAAGGTGACATTCCCAAAACCGCATTTGGAACGCGTTATGGGCACTATGAGTTCACAGTCATGCCCTTTGGATTGTGCAATGCGCCTTCGGTGTTTATGGATTTGATGCACCGTATTTTTCGTGAGTACCTGGATCTGTTTGTGATAGTGTTCATTGATGATATCCTGGTGTACTCAAAGTCCAAAGCGGAGCATGAGATTCATTTGCGGTTAGTGTTGAACACGTTGAGGCAAAATCAGCTCTATGCCAAGTTCTCGAAGTGCGAGTTTTGGCTATCGTCAGTGGCATTTTTGGGCCATGTGGTGAGTGGAGCGGGCATTGCAGTGGATCCAGCGAAGATAAAAGCCATACAAGAATGGCCAATATTGTCTTCCGTGGCCGAGGTCAGGAGTTTCCTTGGACTTGCGGGCTACTATAGAAGATTTGTGGAGAACTTCTCGCGGATCGCTTTGCCGCTAACCACACTGACGCGAAAGGATCAGAAGTTCGTTTGGACGCCAGAGTGCGCACGAGCTTTTGAAGAGCTGAAGGTTCGGTTGACCACGGCGCCGGTGTTGTCTTCGCCATGTGGCACCGATGGGTTTGTAATATATAGTGATGCTTCAGGAAGCGGTTTAGGCTGCGTTCTTCTGCAGAGCGGAAAGGTGATTGCTTATGGCTCACGCCAGCTGAAGGTGCACGAGCGAAACTATCCCGTCCATGATTTGGAACTAGCGGCGGTGATTTTTGCACTTAAGTTGTGGCGGCACTACCTTTATGGAGTGAAGGTGGAGATCTATACCGATCATAAGAGCCTAAAGTATCTATTGGAGCAGAAAGAGTTGAACATGCGACAACGAAGGTGGTTGGAGTTCCTTGGGGACTACACTTTCGAGATTCACTATACACCCGGGAAGGGAAATGTTGTCGCGGATGCCTTAAGTCGGCGGGTTCCGGCTAGAGCGAATTGGTTACAAAGGCATGAGGAACGTCTTATCCAGGAATTAGAGGCATTGGAGATCTATTGTGTTGACAAGAATTCCACTACCAGTGCATGTTTGAACTGGACCGAGGTGCAATGTGACCTTGCGGACCGAGTTCGACGGGCAACGGAGTTGGATGAAGATCTCTTGCGCTATGTGACTGAAGGGCCAGAAGGCAAGTTCACCTGGATTGACGGTCTTTTGCGAAAAGAAGGGCGATTGTGCGTCCCAAATGTGGGGAAACTGAGGGAAGAACTGATGTATGAAGCACATTATACGAAGTATTCCATTCACCCCGGGAGCACAAAGATGTTCAACGATATGAAAAAGCTCTTTTGGTGGCCAGGGCTCAAGAAAGATATTGCCCTTTATGTGGCCAAATGCCAAACATGTGCGATGGTGAAGTCTGAATGCCAAAAGCCGGGCGGTTATTTGAAGTCACTACCGATCCCAGTGTGGAAATTTGATGATATTTCCATGGATTTTGTTCATGGATTACCAAGATCGCAGCGAGGAAATGATTCCATTTGGGTGATAGTTGACCGGCTAACAAAAGTAGCACATTTTCTCCCGAACAGGCGGGAGGATTCGGTTGAAAGTTTGGCAAAGTTATACGTTGATCAGATTGTGCGACTTCACGGTGTTCCTCGAAGCATCGTAAGTGATCGAGATGGGCGATTTACGTCTAATGATTGGAGACTCGTTCACCGACTGTTGGGCACGAAATTGACCTTCAGTACGGCCTTTCATCCCCAAACGGATGGCCAAACTGAACGTACCAACAGAACAATGGAGGACATGCTCCGAATGTGCGCCCTTGACTTCGGAAAGAAATGGGAAGATCATCTCTATATGGTCGAGTTTGCATATAATAACAGCTACCAGGCAAGTATTGGGATGGCACCATATGAAGCCCTATATGGAAGGAAGTGTCGTACCCCCTTGGCTTGGGTAGAAGCGGGTGAAGCCCGGGTTGTTAAACCAAATGAGCTTGATGAAGCAAACTCAACCATTCGGACGATTCGAGAGAGATTGCTGATTGCTCAAGATCGACAAGCGAAGTACTACAATGCCAAGCACCGGAACGTTGAGTTTGCGGTTGGCGATTGGGTCTACTTGAAGATCAAGCCATTCAAAGGTGTCTCCAGGATTCGACGATTGAAAAAGTTGAGTCCAAGGTATTTGGGTCCCTTTGAAGTGGTTGAGCGAATTGGCGAAGCAGCTTATCGGCTAGCTCTGTCGGCGGACTTGGCTGGGTTACATGATGTCTTTCACATCTCGGTGCTTCGGAAGGCCGTGAAAGATCCAGCTCAAGTGATTGCGGATGATCGGGTGCCGGTGGAGTATGGGCTAACGACGAGAGTTAGACCCATTCGGATCGAAGATCGAGCCGAGAAACAGTTGCGGAACAAGACGGTCGGTATGGTGAAAGTCCGATGGGACAACTGCGGCCGTGAAGAACTGACATGGGAGCGTGAGCAGACCATGCGAGAAGAGTTCCCTGAGCTGTTTGTGTAAGTTGTAGCGAAAAAGTTGTAACATTAAATTTTATATGTTGTACCCTTTTTCTTGCTGGTTTCTGTTGCTTTCCTGTCTCCAAATTTCGAGGACGAAATTTCTTGTAGGAGGGGAGGATTGTAACAGCCCAAAGTTCTGAAACAGGCAAATTTGGGTGACACGGCCTGGGACACGGGCGTGTCCCAGGGCGTGTCAGGTGACACGGCCTGCGACACGGGCGTGTCGCAGGGCGTGTCGGGTTGTGTCGACGATTGGGGTTTGTCTCGACGATTTTTCTTTGGTCTCGACGATTCGTGGAGATGAGGCACACGGCCCAGGACACGGGCGTGTCCAAGGCCGTGTCGCATGCTCGACGAATTTTGCTCGACGATCGTCGAGTGTCGAGAAGTGGGTGTCGAGTGCTGAACACGGCCTGTGACACGGGCGTGTCACAGGGCGTGTCAAATCAGGCGACGAACTCAGCCCGCCGAGAGAATTCGACAGGGCGTGTCTTTGTGCCGTGTCGGGGCACACGGCCTGGGACACGGGCGTGTCACAGGCCGTGTGAAGTCTCGGGATGATTTGGGATTTTTTCCCCCAGGTACACGGCCACAGACACGGGCGTGTCTGAAGGCGTGTTGGTGACACGGCCCATGACACGGCGTGTCCCGTGGGCGTGTCACTGGTTTGGATAAGTCGGTTGACCACCGCTTGAGGCACACGGCCAGGCACACGGCCGTGTTCGAGGCCGTGTCGGGTCAAAATGTGTGTTTTTGGCAGAATCGTGGCCGTCCATTTCTTCAGTCTGGATCCAAGGGCTGAAAGCTCTTCTTCTTTTTCCTTAAGGGCCGAAGTCAGAGATGTATTTCTCATATTCTTTAGCCTTCATCTTTCTTCAAGAGAGAGAAAGAGAGAGAGAAAGGAGGAGGAAGAAGGGAAGGGGGCTGCTGTTGGTGGTGCTGCGGTTTACCGGCGAGAGGTCCGAAGCCAGCGTTGCGGAGGGAACGCTCTTGCGAGTCTTGCAAGCAAGCTTTCAAGCCATGGCACCGAAACGATCGTCAAGGGTAACGACTTTTCTTCCTAGCCATGTGAAGGCTTCTGTTTTGGCATATCTTTTGATTCCCCCACCAAGCGGTGGCTGCTTTTGGGAGTCATTTAGGTGGATGCTTGAAATCCCCTTGGTATTGCATATAGATCCGGAAATGAGTACGGAATAGGCATGCTGTGTGAAGCCCATCTGGACAGGTTGGTCTGGATTGGTGATGTTGCATACGAACCGGAGAAGACTCCGTGATAAACGTGTAGTGTTAAGGAGTCTACGGGTTATGCCTGCGAAAAGGAGTAGCAGGAAGTACTGGGGTGGTAGCCCAGGAAAATAGCCTTGTGCTGCTTTTGGGTCCAACCTGTGGATGAGGCACAGGAAGTACTGGTGGGACCAGGAAAGGCCCTTTTTGTGATGCTTGATGTCATAGGGTGTCCACCTGTGGAGTGAGTCACAGGAAGTACTGGTGTGCCCAGGAAAGACCCCTGACATTTGTAATTTGCGGTGTCCACCTGTGACGGGAATTACAGGAAGTACTGGTGCGCCCAGGAAAGACCCGCTGTCGCCGTGAGGAAATGGGTATCGTGAATTACCCAGGCTTGAATGCCAGGAACAGGATTGGTGAGACCGACCCACGCCTTTGATATAGCCATGAGTACGCTGCACGCGGAAAGGGCAAGGCGATTTGAGCAACGGGGGGGGGGGGGGGGGGGGGGGGGGGGGTGGAGGATCCGACCTGCGCTATGTCCGTCTGACGTGAGACCAAAAGTGCGGTCTGTTGGAGCGCATAGCAAGAGTCTTCGGCCTGCGCGCCATGACACAAAGGGGGGCTACGGGCCATCCCGGTGTCCGAGGACTAACTCCGGCTGCACGCCATGGAGTAAATGCTCAAGAGTGTTTACCGTTGGGTGATAACCCTGATACGGTGGTGGGCAAGAGGTTGCCAGAACACCAAGAATGTGCCCTGAGTGCACGGACCGTTGGGCCGGGCGGCGAACGGTTGTGATGGCTTGTGTGCGTGAAAGCACCTTTGATGATATAGCTTGCCATACTTGTGCTATGATATGCCTGCAGGGAAAATACCGCTGCCCCGAGAGGAGGGGTAGGGTCGTTATAATTTGGTCAGCTGAACGCTGACCGTTGCTTTTGTTTGCCACCGTTGGGTGGATTGTCCTTGCACAGGTGCTGGAGAGCCGAGCGGGTCGCATAGAGGTTGATGCTCCTGCTGGTGCTGTTGCTACTGCTAGCCCTCGAAGGCTAATGTTCTTTTGAGTGTTTTCTTTTTGTGGCCGGCCTGCGCGCCAATATGTTTAGGCCACTGCATGAAAGCCCTGTAAGGCCATAAGGCCAATACTTTATACATGTTGTAAGACATTCCTATCTCTATATAAAATGTGGGGTTTATATTTGGACATTCATGAGGAGTTCTAGTAGTTCAGGCTTCCACTAGAATGTTTATGATAGGTGCGATGCGCTGCTCTGGTATCATCCTGTACCTTCACCGACTGTTTTGTGGTATATCCTGTGGGGCCCCGGCCGGACCTTCTAGAATATATCATATGAACGGATGGGGTTTTTACACGAAGTAAGTGCGCTTGGACCTTCTCAGAGCACGATTTTCCTCACGCTGTCATCTCTGAACGCGAGTACCTGGATGCTCTTGGCGACCACGTGCCGCCGGGCTTTTCTGCGAGACGGCCCGGGGATGGGGAAAAGATCAACGACTTATCCAGGGATGAGCTCGCCATCCCGCTAGCTCACTTTGAGGTGGGCCTGCGACTCCACCTGTGGCCCGAGGTGCGCCAGGTGCTGAAATACTTCGGGGTCGTCCAAGGTCAGATGACCCCGAACTCCATAGCCATCATGGTGGGGTTCGCCTGCTTCCTGCGAGAGGAGCGAGTGGAGTTCAGCCTCGCTGTTTTCCGGAAGCTGTTCTCCTTCCGGGCAAATCGGGACGGGACCGCCTACTTCTCCAGCGCCGACCTCAAGGTGCGGGAGACAGTCAATAAGAGTCATAATTGGCTTAAAAAGTTCCTTTTCGTCAAAGGGGATTTCGGCAATGTCCCCTTCTCGCCGGTGCAGCTTAGCGAGCCGAGCTACCGTCCGCCCAGCCTAGGGGGCCATGAAGCCGACTTGTGCGCGTTCTTTCCCGGGAAGAATTTTGAGGTCGCGTACCTGCGCCGCCATCTTGACGACCTCGCCGTCGTCCCGCCAGGGGGAGGTTTGCCACTCGCCGCTGTTATGCCTTACCCCTCTTTTTTCCTTTACCTCACCCCTTCTTCCTGGCAGGCGGGCGCGGCATCCCTCTTCACCCCCCTTACGAGAGCGCTCGGATTCCCCCCGGGGTTCTCGCCCGAGCTCAGGCTGCGGATGCCGCTCAGCACGACATCCCGTCAGTCCCGGCCAAGAAGCGGCCGGGTGGCGGACAGCCCACCCCTCCGCCGAAGGTGGCGAAGACCGCGGATCAGCAACCCACCGCGAGCCAAAGGAAGGGCAAGGCCCCTGCGGTCCTACCGGCCGAGGGCCCTTCGCCCCCGCTGGTTTCTTCGACCAGCGACTCCCCGGTCAGGGCGGCGGGCACCTCCGCGCCGCCGGGCGGGTCTCAAGTTGCTGCGGAGCCGATGCCGAGGGGTCACCGCAACTTTGGCTACGGCGAGAGATATCTGGACGAGCTCGGCGCTCCGCTCCTTTCGTGGGACAAGGAGTCGAATCGCGCCGCGATCTCGACCTTGCTGCCGAGTTGGATGGAGCAGGACACCATCGGCGGGGAAGCCTACAACTTCTCGTTCGGCCTGTACTCGTGAGAAGACGCCGTCATCTACGACAAAGAGGCGACGCGAGTATTGGTTCACGAAAGCGCGCGGGCCCAGCGACGCGGCCTGGAGCTAGCTCACATGGTAGGGAGGCGCTGCACTCAGCTGGAGCGGAACGCCACCTCCCTGAAGAAGCTGGCGGACGAGAGGGAGGAGGCTCAGAAGCTCGCTCAGGAGGACGCGAACCTTCAGAGGAGGCGGGCCGACGCGGCAGAGGAGACCCTCGCGCAGTACCTGGGCGGGGTGGTACGTACTCACCCTGAACTACCGCCCCTTCTCGCGAATACAGCTCACGATTCTTCTCCTTCCTTTTCCCAGGATGCGGCGACGGCGAGCCGGATGGGTGCCGAGATCGCCACCCTTGGTCAGGACAAAGCGGCGTTGGAGGCGCGGGTCCGCGAGCTGGAGGCCGTCGCCGCTGTCCCTCCTCCAGATAGCAGGGTCTGTCCGCTCGAGCACCACTCCGACTACGACTTGGAAGTGCTGATGCAAAAGAACGCCGCCAGCGCCGCGAAGTATACGATGCAAATGCTACGACACGCGGATCTCCTTACGAGCGAGGCGGCAGAACTCTCGGTGGAAGACATGGTGCCGGCGCTATTTCTCCCCGTGCCGGACCCTGGGGACAAAGCCTTCCAGCCCATTTAGGACTTCTCGCCCCGGATCTCCCGTCTCCCCTGCCTTTTGACATTTATTTTTTAGATGTATATTATCATCTATGTTTACCTGTTTTGAGATGTACGCGCGGGCTGCGCCTATACTTCGTGTTTTTCAGCTATTGTTGCTTTTATAAATGCTCTCTCGCCCGCCTTATTTATACATTTGCTATTGTCGTGCGACGCGACCTGCCCCTGCGGCCCGGCCCCGATGAGGCGGCTGCTCGCCTGCCGAGCGAGGTGAGCCAGCTCGTCCCTCGTCTGTATTGCCTAATTTCTTGCGGACTCTCGCCCAGGTTCTCGCCTCCACTCGGCCGCCTTTCCTGGGGCTTGGGGGGCTATGTTAGACCCCTCCCCTTTTTGATTAACTTTTGTGATTCCGACCTGTTGTTAACATCGTTTGAGTAGTTCCCGGCCTCGCCGGCTAGGTGGGAGTCCGGCAGCGTGATTCATTCTGGGTCGCAAGTTATTGCTATTGAGTGACTCCCTCCCCCCCGCCAGCTAGGTGAGAGTCTGACAGCGGGATCTTCTTGGTGTCCAAACTCATTCCATCGAGTGACTTCCGGCCCTGCTAGCTAGGTGGGAGCCTGGCAGCGGGATCTTCTCGAGGCTAGGGATGACACCGAGTGACTTCCGGCCCTGCCAGCTAAGTGGGAGCCTGGCAGCGGGATCTTCTCGGGGTCCAAACTCATTCCATCGAGTGACTTCCGGCCCTGCCAGCTAGGTGGGAGCCTGGCAGCGGGATCTTCTCGAGGCTAGGGATGACACTGAGCGACTTCTGGCCCTACCAGCTAGGTGGGAGCCTGGCAGCGGGATCTTCTCGGTGTCCAAACTCATTCCATCGAGTGACCTCCGACCCTGCCAGCTAGGTGGGAGCCTGGCAGCGGGATCTTCTCGAGGCTAGGGATGACACCGAGTGACTTCCGGCTCTGCCAGCTAGGTGGGAGCCTGGCAGCGGGATCTTCTCGGGGTCCAAACTCATTCTATTGAGTGACTTCTGGCCCTGCCAGCTAGGTGAGAGCCTGGCAGCGGGATCTTCTCGAGGCTAGGGATGACACCGAGTGACTTCCGGCCCTGCCAGCTAGGTGGGAGCCTGACAGCGGGATCTTCTCGGGGTCCAAACTCATTCCATCGAGTGACTTCCGGCCCTACCATCTAGGTGGGAGCCTGGCAGCGGGATCTTCTCGAGGCTAGGGATGACACCGAGTGACTTCCGACCCTGCCAGCTAGGTGGGAGCCTGGCAGCGGGATCTTCTCAGGGTCCAAACTCATTCCATCGAGTGACTTCCGGCCCTGCCAGCTAGGTGAGAGCCTGGCAGCGGGATCTCCTCGAGGCTAGGGATGATACCGAGTGACTTCCGGCCCTGCCAGCTAGGTGGGAGCCTGGCAGCGGGATCTTCTCGGGGTCCAAACTCATTCCATCGAGTGACTTCCGGCCCTGCCAGCTAGGTGAGAGCCTGGCAGCGGGATCTTCTCGGGATCCAAACACATTCCAATTCTCTATGCTAGCTGGCTACGACGATATTGGGGGGGGGGGGGAAAGGAATTCATTATAACCAACGTGTTGCTTGCAGGTGCTTAGGGAAAAAAATCTTTTCAGGTCGTCTCCGCTCCAGGTGAGACTCAGGGTCTCACCCTCTACATTTTGGAGTCGATAGCTCCCTGTCTTCAAAGCTTCTTTCACAATGAACGGCCCCTCCCAGCTGGGGTTGAGCTTCCCTACGGACGCTGACCTCCCTGCCGCGTCCACCTTCTTCAGCACCAGGTCTCCTTCCGCGAACTGCTTGACCCTGACATGCTTGTAGAAGTATTTGGCCATCCTTCTTTTTACCTCCTCCTGTCGAATGGCCGAAAGGTCCCTCAATTCCTCCACCATGTCAAGGGAGAGTCTCAGTTCCCCCTTGTTCTCGGCTCGCCATTCCTCTCGGCCCTCTCTGGCCGCCCCGACTCGCGGCGTTTGGACTTCAAATTCTATGGGGAGCACCGCCTCGCACCCATGGGAGAGCTTGAAGGGGGTCTCCCCCGTGGCCATGTTAGGGGTGGTTCTTAGGGCCCAAAGAACTGCGGGGAGCTGCTCCACCCAGCTCCCCCTCAAGTTTTCCACCTTTTTCCTGAGGAGATTGACGATGATCTTGTTCGCGGCCTCCACCTGCCCGTTGCTCCTGGGGTGGTGGACCGAGGCGAACCTGAGGTCGATTCCAAGCTGCTCGCAGAAGCTGGTGAACTCGGAACTGGCGAACTGGGGTCCGTTGTCGGTGACGATGGCCTGGGGAAGCCCATGGCGACAGATGATCTCCCCCCAGACAAAGTTCCTGATCACTTGGGAGATCACCTTGGCCAATGCCTTTACCTCCACCCACTTCGAGAAGTAGTCGATCATCACTAGGAGGAACCTTCTCTGACCGCTGGCCTGGGGGAACGGTCCAACCAAATCCATTCCCCAGATTGCAAAGGGCCAGGGGGGCTGTGATACTCTTGAGCTGTTGGGCCGGCTGTAGCTGGAGGGGGGCAAACAACTGACACTTATGACATCACCTTGCGAACTCCGCGGCGTCTCGGCCCAGGGTGGGCCAGAAATACCCTTGCCTGACTATCCTCCCCTCCAGGGTCCGACTCCCGGAATGACTCCCGCACTCCCCGGAGTGAACTTCTTCTAAGATCCTCTGCGCCTCACCCTCGGCTACGCAGCGACCCAACATCCCGGAGAGGGTCTTCCTGTATAACTGCCCGTCTTTAAGGAGGTAGTAAGCGGACTTGTGCCTCAGCTTCTTCCCGTCTACTCCCTCCGGATACTCTCCCGTGGAGAGGAAAACTACTACTGGATCCATCCACGAAGGCTGCTGATCGATTTCCATGAGCTCTCCTTCTTCAATGGAGGGGCGAAACAGGTCGGTGATAGTGCCCCCCACCCGGGGGCCATGCTTTGCTAGCTGGTCGGCCTGGTCATTCTCTCCCCTTGGCACGTGTCGGATGGAGAAGGTCTGGAAGGTCCCTATGACCCCCTTCACTTTGGCCAAGTATAACTTCAGAGCGGGCTCCCTTGCTTCGAACTCCCCGTTGATCTAGGAAGCCACCACCATGGAGTCGGTTAGGACCTCCACATCCAGCACCCCCAACTCCCTGGCCAGGCGCAGCCCCGCTATCACTGCTTCGTACTCGACCTGGTTGTTGGTAATGGGAAAATGCACCACCACTGTCTGCTCAATCTGAGTCCCTTAAGGGCTTTCCAGAACCACTCCTACTCCAAGAGAATGCCTTCCTGAGGCTCCATCCACCCTCACCTTCCAAGGAGTCGGGCGGGTGAGCTCCTCCTCCGCTACTTCCACCACGTAGTCGGCCAGGAAGTAGGCCATCGCCTGAGCTTTGATCGAGAGCCTTGAAACGAAGGAGACATCGAACTCGCTCAGCTCCACCGACCACTTGGCCAGCCGGCCTGAATGCTCCACCCCCTCGAAGATGTTGCGGAGAGGATGGTCGGTCACCACTCGGATCGAGTGTGCCTGGAAGTAAGGTCGTAGCCTCCGAGCCGAGATGATTAGTGCGAATGCAAGCTTCTCCAAGATCGGATACCGGAGCTCGGCCTTCCTCAGGACCCGGCTGACGTAATAAATAGGGAGCTGCCTCTTCCCTTCTTCACGCACCAAGACGGAGCTCAAGGCCTCTGCCCCGACCCTGAGATATAAGAACAAATCCTCACCCCCCTTCGGCCCTTGGAGCAGCGGAGCCTGTGTCAACTGCGCCTTGAGCGCCTGGAAGGCCTCCTCGCATTCCTTGGTCCATTCGAACCTCTGGCCTCCCCTCAGCGTTTTGAAGAAGGGGGAGCACTTCTCCCCTGCCCGAGAAAGGAAGCGACTCAGCCCTGCTAACTTCCCTGTCAACCGTTGGACCTCCTTTGCATTCCGCGGGGACCCTAGCTCCAAGATATTCTTGACCTTGTCTGGATTCGGCTCGACCCCCGCGGGGGTGAGGAGATGCCCCAGGAACTTCCCCCGGCCGGCCCCAAAGACACACTTAAGGGGATTCAGCCGCATCTTGTATCTGCGTAGGGTGGCGAAGGTCTCTTCCAAGTCCCGGAGGTGGGAGTCCACATCCCGGCTTTTGATCATGAGGTCGTCCACGTACACCTCCAAGTTCCTCCCCCTTTGCTCCTTGAAGACCCTGTCCATCATTTTTTGGTAGGTGGCCCCGGCGTTCTTCAGCCCGAATGACATCATCTTGTAGCAGTAACAGCCGTCCCCTGTGATGAATGAGACATCCTTGATGTCCGGGGGGTGCATCCTGATCTGATGGTAACCTGAAAAGGCATCTAAAAAACTCATTACAGAAAAGCTGACGGCTGAGTCAACCAGCGCGTCGATCCGAGGCAAAGGATAACAGTCCTTAGAACAAGCTTTATTAAGAAGGGAAAAATCGATACACAATCGCCAGCGGCCGTCTCCTTTTTTGACCATCACAACGTTGGAGACCCAGCCGGGGTACTGAATTTCGGACACGAAGCCAGCTTTGAGAAGCTTCTCCACCTCCTCCCTGATGGATTCCGCCAGCTTGTCCGCCGTGGATCTCTTTTTCTGCTGGACGGTGCGTGTCCCCGGGTCCAAGTTGAGGCGGTGGCAGGCCACATCCGCGTCAACCCCCGGCATCTCCACGGCGCTCCAGGCGAAGATGTTCACGTTCTTCTGGATGCACTCCAGCATCCTGCCTTGGTCCTCCGGGGTCAGCCCTCCGCTGACGCGGATCTTCTCCATCCTTCCTCCCCGGGTGAGCACCTCCAGCTCCACCACTTCTTCTGCCGCCTCCAGCCTGGACCGCTCCCCCCATCCTTCGGCGTCCCCTTCCTCCGGAACGGGGACCTCTACCTCCATCTCTCCTCCCACAGCCCTTACTTCGGCCTCCTCCTCCAGATCTCCTCCTGCCGCCTTTTCCGCGCAGTCCTTCACTCCCAGCTCCTCCCCTCCTGCTTCCTGCTCTACCTCCTCCATCCTCCGCCCCATCTCCTCGGCTCCCTCTTGCCAAGAGATGGTGTTCACCGCAGTGACATAACACTCCCGCGCCACCTTCGGGTCCCCCCTGACCCAGACCTGGACCCCCTCAGCGTTGAACTTCAGACACTGATGGAAAGACGAGGGGACACAGCAGAAGGCGCTGATGAGGGGCCTCCCAAAGATGGCGCTGTAGCTGCTGGGGGCGTCCACAATGACGAACTTGCAGTTTCGAGACTACCCCCCAGGGTGACATGGAGGCCAACGCCTCCCTCTACTTCCTTCCTTTCTCCCGAGAACCCGAACAGGGGCCCGTCCGAGCCAACACCCTCTTAGCCTCCACCTTCATCGCGTCAAACGCCTTTTTGAAGACGACGTTGACGGAGCTCCCATTGTCCACGAGGATCCGAGAGACAGTGAAATTCTCGATGGCGGCCTTGATGACCAGCGCATCACAGAACGGATCCTCGTGGTCTGGCATATCACTTCTGGAGAAGGTGATCCTCTCCTCCGGGGGCGGGTTTGGGATGTAGAGGCGACGCTCTGTCGGTACATGGTGTGGAGGCTTCAGTATTCTTGTGGTTCCGGAGAATCCAGCTACAGGAGAACCAGGAACAAAGAGCTCTCCCCCCCTTTTCCCCCCAACTCTTTGGTCTTCATAATGCTGGTTTTAAGAACGAGTTATTGCCCTTCTCCGACCCTTACTGCCCAACAGCGGACAGCCACTTCCACTTATTGAACAGGGTCTATGGTCGGTCCGCGACCCCTGGATGCCGAAGGCGTACTTGGGGCGATCTCGCAGTTCCTACGGGGTGGAGACGATGGGGTCGGTCCATGGATTTTCCTTACTTTTGCCACATTTAGCTCAAAGGGTTGAAGGGAGATAGTGCATCAAGCTATTCGCAAGGCCCAACTTGATCCTCTTTCCCGGGATTCCCTAATCCGGGAACCCTGGGAGAGCCGCCGACTCCAACTATCGTCCATGTACGATCCATACTAGATCTGACCAACTGCCCATCCTACCTCCTCTACGTTCTTGACAGCCATCTTTTTGTCTCAGTAGAGTCTTTCAGTGGCATGTTTCCGTCCTCTTCCCCATTCCTTAGAAAAAGTGAGCCACCGGGTTCAGGTACAAGATACTATTTATTACCGCCTGGACAATTAGACATCCAACCCGTAATCGCAACGACCCAATTGCAAGAGCGGAGCTCTACCAACTGAGCTATATCCCCCGAGCCTGAAGCATGCATGAAAGAGTCAGATGCTTCTTATATTCTTTCCCTGGCGCAGCTGGGCCATCCTGGACTTGAACCAGAGACCTCGCCCGTGAAGTAAATCATCGCACCTACGATCCAACCAATTGGGTGGGAGAGAATCAATAGATTCTTTTTCGGTAGCGATTCATCCTTCCCGAACGCAGCACATACAACTCTCCATTGTACTGCGCTCTTCAAGTGTGCTTGTTCCCCCTTCTCCCTTACCATGGCAAGTCTTTGTGAACTCCGATGGGAAGAAAAAAGAAGGCGTTAAGAGACCCTACTGGCCCAACCCTAGACACTCTAAGATCCTTTTTCAAACCTGCCTGCTCCCATTTCGAATCAAGAGATAGATAAATATACACATCCCATTGCACTGATCGGGGGGCGATCGTAGTGACTGAGGGAGTCGAAAACCAAGAAGTGAGTTATTTGCATTCTTCTTATGTTATGGCTAGATACAATCTCCTGGTCCTGCGGAAAGGAAAAATAATCTCCCTTCGGGAAGGGAGGATTCGGGAAATCCTATTGATTGCTGCTTTCTTCAGAAAAGCATGAAAAAAGGCTCGAATGCTACGATCCTCCGTCACCCAGAATGAAAGGGGCGATCTCGTAGTTCTTGTCTGTGAAGATGCGTTGTTAGGTGCTCCATTTTACCATTGAGGCCGAACCTCAATCTGTGCTCGAGAGATAGCTGTCCATACACTGATAAGGGGTGTATGGACAGCATCTCTCGAGAATAGAGGAGCCGTTGGGGCCCCCCGGACCGCCAGGACCCCACGAGTGAATAGAAAGTTCTAATCTCCATTGGATCTCACCTGAATCGCCCCATCTATCCTCCTGAGGAGAAGTTTGGTTTCAAACTCCGATTCGAACAGGAGGAGTAAGCCATGCTAATGTGCCTTGTATGATCCACATCTCCGGGTCAGGCGCCGATGAGCACATTAACTATCCATGTAGCT